>CM046882.1:22212487-22553893 GCA_025667525.1 Glebionis coronaria | reverse complement strand
AGTCTGGTACAATTTGATTCAAGACCAAGCAGAGTGAACAAGAATAAACCAAGTGTTTACAAGACGAGTTCAGAATCAGATTCAGATGATAATGATGATAAATTCCCGGTAAAACCTTCAAGATCACCATTTGCACGGCCAATTAAATATTTCAGTTATGATGGAAATGATTCAGATGAAGAAGTTTCGCCTACAAAACATAAGCCCCATAGTAAAACTCATTCGGGTCCACAAGGAGTGTCCCGCAGGACAAAGGATCAGGTTGAACCCAAGGACAAAATCGCGCTCAAGCCCAAGCAATCCCAAGCTGAGCCTGCTGAAGACTACAAGAAACATCAACACACAACTCGACCTAAACATGAACCTGCCAAGAGAATTCCCGAGCCTAAGGTATCTAAACCTGAAGTCTCCACACCTCCAGTTGACGTAAATAATGTTAAGAAGCCTCGCCACGTTCATCCAAAGCTTCCTGATTTTGAAGATCTAGCCGACCGTATCTACGCTCTAAACAAAATGGAGCGTAAATTAGTATTTTAAGCTGTATGCACATAGTTTGGCCTGCAACTGCATAAACACATACGATGTCTCATGCATATTTGATAATGAGAGCGCCATTTTTATTTTTTACACATGTATATATGAGTGCTTGCGACATGAATCATTGTGGTAAATTTCATTTTCGTTGAGCTTTATATGTTTGAATGAGCTTAAGTGAGCCTTCAAATCGAGCTTGTGCAGAACCTATATAATGTTTGTGATTTTAGTGTCATCAAATCATTTTGTGTAATAGTGATTTACCCGAGACCAAAGGAATTTCGAGTTAAGTTATAATACGTGTTCGGAGGTGTGGAATACACGCTCGTATAAACAAATTAACTTGATTTTGGACACAATCATGGAAAAGATAGGCAATAAGTCTAAATAACGCGATAGTGACAGGATTACAGTCACTGGGCTGTCACTAATAACATATTGTTTTGTTGACAGCAGTTAGCGACAGTTTGTATCTGTTGCACAACTGTAGCTGGATACAGTTAATTCAAGGGCTGTGACTTTTCCTAATGGGTGTGACTTTTCATTAAGGGGCATAACCTTTTCCCTATATGTGCTGATATATAGTAAACATTACTTTGGTCTTTCATATGAACAAATATGAAGAATCATAACAATCCATACAATCTTCTCCATGTTTTGCTTTGATCTCTTGTGTCTAGAAATCAAAGTGTTCTTCTTGTCTTATCCCGATAAAGATTTCGTGTAACCCAGGCACCGATAAGGTCGAAATACTTTATACGAAAAATGAACTCAACACGATTCAAGCAAGATATCCAAGATTCATCACATACACCAACCCTATTATCTTACATATATAGCTAAGATAAATGGAGCTTATGTGATAAATGAGCTTATACACTGAATGTTGTACCATGATGAAGCTGAAAATTCCGTAAACGCCTGGCACGTGTCACTATTTATAACGTGACACGTAATTAAAATATGCAGATTTAAACACTTGTTAAAGTTCATCGCTATTAAACATCTTTTTAAAAGTTTACGTACCAAAACGAGAAGATGAAAAAAGTTTGTTGCTATTTTATAACTTAGGCTATGTTTGACGCACGAGCTTATCAGAGCTTATAGCATGAGCTTATTATTTTATAAAAATAAGCTATTATTATAAATAAATCTCGTTGCTTGAAAGAGCATGTTGAAAAAAATAAGCCAAATGGCATGTTAATTAAATTACACTACAACAAAAAAGGCTTCTAACGACCACATATGTGGTCGGTAGAGGCCTGTATTTGTGGTCACTAGAACCTCATACGACCACAATTAGTCGTAAAAACTGAAGTCGTGAAAGGTCGGTCGTTAGAAGTTCTTACGACCACATTTGAACACTTCTAACGACCACTTTGTTCTGTTGACTTTGACTTATTGACTTCGTTGACCAAAGATGAGAATTTCGTGAAGACTCTCTAGCGACCACATGTGGCCACAATAAGTTGGCTTAAACGACTACTTATAGCGACAACATGTAGCCACAATAAATTGGCTTAAACGACTACTTATAGCGACCACATGTAGCCACAACAAGTTGGCTTAAACGACTACCTGTAACGACCACATGTGGTCGTTATAGTCACGTTCTTCATATTGGTATAACAAGTTGTAACGACCACAAGTGGTCACTACATGTTTGGAAGTGGTTTTTTCTTGGAACATCTAACGACCACATGTGGTCGTTATAGGTGTCAGACTTGGGTTGACCAACAGGCTGTACACAACCACATACCCAGGTCATTCGGACCCATTTCTGCACCAGGATTTTACCGAAAACCAATTCAAAACAGATAAATCCTTAAACGTCACATTCATTACACGTTTCAAGTACATAAAAGTGTTAAAAGACTACATTGTTGAACTACGCGAACATAAACATAATAGGAATAGTTCAAAAGCATAAGATGTTTAACAATTTAACGACAAAGCATAAACATAACACAAATAGTTAAAAGGATCAGGTGTTCAAGATATCAACATAGCATACATCCTGCACTACTCTTCTCCGGGCGCAACATCATCTTCGGGACCTCCTGAACAACATCAAGAAATTGAGTTGGGGTGAGCACGGAAAACTCGGGAACCGGCATGTTGTTGTTGACTAAGATTTGGTGAATTTGAGAAAACTGGGATTGGCTGGCTGCAAATGCGCGAGACGACGCCTCCTGAGACATCATTGGTCTATTAGGTGGTGGGGCACATTGTGAGGATGCAGCACCTGTACTATCGGGCAACTTCCTGCCCCGTCCCGGTAAAAAGCCCTTGCTATCGCCCAAGACTTGGCTCAGTATCTCATCAACAGACAAATGATTATCTCTCCCTTCTTGAGCCTCCCTTATCTCGATCATCTTGTTCTGCAAAGTAAAAAACAAGCTCATTCGCTTTATAAAAAAACTCGCTTATTCACTGTTTGGATAGAGTAAAAAACATCAAGACCTTATATTTAAAAAAAAAATCATATTATACCATTCCTTTATACAAACTAGTTTTTGGATTTACAATTTTAGATTACTAGTCAACTTAAATGCATATAATAGAATTGATAATAGCACAAAAACACATGCATATAACAGAACTTGGTTCATACGCTCAGTCACATATTTTTTAAAAATTTTAAGTAGCACAAAAAAATATAGCCAAACATTATTCTCGCAATAGCCCAAAAACACATATAGCAAAAGGTGTTAAATGCATATAGAAAAACTGTTAGGACGTGCAACCTCACAAGCCTACACGTTACAAAAAAAAATTTAACCGGTGCAAGTGTTCAATTCCAGAAACAAGTTTGCCTATATTGCAGTGCAAGGTGTTTAGTACCTAGAAACACGTTTGCTTATTGCAAAATTCAGAAAAAGCTAATGTAACAAGCAAATGCAACAAACTAATGCCACAAAAACAGTAGCTTTGTTGTATAAAATAGAAAGGATTACTTACATATCTCCTTTCGGCCTCTCGGTTGTTCCATATCTCCCCCCACTTCAAATGCTTTGCGCGGAACTGATCTATAAGATCAGGAAATTCACCCGTTTCCTCATTAAACCAAAATACATTTAAGAGTAAATAATAATAATAATAATAATGAAACAAATTTAACAAATATAAAATAGAAATCAAACGCTTTCACCACAAAAAAGAGTCGTGTTGACCTAAGTCTATATCCTATATCAAAGATTAAAGGCTTCCACCTCTTGGATGATTGCAAAGTTACTGACTTTTCTAGTGTTAGTTTTTCTTTCCTATTTATTAAGGTTTATTATGATCCTTCTTCAAATGGTGTTGTCATTTGAATTAGGTATGTTCTCTTTTCCAAAAAAAGAAGAAGAAATCAAACAAGTGAATCATGATTACCTCTTCAAATCTGCTTTGCGCATATGACTTCGTCCCTGGTTCGAAGAATAGAGTTGCTTAGCCCTATTGGCCTTGCCTGATCTAGCGCGCTTCAAATGCTTCTCTGAAGTAAAGTGATCACAAAGTTTGTGCCATTCATTTATGTTAACACCTGACAGAGGAAAGTCTCTAATCTTGACTGGCTCTTTGTAGCCGTCACGGTCTACAAACTCATGCTTTTTGAATTTGCTCTTCCGGTCTTTCCAACGCCCTTTGAATGTAGCCGTAATACCTTTCTCAATTAGTTCACCTTGTGGACCTGTCAGATGTGGTTCCATATCAAAGTAGCCCTGCAATTCAAGGAAATAATTTATGTGCTGGATTCAAATACATGTATATAACGGGAGCAATAAAGTGTAATTCATCAGTTTAAAGATGCACTTCCAAACATACCCTGCATATCAAACTAGCCCTGCATATGAAACTTACATACGAGAAAGGAAAACATGATGCCATCTTCAATAGTCTTACACATAATTGTTTTTTATTATGCAGCATAACGGTTCTTTATTAAGCACCAAATCAGGATACTAAAACAGAGTTGTTAAAAGTTTAAAAGTAAAGCTTGACCTTTATTTTATGCCACAAGGTTGTTTTCTCCTTTTCCAGTATATTATCCCAAGAATCCTAATAGAATGGAACTTTCCTTTCGATCTCATTGCTGATTAAGCTGGTGAAATCCCGAGCATTTACGTCTACGGGTTTAACAGTCACCTGATCAACTACATCAAACTTGATCTCGAGCAGTTTTTTATGATTGTCCTTAATTTTTTTTAAAGTAAGGTCTCGGGCCTTCTTGTGGGCCTTTTCGTCTACAAATAAAATTTAAATTAGCATATAAGCGACACAAGTAACTGTATTCAAGCTAAAAAAGTGGAGTTATAAGTAATTCCATTGAAGTTCAATATATAATAACTTACTCATGCATCCGGAGGGAGGCTGCCAAGGATTGTCGTCGTTCGGGGGACCATTATCTCCACCATGCCCTCTTTCGTGTTGTACCAATGCCATCTATCAAAACAACTCGATATCAGTTTCATATAAATTGGAGTTTGTTAGCCTTAAAATGTGTGCGACTAACGGAATTACATTAGTATCATAGCCGGGACTTGGAGGGACTAATATTGTCATATGTAAAGTCCAAGTCCCGTGCTATATAAACCCCTCTATACTTCCATGGAGGGGTGAGGCTTTTCATTTTCCTTTTTGTCTTTCTCTCACTAGAATAAACACACTTTTATTCTTACTTGTTTCTCTCTCTAAAATGGCTAAACACCACTTCTATCCTCCCCGACCTCCGGATCTTTTACCCGTGTTATTAGTGAATCCATGATTAACAAAGTTCATAAATAAAAAATACAAGTGCTCGAGTAAATTAAATCAACAATTTGAAACACTAGACATTATATTACTGTTGTCAAAAGAAAGATTTTCATATCAATCAGAATCGTCACTAGACCAATAAGTTACAACACGCTTATTATCATTATCATTTTCACTCTATTGAACATTTAAGGTACAACTAATATATACGGAATCATCTATTGAACATTTATGGTACAACCATGACATAGCGACTCATCGTGATAAACGTTAAGAACCATAACCTACCGACTCATCCATTAAACATCAAACGTGTAACCATAACCTACCGACTCATCTATTTAACATTTAAGGTACAACCAATACACACGGACTCATCCATTAAACATCAAACGTGTAACCATAACCTACCGACTCATCTATTGAACATTTAAGGTACAACCAATACACACGGACTCGTCTATTAAACATTTAAGGTACAACCATGACATACCGACTCATCGTGATGAACGTTATGAACCATAACCTACCGATTTATCCATTAAACATCAAACGTGTAACCATAACCTACCGACTCTCTATTGAACATCTAATGTGTAAACATAACCTACTGACTCATCTATTGAACATTTAAGGTACAACCAATATATACGGACTCATCTATTGAACATTTAAGGTACAACCATGATATACCGACTCATCATGATGAACGTTATGAACCATAACCTACCGACTCATCCATTAAACATCAAACGTCTAACCATAACCTACCGACTCATCTATTGAACATCTAACGTGTAACTATAACCTACTAACTCATATATTGAACATTTAAGTACAACCAATATATACGGACTCGTCTATTGAACATTTAAGGTACATCCATGATATACCGACTCATCGTGATGAAAGTAATGAACCATAACCTACCGACTCATCCATTAAACATCAAACGTGTAACCATAACCTACCGACTCATCTCATTTAAGGTACAACCAATACACACGGACTCGTCTATTGAACATTTAAGGTACAACCATGACATAACGACTCATCATGATGAACGTTATGAACCATAACCTACCAACTCATCCATTGAACATCTAACGTACAACCAATACAAACAAACTCACCTATTGAACATTTAAGGTACAACCATGACATACCGAATCATCATGATGAATGTTTATATATCATAACATACCGACTCAACCATTAAACATCTAACGTACAACTATAACCTACCGACTCATCCATTGAACATCTAAACCATAACCTACCGACTCAACCAAGGGGTATGTGGAATATTTTGAATAAATAAATGTTTGTTCGTACGAAAGTCTCGTTTTCTAGTTTATAAACATCGAGAGATTAAACATCTATTCAACATGTAACTTGTAACCATAAAACGCTGGCGGGAAAATGTTGGCGGAAAACATTGGCGGAAAAACATTGGCGGGAAAATCTTAACCATTTCCCTCACTTTTTTTACAATAAAAATACATGTTATCTTTATAACCACACACATTCCTACCAACACAACCACCAGCAGATCACACACACACACACACACACACACACACACACTTATCGTCACAAACACATTGTTATTATGAAGATGTTGGAGCATGAAGCTTTTCCGTGTAGTTGTGGACATGGAGATGTAGTTCTACGAGAATCGTGGCAAGCTGAAATCCTTGGTAGACAATACTATGCATGTCCATGTTTACGGGTGAAACCTCCAATTTCATATGGATGCAAATTCTTTTTATGGAAAGACGAACGAGTCAGACTACTAGTTAGTTCTCTTGGAGCTTCAATGAGCTTTTCTCCGAGACCTTCAATGTCTCCAATTTAACCTCCAAGCTCTTCTTCGAGACCTTCAACGACTCCAATTTCTTCTTCAAGCTCTTCAACATGTGCAAACTGTGTGCACTTGAATGGAAAGATAAAGGTACTTAAGAAAACAATAGAACTTTATAGCCATCCCGAGAGGCACACAGTGGATTCAGCTACACTACTTCACGGCCTTTACGATGACATGGGGAACATTAGTTTGAACTAGTTTGTGATGTGTCCGTTTTCATGTTTATGAGCCTATTACCGTTGTAAAACTATGTTTAAATGTCCGTGTCGAATAAAACTATGTTTAGGCGTGTCTGTTTGTAAGTCTCTCATGTGTTTCCACAAGTGGTATGTGTAATATTTTGAATAAATAAATGTTTGTTTGTATGAAAGTCTCGTTTTATAGTTTATAAATGTCGAGAGAGTAAAGCGAAAATAAAATGACACGTCATTCGCCGAGTTAACATCCATCACGATAGTGTACAAACATTTTTAGGTTTATATACGAATTGCCATGAGACTATCGTTTGAAACACCGTTTAGTAACTTTCGTCAAAGACACCTTTTTTTTCGACAAAACTTTCTTGTAGTGTGAAAACATTATTCGATGGTTCTCAATTTTCTTTTAATGACAAACTGTAACAAGCTAAAGCGTTATTTAACTTTTAATTACTTTTATAATTTTAAAACTTTTAACGACCACTTTAGCGACCACATGTGGTCGCTAAAAGGTTGGCGCCAAAACTCCTGCCACAAATGGGAAAACTTTTGTTCTTAAAATAATTTACGTTTGGTAGCCTGGCTTTTAATGACCACATGTGGTCACTAAAAAGTTGGCGCCAAAACTTCCCGCTATAAGAGAGAAAAATTTTTTTAGCGAAAATATTTTACTTTTGGTCGTCTAACTTTTAACGACCACATGTGGTCGCTAGAAACTATGAAAAAAATTGACCATGTGTTAGTCGTGTTTTAACTTTTTTATTGTTTGGTCGTCTAACCTCTAACGACCACATATGGCCACTATAGGTATGAGTCAAAGGTTGAATTTTTTCTATCTAAGGTTGGTCGTCAAGTGAACCTCTAGGGGCCACATGTGGTTGTTATAGAACTCAATTGAGGTCGTTAAAATTTCTAGTCAAAGATGAGATGCAAAAGTTGATCTTTTTGTCGTTTAGTGCACTTCTAACGACCACATTTTATGGTCGCTAGAGATTTTGGCCACCAGAAGCCATTTTTGGTGTAGTGTTAGCATATAGAAATAAGCTCAAGCGACCTGCTTCAACTCCTAAAAATGCCAAACATACTCTTAATCCAAGCAAATAAGGAGTAAAATACTGACTAATCAAGCTTTGGGCCAAGAGTTTCATTAAAATGTTTGGGGCTGAAAATGATTTATATTTGGGCCAAGAAGGTGATACATGTGTTGTTGATTGTTTTATACACTAGACTTTTATATTTATTGCATACTAGTAGAATGTTTGCGCGATGCGGTGTTGGATATTTTATGATTGATCGATGATTAATTGGATTAGTATTTTCATTATTTCTGATGATTGTTGGGTATTTCTAACAAGATTTTTAAAACAACTTGTAACAGATATAAACAACTACTATAAGTGACTAAAACAAGTTTACGCTAAGTTTTAATATTTCCAGCAAAATCAGCAGGTTTCCGACAAATTTAAGCACCATCTATAATCGTTGACCATGATTGGTTGATTTGTATGTCCTGTATATACAAATCGTCAAAATTGATAGCCCAATAGCGTTTAAATAGCGATTAATTAGTCTTATTATAAGCTTCTTCTTTTGCAAACACTGCTTGCAACTATATCAATTCATTTAAAAATCTATAATAAAAGCACATATAAACTTGAATATCACTAAATATAGTTTTTGCTAAAAATAGAGCTAGTGAGCACAAAAACCAAAAAATCGATTCGAAACCGAAAAGCTTGCACCGAAAAAACTAAAATATTTGAAAAACTGGTGTGAACGGTTTTGATTTAAAAAAACAAATGTTTGGGGCGGTTTTCGGTTGCGTAAAAAACCCGAACCACAAACGCCGCCCCACCCCACCATTATATATATTTTAAATTTTACAAAAATATTTATATATTTATAAAAAGCATTGATGTTAAACTATTTATAACAAAGATTTGAATATTCATTTGAATACCTTTTTGACGAGTAACACCCCTATATGTACGATCATGAATTATGAACATTTTATTTTTTCTTACGCATAATTTATTAGTGTAATTAAAATAAATATACCAATTATATGTTGTTATTTTTTTATTTTATATATAAATTTATTAGTGATTTTATATTAGTTGGATTTATTGTAATGCAAGTACTAGCTAATTTGTAATCACTTGTTATTTCTTCTCATCAATAATGATTGATTTTTATACATAACGATGACTAAATTTTGGCCATGAATGTTGATTTAATAAACTAATAATCATTTTTTTTTGTTTCTTAACCTAACTATGGTTAATGTCATTATTGTTAGAAGTTTGTTACATATACGTTTAAAATGTTTGTATATAAACTAGAAAAACAAGTATGTTGATTCTAACTTGTGGCATGATATCTTAAATCATTATTCTATTATTTTAATTTATGAAACTCGTCTTGATTATTAAATTAGTGAAGTATTTGTTGTTAACGACTATTGCTTATTTAATCTATATATTCTATGTATACAGTAACTATCTTGTTGTTTTTTACCTATGCACCTCAAATCCTCAACGAGGAAGAGGCTAGCAATAAAAAGGACGAATACATTTTTTATTTGGATTGTTAACATGTTAAATGACGAAAGGTTGTTGAGAGTGATACGAAAATTATTAGTTGCTTGTTTTATATATAAACGAAACCAGTTAAAGTTTGGATCATTTTAAGTTAACAAATTAGTAAATTTCTACGAAACATAAAAACCGAAAATAAAACCGAAACCAAACCGATTTAGTAAGAAAATAAAAAAGCAGAAACCAAACGGTTTGCGATTCTTAAAAACCAAAGTTTTCGGTTCAAGGTTTGATTTTAGCTAAAAACCGCCTCAAACCGCCCCATGTTCATCCCTACTTCACATGATCACGTAAAATCTATTTATAGTAAAATAATAAAAATTATAACGAGTGTAGTTGGTTTTTACACACATTTTTATGGTCACTACGGTTTCCGATGTTTTTGATCAAAAATTTTTAGAACTTGAACTCATCGTTAAACAGACTTAAACTGAATAAAACCCATTAAAAATAGCTTGTTTTTTTATATAGTATAAATAATATTATTGTACTAATATAGTTGCTGAAATATTTATAAATCTAGTTGGTTGCAATTCATAATTAGGTAAGATTTGTGGCTCAAAAGTATGTACAAAGTTGTTACAAATGTTTGTTACCTAGCAATTGTTTATTACCTAGCTAAAATAATTGTAGGACACAATTACTTTCAGTCTAAAAATCTAGAAGTTGGTTTGTACTTGTGTAGGGTTAGCAAGTCAACATGATACTTCACATCTTTACTTGAGCATTTCCAATAGGAAAAAGCTATTCATAACTTTTCAATACTTAGAAAAGTTTTTAGAAATGGTTTTCACCATTGTATCAAAAACTTTTTGCAAAGCTTTACAAAAGGTTTACACAATAACTTTGCATATGCAAAGTCTTTCATATATATTTACTTGTTAAATGTATGTTGCATTTAGTTCATTAAATGCAAAAAGTTTAGAAAGGTTTTACCCCATTGGAGATGCTCTAAGGATAGAGCGGTTTTATGCTTAAATTAAAAAAATCAATCGCAAACTTTAGTATTTTAAATTTCAAACTATTTGGTTTCTGTCTTTTTTTAATTTCGTTTTTTTGTTATTCAGTTCGGTTTCTGTTTTTATTTCGATCTTTTCTTTTCACGTTACACGTTGGGTTTCATATTTACACATAACCGCATCAATGTTCAATCATTTTCGACACAATCACAATCATTATGATTGCAAGTTGCAACTAACAATCATAATTTGAATTAGCTAGTATATTCTCATTTAATGAAATAATAATATTACAGTTACAAGTTTTAAGTACAACATTAATTATATTACAATAATAGCAACATCGGCTATCATAGAATTTTGTAAACCCAAAAATCATAATAGAATATTATCATAGCAATTACAAATCTAACAAAACTTTAGCTGAAAAAATCATAACCAATTATTATTCTATATTTCACAAACGTTTATATATTTAAACAAAAAACAAACAACTAAAAATATTAGAAACATCACATATAGCTATAAAAAGATGCAAAAATATATTGAAATAGTAGAGTCAGGTAAGATGGGGTGGTTTTTTAGTTTGGTTTATACATGCAACCAAAAACCGCCCCAAACGTTCGGTTTTCAAACATGTGAAAACCATCTTTTCACTTTTTCAATTGGAGCGGGTTTTGGTGCGATTTTATTCGATTCTAACGTGGTTTTTCGGTTTTATGCTCATCCTTACTTTCTGATCTAATTATTAAGTTTCTAAATATACATGTTACTCGTTTGACGAAATAAACTTATACATTCAACTATGTCTCTATATGACAAACATATACATCTTTTATATGGTAAAGGAAAACGATAAATGGAGATTTTGTATTTCAAAAAAAAGTTAATAAATAACATTCTCTTAATTTATTTATTTTTCTATTTTTCTTTTCAAACAATCTAAATTTTTTTTATTTGACAAAAGTCTTCGCCAACTTATTTTTGTTATTAGAAAATTTGGTGGAAAAATTTGACGGAGAAAAGAAAAGACATAAAAAGATAGATTTTAAACATGGGAAAAACAAAAACCTAAAAAACTGAGGTAATTAATAAAATTTTAGTGGTTAAATTTTAAATAAATGATATGAAATTAAGTGAAACTTATATTTTTTCACTGACTTAAAAATATAAACAAACACCTTTTACATTTTATATCCGTAACTTTATAAATTAAACATACAAAATATATAAAATCGATTTAAACACTGATATTATTTTTAAATACATAATGAATTTTTTTTTATGTAAAATCACATAGTTATTAAGTGTACTAATATCATAATTATAAAAAAAAACCTAAAACACGAGAAATTAACTCTCTAAAATTAAAAAAAAAAGACATCTAAAAGAGTAGAAAAATGACTAATTTTAAGTTCATTGCATCTCAAATGTACAACTACAGTTACTTATTTTGTATATATTTTTCCTTTGACAAGTATATATAGAGTTAACAAGTGGATAAGTTTTCATGACATATATATAACGATGCTATTTATAAACTACACAACCGCTCCAATTTTAGTAACAAGATGATGTCATTATAATTCTTTTTTTCTACTTGATAAGCTCAAAATAAGGTGACAATTATTTATTGCTTTGTGAGTGAATGAGGGTTTTTATACTTGATAACCTTAAAACTAAGCATGTGCAGTAGTTTTTTTTAAAATAACCAAGTTTACGAATTTTTTTTAGAAAGACATCGATATATAAAAACAACAAAAGAAAAGCAATTTAATTAAACGACATTCCTTCTCTCCAAACAATATGATTAAAAAGAATGAACCCGAACAAAAAGAATACAATAACAAACTAACTTTGAAAATTAAAGATGAATTTCTCCTAAGCTTCAACATATTTCTTGCAAACAATTATTAGTGACCATGGACAATATAATATGTGTACTAGGCTTTGGGACGAAATCATGGGTTCTCGTGGGTGCCCGAGAATCCTATAGATTTTTTCTACAAAACATCAATTTTTGAGAAAAACGTCAATTTTTGAGAAAAAATCAATTTTTTCTAAATTAATGGTAAATGCATCCGATCTATCGATATATATTTATAGCATTACGGTTCTTCCATGCACCTAACGATACTTAAACCTGATTCTGTCCGTCCGGGTCTAGGCTACACGTCCATTTACGACCTAAGAACATTAAAGTGATGGCAATCTTAATGGATTGTTGGCAACCATTTTGGACTTGCATCAAACAAATTTAATGCTTTTAATCAATGTAAAAAATAAGAAACTTTTAACAAATGTTAAAATGAGAATAATTGTAAGATATGAAATTCTCCCTTTTACATATTTTGGTTACAAGAGAGCACACAAGGACCAGATCAAACCGAACCGCGAAACCAACCGATCCAATACAAAACCCGAAGTCTGAAGAATCTAAGCCCGAAAGCCTCGTTTATGGTTCGACATGTTATTGTTTGTGATACAACATTAGTTGTCACTTTTATAGTTTTATCCCTAACAAAGTAGTTATACAATACGAGTCGGTTTCAGGTAGTAAAATTAAGAACATTGTAAACAAATAATTTTAGTTTATCAATGAGCATCCCTTAGGGAATATATTTGCAAAAACCAAAATAACTTCAATTTTCATGTGCTTATAAAAGGACAAACTTCACTAACAAAATATTTTGTAAAACAACAAAAACAATGGAACCAGAAAAGCCAACTGAACCCAAAGGCTTATTGCAAACTCATGACTTATACAAGGTTTGTTCATAACTCTATGTTGTGTTTGTTTCAGCTTATATAGCCGGCGTATGACTTATTTGGTTTTACGCTTATGTTTCATAAGCTCATCGTAGCTTATTTTTAAACTTTTCGGCTTGTATAAGTTCAAAATTACATCATTTACTTATATAAGCCGAAAAGTTTGAAAATAAGTCATAAAAAGGAGCTTATGAAACATAAGCGGAAAACCAAATAAGCTATAAGGTGGCTATATAAGCCGAAACGAATTATTTTACCTCAAATATTCAAAACTTACCAATCTTTTTATGTGTTCTATATGTAGTATATATTAGAGACTAATGTGTATCCTCGTGAACCCGAATCATTGAAGGAGCTTCGAGCTCTCACTGCTAAACATCCATGGTGAACATCATGTTTTCCGAACCAAAATATTTGTTTTCCATATATAGCACGTTACTTGTTGAGACTGATAGAAAGTACGCGTGTTTTATTTTTGTTGTAGGGCTGTGATGAGCACAGCACCCGATGCAGGCCAAATGATATCGATTTTGTTAAAGATGACTGGCGCAAAGAAAGCATTAGAGGTTGGGGTTTTTACGGGTTACTCTTTGCTTTTATCTGCTTTAACGATTCCTAAGGATGGCAAGGTTTGTGATTTTGGTCATGGTAAAATATATATTCAAGAAAAACTGTTACATATTTACTACTAGCGTAGTAACTTTTTTTAAAGTTTGGTACAGATTGTAGCCATAGATATGGACCGGGAGGCATATGAGATTGGTCGTCCGGTTATACAAAAGGCCGGGGTGGAGAACAAGATTGACTTTATCGAATCTGAGGCTCTGCCGGCTCTTGATAAGTTACTAGAAAATGTAAGTTTTCGTAAATTTTGTAATATAAAAAATTTAAGCTCTTTGATATATTAATTATCTCTGTCGTCGCTTTGAATAGCCTAAAAATGAAGGAAGTTTCGACTATGCTTTTGTTGATGCGGACAAAATAAACTACATCAACTATCACGAGAGAATAATGAAACTGGTGAAGGTGAATGGGATTGTTGTATACGACAACACACTTTGGTTTGGATCAGTCGCGCAACCTGAGGAAATGGTTCTTAAAGAATTCAAAGAGGGGAGAGTGAGTACTATAGAGTTTAACAAATCACTCGCAGCAGACCCTCGTGTCGACATCTCTACAGTTCCATTAGGTGATGGCATCACCATTTGCAGACGTCTCTACTAGAATTTGGGACATTGTCTTAATGTTTTCCATTATGCATAAAGTACGGTTATTCTAAGTCTTGAATATTTGGTTTCTTCGATAGTTCAGATGGTGAAATGTGTTCTAATTTCTTGTTGTGGTTGCTAATGAAATAAAAATGTTTTATTTTGTTGAATGATTATAATTTCCGATTCTTTTGTAATGCAAGAAACTATTTTTCGATTTTTTTTAGTAAACTTAGACTTGTTTCATATTCATTACTAATCTTATGTTTCCAATGTTAATTTCGTGACACCATCGTCAAACTCCGTGACATTGAAATTGGAGCTTCAACATGAACTTCTGTGGAGTTTTTACATTCGAGTCTGAGTCTACTGTGAGGTAAAGTGTAATTAGAGCCAAAGAAGATAAGCGAGTAAGTATGATCCAGTGACTCGATCACCCTAAGTAAGTTATCTAAGAGTGTAATTGTAAACCACATCTCTGCAGTTTCTCTTTGATCAATTACCTTACATGACAACTGTTACACAACAAGAATATATGTCCGACAGGTAGGAGACGTGCATACATACAGAATACGAGAATCTAATTTCTGCCTAGTAAAAAGCTTTAATGGCGCTACTGATCCTGTTAGTAATAGAGGCCTCTCGTGTCATCGATGTCATCAACAATGTGATCCTATCTGAACCATTTTACAGCTGAGACTTGGCATAGCTATGTGTCACAGTTAGGTAGATTTTTCATATAGTTGCTGTAAGTGTAAGTCTTGACTCGTCCGACCCGTATGACCCGCAACCCGTTTTGGCTGGGCCCGACCGATTTTTGACCGGGTGTGACCTGTTTTTCCCTGGGTCTGACATTAAGGATAGTATCTATTAAAAAGTTATATGATGAACTGAGATATATTGCTGGTTATGTTGTGTATATGACTAATCTATGTAAATTCACTTAAAAATCAGGCAGATACATATATATGGTCCAACAGAAAGTGCACAAAGATACTCGTGTTATCTTACTATACACAATGTGTTGATATTTACATTTCTTGGGTACCCGTCAATGAGAACACGGTGACAACAGAGCAGCAAGACATTGACGGTTGGCTCAGCTGGTCATGTAATATAGCTGCTAAACCGATGCTTTGGGGGCCATTTACAAGTATCTATTTTTCTTGTATCACTATTTTTTCTTTGTTTAGACAATTAACATGTCACATCATATAAAAGATAATTCAGATAATGTTTGCCTGCTGTTATGAACTAATTGTAAAGCAGTTAATGATGATATTGAATACCTATTTTAAGATGTTTTGGATCAATTTATTTGAAAGGGGGATCGGCTCATACGAAATACGTGCTTAAGCAAATCCAAACACTATAATGCATAGTACATAAGATGCTAATTTTTTTAATTTTTTTTTTGTCAATTGTGTGAATGAATAGACCAAGTACCATAATGCATGAAATCCATGGTAAAATTATGTGAAATAAATTATCTGTAATACTAAAATGTTTATTTTCGGAACAAAAAGACATTGATTTCTAATATGAAATAAATGTCATAGGATATGTGAAAACTTAATACGGATTCGTGTAATAAGCTAAAGATTAAATGATCACTAAATAGGGGTGCTTGCGAGTCGGGTATTGTTTCGGATCCAAATTTGGTTTCTGGATCTATAGATTGTGTTATATTGTGGATTTTTCGGGTCATTATGTGAGATATCGTGTAAGTTCAACTATTCTTTTGTTTGTCCTAAAAAGGCCCCTTTTTATAAACCCTTGAATTCAGTTCCGATGAGATAAGTAAATCATAGGGGTGAGATTAGAGGAAAGATTTGCCAAGAAGCTGCAATTGGATTAGTTTTGATCAAACCATAGAGTTGAGTTCGGGGGAAAGGATATTTTAGTAGATCGGAGAAGGTCAAGCAGTTTCATTCCGTTGAGTGTTGACAAATCGGCAATAAGATTGTTTTGTGGACTTCAAATTCCGCCGTGTAAGTTCAATCATCTAAATTTGCCGCATTTGGTAATTGATTTATGATTCTGGATCTTGATTGTTACGAGTAATAAATTTTAGTTTATGATAACGGCGTATATATGTTAAAAAGCGATTGATCCATGGATTCGTGTCTTATAAAGATTAATTGAATTTGTGTATCAATTTTGTTAGGCGCATTCCATATTTCATTATGTTTTTTTATAAAACTTTATGTTATTTCGAAAATGATGTTGCGGCTGTGATTGTTATAAAGAGCTGGTGAATCTCAAGTGTATGCCGAGGAATTGGTTGCAGGGAGCGGGGGGTACAGTAGGGTAGTATAATATAGTGGTTTTTATGTAACATTCTACGAGGATAGTAATCCGAAATTTATTAAGGAGGTTGCTGAATAGATGGCTCACGTTTTCACATTCTTATCTATTTTTCATAGGATCAAGATAATAAGAAAGAAAGAAATAGAAATTTTCATGAAACAAGACATTTCAGCTAGTAAGGATCTTGCTAGTAGCGTAAATTATGCATCAAGCCAGTTTCACTCGACAAGGTTCCAATTAAAGCACAACTATAAGATAGGTTGGTAATTTTCTTGATGTGATTGAAATAAGGAACTAATTTGACATATGGTTCAAGTAGCTTCACATAAATCATTGCACGTCACACATTCACAATGGCACAATTATGCATCAGCATAGCCTTGTGTCCATCTCAATAAACTTTGAACGAGTCACTGAGAGTCTGAGCATGTGGTGCAGAACTGGCTGGCTTCCAGATGATTATTCGCATTTATATGTCAAGAAAGTTAGTAGTGCTATGAATGGTACATAAACTTGATTAAAAAGACACTTCATAAACTTCTGTTTTGAGTTGGGATGAGAAAATCTATCATCACTCCTAAACATGTCCTCTAAGTTCATGTTTTCCAAAAACTACCTAATTTTTATTTAAGACATGTAAAACTAGTCGATATTGAATCCCAGATTTATAAACGCGTGAAATTTTGTTTGCTGCTTCACTGATCTGACTGTATTTAAAGAGGATATTTCAGATTTGAAAACGAATAAAATTTTATTACAGATGGGACGAAGAGTGAGGAAGTGTTCTTGGGAAAGATTCCTGGAAAGCCACAATGGTATATTTGATGACAATGATACAATCTCCAGATTACCTGAGACTGTACTGCACCATGTTGTTTCATTCCTTCCAGCTTTAGAAAAAGATCACATTCGGATCCTGTCAAGAAAATGGAGACGAATTGCTGCACAATCACGAACGAAGTTCTCTCTGAATGGACGCAGATTAGATGAGAAGGAATTATCAAGGATTTTGGCGGATGACTTCCACTCGGCAGACTATCTTAGGCTAAGAAGGTGCTCTGGGATGAAAACACTGAAACTAGAGAATTTCAACCTAAAAACTGTTGAGCTAAACTATTGTGGAAGCTTGAAAAGCGTAGAACTCAACACACCACGTCTTGAGACTTTTCGATTTCTTGGACCCCGTATGAGGCCATGCATAATTGATTTTGGTATCTGCAACCAGATGAAAACTATAGATTTAAGTGGGGTTGCCATGAACAACATGATGTTTATGGACTGCAACAAAACATTCCCCCTTCTTCAAGTCTTGACCTTAAGTCGTTGTGATATGACGGGATGTATTAAAATCTTAAGTAATTCACTCCGTGAGTTATGTTTGTTGCAATTTAATGAGTCGAAAGAAATCACAGTCACTGCCCCAAACCTAGTTCATATCACTTACAGTGGCAGTACAGTATGTTCTTTTTACAACATGAATGTTGGCCGTCTCTTTTCAGCTGATATTGGACTATACCCCAGTCCGTATAAAAAGCGTGATGATACATGGTTTCGTAATTTGAATGAAATGCTTCAATGTCTGAAGCCGAAAAGGTTGGTGATTAAGACTGATTCTGAGAAGGTACGTTTTGGAAAACCTTAGTTTGTGAATATATGTTATTGTTTTATATTTGTTACACTTAATTTTGGTCTTCTTGTTGCAATGTAGAATATCATAATACCGAAACAAGTTAGACAAAATCTTACGCCTCCACTGGATGAAACTAATCTGATACTAGTAGATATCATCACTTCAAGAACAAGAGATACTATCGATCTTGTTGATCTTGCCGATTCAATGCTTTGGATTTCACCTCGGCTTAAGGTTGTTCGAGTTCATTTACAGAGTTTGTTTGTTGCAAGACTGAAGGTACTATTTCTAACTTTTAGAATATACGCAAATTCATTAATTAACAGTACTGCAAAGATCATACTTCGGATAGTTTGAGAAAATGGTGGTCATTTTGTTAAGAAATAATTTTGTAAACTTTTTGTTCTGCAGTTGGTTCATGGGATCTATTCAAGAAACCAAGAGAACTCATGCAGCTTGTGCACCTCGCATCCCATAAGATGTTGGCGCCATTCAGTGACGCAATTTGATGTTATCGAATTAAGGAAAAACTTACTCAAGTGTTATCTCAAGTGTTATCTCAAGGAAAATTTACAAAAGGTTGACCGCGTTGCCATAGACGGGCCAATAGATTGACATGTTAATGGTGGCTTGTTTTTGGATATTAGTACTTTTTGTTGTAATAAGTTTATTGAGAAACCATCTGATCAAAGTGATTATTTTTGTTGTTAATCTCTGAATTAGATTATAATGATAGCGCAAGTAGCTTGTAGAAAGTAAACATGATAATACTAGATCTCACAACAGGTATTCATTTTGTTTCTTCTTTTTATTGATTGTTTTAAAAGCTTTACTAGTCGTTTATAGTACTAATATATTGTTCTATCCTTTTTGTGAAGGTTGTGAGTCGAGCATGCTTTTTATGGAAGTTGTGATGATTGTTTGCGAAGGTTAAGTTGCCTTACATACAACATGAGTGACATATTAAAGGTCATATATCATGACATAAAGAGTGTCAGCCAAGTCTGTTGATGAAGATACGAGGACACGGGCCTGGGTTGTTAAAGTGCCTAACATGTGAGATACCGGTTGGTTAATTCATGAAAATTATACCAAATGGTCTCGATTTTGTTAAAGATCATTATCTCGATTTTCTTCAGAATCCAACTCACAAAACTGGTTTCCGTTAACAGCTCAAATCCATTTCAAACCACTGTTGCCCTATCTCTAATTTTCAAGTTCTGACACTACCATAAGAAGCAGTCCGTTGTCCCAATAAACCCAAGTTCCGCCTTTATGTGAAACAGTATAGAGAGGGCAACGGTGGATGGAAATGGATTTGAGCTGTTAACAGAAACCAGTTTTCTGAGTTGGAGTCTGAAGAAAATTGAGAAGCAAATAACCTTGGGTATTTAACCTGTTAGAAATATAGCATAACTTGAATCTATCCATTGAAAAGCAAATTCGTTAAAATCACGGCTTCTGCTTATGACCATGCATGACAAAATGTACATATTTAAATTAGATAGATATACTTACAGTGCGTTATTGTGGTGTGGTCCCTCGCTCAAATGAAGCTGCCGGTGTATCAGGTGGAAACCATGTTTAATCAATTTTAGTACACGCGAAGGAAGAGTAGAAAATCCCATATAAACAAGCAATGTTGAGTCATGGTTTGCTGCAGTTTCTGCTACAAAAAGAGGATCCGTTCCTCCTTTTCTGGACTGGCCGTTTAGAAACCTTAATTACACTGTTTGCTACTCCCATGTGTGTGAATGGAACACCCAATTCTGCTGGTATTCCAGAGGCATCAGTTATACCTTACACTGTTTTCTGAAGTTGCCAGGGTTAGACATTTCAGTATTGTCGTTAACAAATAAGATGTTAATGACAATAATGAAATGTCTAGCATGCTCTTCACTTAAATTTAGGGGCACTGCAAACACGTAACACTTAGGGGGTGTTTGGTTCACCGTATTTAATATAATTATAATTTGGTTTCCAATTACATATATTGTTTGGTTAGTTAGCTGGTATAATTGCAACTACTCAAATTACACCGGACCCACACCGGACCCACATTTTTGATGTAATGTAAATTAAAATTATAATGTAATTAAAACATATTTACATAAATAACCTAAAATATGTCATTTTTCATATTCTTTTACCAAATTTTGAATTTAATAATATTAAACTCAATTACATTACCTTACCAACCAAATACATAACATATTTCAAAAATTCAAATTACAATTACAATAAAAATATTTGGCGAACCAAACGGCCCCTTAAAAACCACAATTTCAGTATTACGTACATATATAATTGGTGTAACTTTATTTACAGAACCCATCTTAGTGACAGAACTTGCCGAACTCTTGTTTTTGAATGAAAACATGTATGTCTGAAGGAGTACATGTATGTTTCTAAATAATATTTGTATTCGCGAATCATATTAAAATTTCTTTTTGTCAAAATTAAATAAAAAAAGATATAAAAAACATACATGTTTGAGGGCGTGCATGCATGTATGTGCACACATTCAAAAACATACATTTTTGAAAGCATGCATGCATGTATGTGCACCGATCCAAAAACATACATGTCCGCTTACAAAAACATACATGTACTCCTTCAAACATACATGTTTGTGTTCAAAAACAAGAGTTCTGCAAGTTCTGTCAATAAGATGGGTTCTGTAAATAAAGTCCCCCTATATAATTGAGGCCGGTTATAAAAACATATAAAGCTGATCCTAGTATCCAGTAGTGGCCCAAAAAACATATTTTAAGGCCAATTATAAAAACACCATTTCTCTCATTTGTAGCCGCTACATAGTTGAAGCCCAGTTATACCTAATCTGTGACATTATAAAAACACATTTCTCTCATTTCTTAACATCACAAGCTGCTATTTTTTTATTTCATAAGCTGATGACAACAACACTAGATCTCAAAACCCAGGTATTCATTTTATTTTATTAATTGTTTTATAGCTTGCTTAGTTATGTTTCTGATTTATTATTGTTGTAGATCTAACCAATATATGCATAAAGATATATTATTATGTTTTTTACTTTACTAGTTTAAGGATAGGTTATTATAGTACTAATATATGTTTTTCTCTTCTTTTGTGATGAAGGTTGTTTGCGACACGTCTAGTCTCATCTGTGCTAGACATGTACCAATATGCTTTAATATTCACGGTTTAAGTTGCCTTACATACAACATGAGTGACGTATTAAAGGTCGTACAACATGACATAAAGAGTGACAACACTATTGAATGCTTGTTGCAAAGCAGAAATTATGTGGATCTGGTAAAATTTGTACAATTTGTACAAGAACTAGCATTGTCCGAAAGCTTCCTCTTTATAGATCTAAGCACGGGTGATGTGTCAGCGTGAGTTTAAGAGTAAGTGACACACCTCTTTATCAAAAAATTTCTGAAGTGTGTCGAAGAAGTTACGGTTGGTTAATTCATGAAAAGTATATTAAGTGGATTGGATTTTCTTCAATCGTGGAATAGAGACATAAGATTGAAAGTGATATTGTGTTTATTAGGTTGTTAGTTCATGAGAAAACTATATAATGTATAAATGTATTTCTTGAAGGAGTAATGTACATAAATGAGTTAGAGTTGAGTTATTTTGTATCCTTGTTTTTCTCTACATTCGAAGGGACAAATCTTGATCGTTGATTACCTAGTACAAGATCATACAAATAAAAACACGGAAGGACTAATATTGTCAATATGTAAAACAAAACAGAAGGGCCAAAAGTGAAAATATGCAAATCACCCAACTACCCCCAATTTCACAATAAAAAAACACACATCGGAGAAGCGTTCTCTCTCTCTCTCTCTTTACAAATAAAACCATATCCAAAAAGCAAATCACCTAATATCACCACTCAATGTCGTCATTGACTACCACCGTTGTCACCGTAATCCTACCACTATAGTTTCTCTATCAGGTCGTCGATCGGAACCCTATATTCGGCGCCGTCGTTACTATATCTGGTTTTCTGGTTAGTTTCGTTTCTTTAAACAATTTCAAATGTATTGATGAAAAAAGGTGGAGGCTTTGATTCATCCCGTTTCTCTTTTTGTTAATTGCAAATTAGATTTTTTTTTTGAGATTGTGTTCAAACAATTGATTGGTATATCATAGATAGATGATATCCATAGATGATGGTAAAACCTCACCAATGAGATTGACAACTTAACCTACTTTTCTTATTAAGTAATTTTGGTTTCTTATCAGTGATGTAGTAGCTCTATTTCTAAATATCCTCTATAATTTGTATGAACTTAAGTAAAAAACATTAATGCATAACATGTGTGTTTGCAAGGATCTTAATCAATGCTTTCAAGTTATGAACATGATTCCATAAACAAAATGTGGAGAGTTTTTTAAAGAGTCTGCTACATAAGATGGTTACCAAGTTTTTTGATAGGAGTATAAAGGCGTTTGATATATGTAACGCTATTCGTGATGGGATTGAGAAAGTTAGGCTTTGGTATTAGATTTTGGAGATTATTGTGAGTGCGTTGTATTCCAAGTAGAGGAATATTATTGGTGAAGGGCAGTTTATGAAGACGAGGAAAACGTGTACCAAGTTAACTATTGTTATGCTTGATGATCAGAAAGATTTTCTGTCGGTTTGTTCTCATTGGACTAAATCTTCTGGGTGGTCGAATAAAATGAAAGAAGTTAGTCAAATTGCATAAAGTATTATGGAGGTAGAATACTGACCCTACTCGAGATTAGAGAGTCTCGATGATCAAGAAAGTTATCTTGTTACGTGATTTAAATCTATAAGTATAAGGAAGTTTCATGTGTTTAGAGTAGCAAAAACATGAGTATTTAGTCATCATTGTAGCTGGGGTTGATGATATAAAAATTGCGAAGATAGCATGGATATTTCTAGGAAAATCATGCGCTACAGTCGACTACAGTATTAAAGTTCAAGCTGCGAGGGCCGACAAACTACCTTTCATCTTGCCCATTGTGTTCATTATTGGTTCTTGCGCTGATGATAAAGAGTGTCTTTACAAATGCGCCAAGCTCACACCATCCCAAGAAAATGATATACACATATACACGAGCTTGTCAAGAGAATCATCGAGGGGGAGATACGTGTTCGGTTGGGTCCATAACTATGGTTGAGAATTTTAGAGGAACTAAGGAATTTAATGGAGTTGTTTGAGAAAGTTCAGCCTGGACTTAATCAGCTCGGGCTAGAGATCTATAACGCTAGTCTTTAACAGTTTTTAGGTGTTCCTGGGCACGATTATTTTTTGTATTTAGGGCTGAAAAGACGAAAGAAATCAGCGAATCAGGCTAGTTGATGTTTATGTAGCCAAGATGAAGGTAATTATTTATCGAAATTTCATACACTTTTTTGCTATTGCTAGTCTTATTAAGAGTCATAGACATCCTATATTTTGAACTTTATTTGCTAAAAAGTTATATTGTACATACATAAACAATATGATGATTGATTTGTGAATGTAGGGTGGAATAGATCTGAGCTTCAAAATGCACAAAAGGAACACATTGCACCTAAGATAGATGCAGAGACAAAGATTTATATTTGCACAAAGGCAAGGAGAATGGAAGAAGGAAGAGATAAAAGGCGAAGACAGAGGTGAAGGTGTTTGAATTTTCGTTAGAGACATATGTTTTCTGCATTCATGACTACACTAGAAAATTTCCACACGTTTTTGCATGTTTTCATAGATTTTTGAACCCTTTTGGTTCGTTTTCGGCGTGTTTGTCTGCTTTTGCAGTTTTTACACGTTTTCGGTGTGTTTTATCGCGTGTGATATTATGTAGGATCCCATAACTAATGTTTCTTTCTATTGCTTTATCACCTAGGATATTACTCATATGTACAATACCTTAACTAATGTCACATTACTTGGATTAATGTCACATTGTATTTGCTTTTTCAAATGAGATATTATTCTCAAGTAACTACGAACGATAATTTAAATATTCTTCGTCAAGAGATAAATAAGTGCTTAAGAACGACAATTTAAATACTCTTCATCTTCTTAAAAAGTATAAAAATATAAAAAGAACATTGGTGATTATATAAAAAAACTATAAAACAACGGAATATCACTGGAGACATGAAAGGTTAAAACCATATTTATATGTTTATGAAATATCACAAATGATATTTCACGTTAGTTTTGTTATGAAATATCATAAGTGATATTAGACATGTCATATAACAAATATCACAAGTGATATTAGGCATGAACTATGTTTATAAAATATCAAAGGTGATATTAAACATGTTATATAACAGTTTTCACAAGCGATATTCGACATTAATTATGTTTATGAAATATCTCAAGTGATACTATACATGCCATCGAACAATATCACCAGTGATATTATACATTAACTATGCTTATGAAATATCACAAGTGATATTAGACATATCATATAAACGATCACTTATTATATCAAACAATAACTATGTTTATGAAATATCACAAGTGATATTAGACATGTCATATTATAAAAAATCATAACTAGTATTAGACATTAACTATCTTTATGAAACATCACAAGTGATATTAAACATGTCATATAACAAACATAAGAAGTGATATTAGATAGTAACTATATCTATCAAATATCATAAATGATATTAGACATCCTCGTATAACGGGGTGATAGTTGTCACTCATTAAAATTTTAAGCATATTCGGATTCGGTTAATCGGGTCAAAAATTATGACTGTATTTACTTTTGGTCATTTTTTTCTTTATCACATGGATTCTTTTCTTATGAGGCGGAACTTCCAGGATTATCTTAATCACTCGTCATATTTTTTTAACACAAACTAACATTTTTATAATTGAATGTATTATCACATATAATATTTATCACTAGTGATATTTATCACTAGTGATATTTATCACTAGTGATATTACAAGGTCAAAAGTAATAAGTTGAGTAATAAGTGTTACAAGCGAATCCTTAAAAAAATTCACATTCATTTATCACTAGTGATATTACAATGACATGAGTAATAAGTGTTAACCACGGGTGAACCTAAGTTGATAACATTTTTATTTGATAATCGTTGTATATAACAAGTGATATTACTCGTATGTAAAATACTAGCATTATTGCTACATTCTATTAGTTTATCGCTTGTCATATTACTTACATGTAGAATACTAGAACTAATGTTACATTCTATTAGACATATCATATAAATATCACAAGTGATATTAGGCATTAAATATGTTTATGAAACATCATAAGTGATATTAGATTAAAGAGATATCATATGAAATGTTAAAAATCATATTTGTTTGTTTTTGTGAAATATTAAGCATTAATTATATCACATGTGATATTAAGCATTAATTATATCACAAGTGATATTAAACATTAATTATATTACAAATAATGTTAAACATGTTATATAAGACGTGAACCTGAGTAACCCTTGGGTTTTTAAAAAGAGCCACACGCTTCTACATTAAGAGTGACTTGATATTGAAACTCAATCTACCATGACAAGTAATTATATTTTAGCCAAACCAAATGAGATGAAACTGCCAATAGACGTCAACAACCAAATCAAAGTGCTACATGATGAACTTATGAAGGGAAACATTATACTAATATCTAAACATTACGATTCTAAACACTAGTACATGACATATCAAACAACATGGACCACATGAGCTACTAGATTTTAAACAAAACATTTATATTGTCAAGAAACTGACATCTTTGGTCTGCAACCCAATTGTTTTCGGGAAAGAATAACCCGCACTGACCGTGAATCTTTGGTACTTGTAATGGGATGGCTCATAATTCAAATTGATCCAACGACGTTTCCCACCTTCCTCACCAGTCATAAACCAGATTAAATAAATAGTTGCTTAAGAGTGTCATCCTCACATACTATAAAAGCATGTCTTTGAAAACGAGGAACGAAACAAGCCAATTTCATTCCATATTATTCCTTCAAAACTGTATTAGGTAGCAAAGTATCGCCACATAGTCCATACTTACATCATGTGATCCTAAACTTTTAAAGGATGTTATTTGAATTTCGAATTATTACCCACAATCATAATAACTGCTAGAATCTACAGAATTTGACCTCAGATTTCTTAGATATGGTTCATGAATTTTATCAAACACTTTGTAGGCATTATTATACTCCTTTTTTTCTCACCTACATTTTTACTTGATTATCAAATAACAAGTTTTAAAAGAATATGCTCACCTCAAAGTCCTCCTTGAAAAAATCCTATAGCTGAATAAAAGGCCATCACGATCAGTGGATAGTAAAGTGATGATGATATGATGAATGTGAGATGATAGTGGATCGGAATAAACAATTGATAACGATGATGGGGAATTAATGATCGGTAACAGAGGATATGAAGTAACCGATTCTTGGAGGGAGAGGAAAACACACTTAGTGTGTGAAAAATAAATGACGGTAATGGTAATGAAAAGGAAAAAAGACAGAAAATATGTTATAACCAATTGAATTTTAGATTAATCCCCATCATTAGATTAAAGTGAAATAGATGGTGGGGATTTATCCCTTAGAATGCAATGAAAAACAAGGATCTAAAATAATTATTTCAAATGAGTTGTTTATTTGACTATTACTCGTACATAGTTCAACTCTTTAATCGTGTATTCTTGTTACAACGGGATATTATATTATGTAAGCTTGGTTTATTATTTATCTTTTCCGGTCAACCCAATATCTTTAAAAAGTTCGTTTTACATGTAGCTTGGTCCACATTATTGCTTGGTTCAAAATATACTTAATAGAATCAAAATAAAGATCCACTTTGTCACATTTCTTTACTAAGAACTTTATTTGGTATAAAGCCTTTTTTTTCTGTACAAAATATTGAAAGAAATTTAAGCAACCACTTTTCGTAAATATCAGGTGTTATGTTTTCGC
The DNA here is from genome assembly GCA_025667525.1 of Glebionis coronaria. Classification (NCBI taxonomy): domain Eukaryota; kingdom Viridiplantae; phylum Streptophyta; class Magnoliopsida; order Asterales; family Asteraceae; genus Glebionis; species Glebionis coronaria. The sequence goes on along the minus strand of CM046882.1, from coordinate 22,526,135 downwards.
CCGGTTTGACAAGGGGATGAGCCGCTTTGACCGGGTGTGACCCATTTTGGCAGGTCTCTGAGATGTTTTGACAGAGTCTTAGAAGTTTTGACCAGGTCTGAGATGTTTTGGCGGGTTCTGCTCGGTTTTATCCGCGCCTGACCCGTTTAACCGGGTCTGAGATGTTTTTGCTCAGTATGTGTAGAAAAATAAGGCAAGATGATCTAACAACACTTTTATTCACTTCAAACAATCAAAGGAACAAGAGAGAGTTTCAAAGATCAAATCCACCACAGTCTCAACTGGTGTGGATCTATTATCTAACCTGATACTAGTTTTACAAATTAATTAAACAAGAAAGAACAAGATGAAATAACCCAGAAGTGAAGAATGATGTGTGTGGACGCCATTGATGGCTGCACAAGAAAACACACACACACGACCTAACCCTAACTCAATAAGAGTTAGGGTATTATAGCAAAATACAATAACGGATAACCCAAACATACTTGGGCCTTCAACTCAAAAGCCCACAAGTGTCCAACGGCTAATCCATAAGCAAACTTCACACCCTATGTCCACCTTTAGTCCCTGAAATAAGAGAAAAGACACATTCAGTCCCTATAACTTTGAATATCAGATTACATAAGGAATTTAACATCCCCCCTTAATCTGATATTCTATACAAATCAATCATCCCAAGTTTTTCAATCAGGAACTCATGTTGTGGTGTGTCCAATCCTTTGGTAAGGATATCTGCAATTTGATTTGCAGACTCCACCTTTTGTGTTCTAATCACCCCATTCAAGATTTTTTCCCTCACAAAATGAAGGTCAATCTCAAGGTGTTTAGTTCTCTCATGGAATACAGGATTGGCAGCAATTTTAATTGCTGAATTTCTGTCACAATGTAGATCCACATGCAAAAGATTACTACAATTCAAATCTTTTAAAATCTTAAGGATCCAAATGACCTCACTAGTCACTGCTGCATGAGCTCTATACTCAGCTTCAGCAGATGATTTAGAGAGAGTGATTTGTTTCTTACTTTTCCAAGACACAAGGTTGTCATTTATGAAAACACAATAACCAGTAACTGACTTTCTAATAACAACATACTTCGCCCAATCAGCATCAGAGAAACCCTTAAGGATCACACCTGGGTGTTTTCTAAAATGAACACCTAGACCAGGTGAACCTTTCAAATATCTAAGAATTTTAAAAGCAATTTTCAAATGAGACCTTAAGGGTGAGTGCATGAATTGACTAAGACAATGAACAGCATAGGAGATGTCAGGTCTGGTATTGGTAAGATAAATAAGCTTTCCCATGAGTTTGTGATAATCCACAATATTTTCCAACAAGGGATCATTATCAGATGGTTCATTGGTAATGGTCAATTTAGACACCAAGGGTGTCTTGGAAGGTTTGCAAGCAAGCATTCCATATTCAGATAAAAGGACAAGAACATACTTTCTTTGATTTAAACAGACACCATCATTGGTATCAACAACCTCAATTCCTAAAAAGTATTGAAGTTTTCCCAAATCTTTAATTCTAAAATTGCTTTTCAGAAACATTTTGAAGTTGTCAATTTCATTCTTGTTATTATCAGTAACAATGATGTCATCCACATAAACAAGAACAACAATAAAACATTTATCACAATGCTTGGTATAAAGAGAATAATCAGATTTACTTTGCACAAAACCATTTTGAATCAAAACAGATGTGAGTTTAGCATTCCACTGTCTATGAGACTGCTTCAATCCATAAATAGATTTCTTAAGTCTACAAACAAGTTTAGGATTATCAGAGTAAAACCCTTGAGGAGGTTTCATGTAAACAGTCTCATCTAATTCACCATACAAGAAGGCATGGTTAATGTCTAATTGGTATAAAGGCCAAGATTGGTTAACAGCAAGATTAATAAGGCATCTAACAGTCACCATTTTAACAACAGGAGAAAAGGTTTCCTCATAATCTATCCCTTTCTTTTGACCACACCCCATGGCAACAAGTCTGGCCTTATACCTTTCAATCTCACCACTAGATTTGAACTTAAGTTTCCAAACCCATTTAGAATTCAAGGCAGTCCTACCAACAGGCAATTCAACTAAGTCCCATGTGTCATTTTCAAGCAAGGCAGCAAACTCAGTATTCATAGCATCAACCCATTCAGGACTTTGACAAGCTTAAAAAAAATTTCTTAGGTTCACTACTTCTATTTAACTGAGTAACAAAGCATAACACATCTCCTTTAATGTTAGAATATCCAACAAATTTCTCAATCCCATACTTAACCTTGGAATTAACCACAAAGTCATTATAATTTTTTGGAAAGACAGAATGTAAAACCCGCTTTAAAAGTCCACGAATATTAATTATGTATAACCACAACTTTAATTTAAACGTTGCATAACTAATTATTCAAATAATAAATAACCGTATTAATTCAAGTATTACGCAATTATTAATTATTCAGGAAATAAGTAATTCAGGACAGAATATATCACGAGGATTAATATACGAACACGTACGCAATGTTTTAAACCAACAAATATTAATTTCACGCAGTCCCAATTTTATTAAAAATGTTACGTAATTATTTATTCAGTATAATAATTAATCTTAACTATATAAGTATCACGTAAGTATTATTGATTCAGGGAAAATAAATAAGTATATAACAGGATTTAAAACACGACACGACAAGTTATATCACGAGAATTATAAATCACGAATTTACGAATACACGAGAATACGAATTATGACATGAAATAAATAGACAGTCTTAGTAGTATGCATAAGCCTTACAAGATTAATTAAGGCCCAGGGCCCGGCCTGTTAATAAAATAAACTAAGCAAAACCACACATTTTCATTTGATTTTACAAGTTAAAAAAAAACATTAAAACCCTAAAAAGGTGTGTGATGTCGCCGACTTTAAGGAATAAAAAAGGAGAAAAGCATGCTTATGTTATCACGTCAATCTACATGAAACACAGTTCTGACTTCATGATCCCTCATGTTCATGATTGGAGTTCCTGGCTCGGTCTTGTTCGATCAGTTCGTGTTCGCTAGAGATAGATCGTGTTCATAGTTCGGTTGTGTTCCACGAATAGATTTCATTGACGTTCATTCCTGGATTGGTTATTGTTCATATGAGGGTTGTGGTTTTAGTGCTCGTCAACCTCCTTTGTACGTTCATGCTTATATTTAAGTCATGTTTCGATGTATTGATCGAGCATAAGAATAGCCGAATGATTCATGCCAACCTTGGTCTATTATTTGAGGTCCGTTCAGAATGATTGTGTTGTGGGATTCGTGGGTCGTCTTCGAGTTAACTACCGGTTCACTAACTGGCCGTGCTAAAAAAATGATGCATTAGTTCGGGCTGTCATCACATTTTTGGTCTCACGATCGAGATTGCTAGAGTCTAGTTTCTGTTCGTGATGACTTTCGAGATCATATTCGAGTGAAGTTGACCAGGGATCTCATGAACGTCTTGAATAATCTGCTGAAGGTTTTAGTTGGTCCTCGGCTTCATGTTTCAATCATATTTCATCGAACCTTAGTGTTCGAATTAGCGCTCGTATCCTCTTGGCATGCTGTTGTTCTCGTTTAGTATGGGAGGTAATTATACTGAACCATGCAAAGTATTATATCTAGTAATCTTTTCTATATCCTAACGTAAAACATAGTTATATCATATAATAACGTCACCATTAATGACTAATGAACGATACTGTTTTCGGATATTAAACGAACGGATTGGCTATGGAAGTTGAAGTTATGTATATAAGATATGTTTATATTACATGGATTAGTCAAGAGTTTGAAATAATAGAAACCATGCATATGAAACGTCATGAAAATTCATGTACAATTTGTCTTCACTTTTAGATGCAAGGTAACTTAGTTCCTAAAAGCTCATGTTAAGTAAAATTAAAATGAGTATTATACTTATAAGAAAAAAATGGGTTTTAAACAATAATCAGTCAACTTATTTCACGTCCCCTTATGTATGTAGTATTCGTGAAGTCGGAGTAGATTCGTCAACTTTCATTTTCAATTCATTACTGGACACGAGGTACGGATTTTCCGTCCTTTCAGTAAGGACTTACCTTCTATGCATGATTAGGATTTCCCCGTCTGCAGCCAAATGTTTTCCCCAGTACATGTTATAAATTATCAGAAATTATTTAAATAACTAAGATATTGTCTGAGCATTATATACAAGCATGACCAGTTTATGTACTAGTTATGGAGGTACCGTAACCATGGCACTAGAGGCACCGGTGTCGTGACTCACATGCAGGAGAGTGATATCCTGCATCGTCCCACTCAGCTCAGTTTGGCCATTTTATCAGTATTTTTAGTGGGGCGTATGGATGCATCCTAGGCTACAGTTTACAGTTTAGCAGGTGAATGTGGTGTGTGCTCTACATCCTTCACATTGGAGCTGATCCCTCCACCCAGCACAGTTATTTAGAGGTCACCCCTCTACAGCATGACGAGGTCACCCCTCTAGTTATTCATGCAACGTTGTTACAACACATGACCTATATAAGCTCTGGCAATTAAATTACAGTAAATGCATGTTTTCAGATTTAACCGATAACAGTTCAGCTTTATTAATTATAAATCAGGCTTTACAGATTATACACAGCTTTTCGCTGCAACTTTACTTATCAGTATTACAGCTTCAGTATTTTATCATCTGTTTCATTTTAGTAATTCCCTATTCATGCTTTATATCCGTTCACTGAGCGTTATGCTCAGCCGTAGTTCCTTTCATGTTCTAACGGCAGGTACACCAGGACGCTCTTAGGATTCTGAGAGCATGTGCATTTGGATGGAAGCTATCCAGACTTCTTACTTTATGCATTTCTTACATTATTCTGCTTATTTGGACATTGTTTAGTCCTTTCCTTCTGTATTTTACTTTTCATGATTTGGGCTTATGTTTGGATTGCCGATGTTTGATTCCGGTATTTCCTTTATGGTCAGTTAATGTCTTAGGACATTTACCTTATGCTTTGATGACACGCCATAAATACACGTAATGGTCCACTTATCCAAGTGGGGTGTTACAATTATGGTATCAGAGCGCAAGGTTCGACCTGTAGGCTCTAAAACTTGACCTGTGACTAGTGGGTAGTCACCAAGAACTTCCCGAATTTTGGCGTTGTTATATTTCATGTTTCTCATGCATTTATCAGTCAGTTTTCTTTTAGTTATCAGTCGGTTTTCTTAAAGTTTTTTCTAAGTAAAAGGCTGGTACAGAACTGGCCATATTTAGTCGCATGTGCTTTTCTACGAATTTTATTTTGGTGAACCGACCCATAGGTGTTCACCCTTGCCCGTTCAGATTTTGTATTGATGAACTGAACCTAGACATTCATCCTTATTCATGTCAGATTCATGTTGTCAGTCAAGAAATTCTTGGTGAACCAGCCATAAACGTTCACCATTGTCCAGGTCAAATTTCATGCTATTCAGTCGAAGGTTGTTTTGTGAACCGATTAATAGTTGTTCACCTTCGTCGTATCAGGACATTTCATAAATTTAGACAAGTATGGGCTGGACTATAGCCAACCATATTTAGTCCCAGATTATAAATTTCTATACATGACAGTTCTCAGAAATTTTTGACAAGCATGGATCGAACCAAAATCGCCCATACTTAGTCATATGTTTTGTTCCTTGAATTCTGTGGATTGAACCATAGCCATCCACACGAGTTGATGTTAAACCTCAGTTAATTTTCTTTTATGTTCTAGTAACAGTCAAATTTTCATACCCTCACGTTGATGTCATCTACATGATGATTCAGTTTCATGTCTCCTTACGAGGATTATGTTTTCAACAAGGTAATGATGTTTTCCTATTAAGATATACAAGAACTTCAGTAAAACCCGTTTTCATGATAAATCATGATTGACCTTCATTAATCATGCTTCATGCTGACCACTGTTGGGACTTTGATTATATCATACTTTTCAGCCTCGATAAAACCAGCAGTAAGTCGACGTAGGAATTGCCAGCCTATCATGTTACTTATTTCAGGTTTGTTTAGTACCGTTTAAATCAATTTATTTCTTTGATCATGTCATACTAGCGACACCAGTATCGACCATCCAATAAAATTCCCACCAGTGCCATGAACAGTAATCTATATGTACCCTCTGTATAGTGCCTCAGTTATACTCCATGTACAGTATTTCATGTGTACTCCACGTATAGTGTCTCAGATATGCTCCATGTGCAGTATTCATCTTGTACTTCATGTACCGTAGTCCAGGTGTACTCCAGGTACCCTACTCCATGGATATTGCTAATCGATCCCCAATCATCTCGGGCGTTTCCACTTGTCGATATTTTACCAGGTGCTGATGCTGCTCGTGAGTTGAAGATTTTACCAGATGCTGATGCTGCGAACACTTTGAAGACCTCAAAATTGCTGATGCTGCTGATACTTTGGAGATTTCTCAAGATGCTGATGCTGATGCTGTTATACTATAAAGACACCGCAGAGCAAGGACGAAAACTATAAATTTGAACTTTATGTCAAGAATAAATTTCAACCATCGGACACTACCATTCCATTACATACTCTTACCTTCTCAGTTAGATGTCACACTCCACTCAGCTAACCGTATATTCAAAGAGTGAGAACCGGAACTCAGCCGGCCACTCAGCAGAATAGTTACATGAATCAGGGTCATAATAATGATCGTCATAAATTGACAGACAAAGCAGTAGTGACAACCACCGTGCTTATAATTAATCAGTCAGTAACCATCGGAATTCCGGAACGGACGTGACCAGAAATACAGAGTTCAGTAGTCTAATCGGTCCGCCAACCCTAGTTGTTACCCGAAATTTTTTCAGCCTTGTTCAAATTCACCTACTAAAACACATGTTAGGACATCAGTCAAGACATGGGTCTCTATTATTTTTTTTTTGAAAACACCTTTCAGGACACCAGATACGATACATGTCATATGAATACCTTCTCAAGGTACGAGTCAAGACTCATAACTCCAGTATGTTTTCTAAACTAGGCCCTCAGTAATTCAGGGTACCCTTCAGGAAGGGGTATACCCGTTCTATTGTGCCACGCATGAATCAGATCATTTAAAAATTCAGTCACCAGGTTAAACACGCATTATTCATTCTGTAAGGCTACGGACAAACACATTCAGTGAAAAGTCGCCATGTTTACTTCACGTGTTCCTACGTCAGCTTCATCTTAAATCAGGTGGTCACCTGCCTCTCAGCCAGAAAGGACTCAACAGTATCACCATATTTATTAGAATATTATTTTCAGTTAACGACGAGATCCGTCTTACCAACCCTGAACATATTCATTTTAATCAATACAAATTGTTTCAGCTTTACGAGCACGTGAATTATTATCTTTTAGCTACAAAGACTTCTGGTCACCATTTATAATGCGAATTCTGAAATTCCTTAAATTCATGACCATCAGATTTCTCCAGAGTTCCCAGACATAATTTCAGAAAGTTTTTCAGGAATTTCCTTTCTCATCACGAGACAAAATTTAACATCAAGCTGGTCTCAAGAACAGAACCTGTTTTCAAAACTCTTTATTACAGGGCTTCAGCTAAGTCAAAAGAGTTGTAGCATTTGCTGTAAGAATTACCGGAACGAGGCTTTATTCACCCTGGCGCACCACCAGGAAGTGCACTGTTTCTGTCTACCAGATCGCCATTCTTAATCGATGTTGCATTCCACGTATAGAAATCTTATCTAATCTGCTGTGATGTCTTAAAAATTTTCAGAACAATTTCCGATCATGCTACCATCAGAGGTGAGATAAAGAACATGATGTTTCCAAGACTGCTTTTGCACACGTTATGGTCTTTCCAAAGTTTGATTCATACTTCTGAGCTGCCTAATGCTCCAACTATATTATGAAATTTATGAATAAAATTTTCCCCAAAATTCTCAGACAAAATCGTCAGTATATTCATTGATCACATTCTGATCTGCTAAATTCTAGAGAAGAACACGAGAATCATCTTCTCACAATTGTACAAAATCTTCGATAGAAAAAAAATTATATACGCAGCTTTCTAGATATGAATCCCAGTAGAACAAGGTGGCATTTCTTAACCACACTATTTCAGCAGAAAGAAATTTCAGATAATCCTGCGAAGGTGAAGGCCATCACCAGATGGTCACGACCGACGCCGGTGAATGAAGTACAATCTTCTAGAACTCAATTGACTACTACCGCAGAAATTTCCGATAGTTCTCACTAAAAATGTTTTACGACTATTCAACCAGATTTCCATCAGAATGTCCCATAATCCCGGGCAGAATTTTGATTGAAGTAGTATCACACATTGATGCAACTATGTTCATATCTCGATGCCTGACATACCGTAGGTTCAAGATAGAACACCGTCATGCTAGTGAGATACTACAATCCATAGAAATTTCTGAGCAGAAATGAGACGAAATTACATGAAATTGTTATAAGTTACCACAGACTCAGAAAAGTATGACACTATCTAAGTCATCGTCAACCATGTAATCAACCTGCGTGTTTTCTTTCATCCAAAAGGATTACGTAGTAGTGGACCTGCAGACAATTTAGCAGTAAATTGTACGAGATCAAGGTATTCAATCGACCATCATATCAGACAGGATTCATGTTCACAATCACGTGTATGTTTACGCTCACTTACGTTCACGTTTATTTGCACTTTCACGTTTACGTCTCATTCACAGTAAGATGTTGTTTCAGTTCATGTTTTGTGCTATCTCATGATTTAAATTCACGTAACATTGTCCACGTTTAGGTTCCTGTTCCATCCCGCGATACACGTTTCACAGTTTATTACCGAATACGGTTACAGGCAGCTTGAGAAACCAGACCCAAGTATAGCACAACTATTCCATAACCAGGCAAACGTTTCACGTATCAGGCCGTATCGTTTGACATTCTTTCCTCAGTCAGCATATGTTCATGATATGTCCTAGCATCACGTTAACAGAATATTCATGTATTATTGTGCATAATATATTCCATGCCCAACATTCCTCATATAATCGTGAACCACGTTCACAATTGCTCACTTAGCACGTTCGAAATTATTCACGTAGTTCGTCCCTATATTTTTCATCAGCTTTGCTCAGAGATATAAAAGTCATCGTTTCATATTATTTGTACTTACCGTTTCATGTATTCCTACATGTTATAGCTTACTCATTCGATTAGATTCAGAAAACCCATCTTAAGTATGGAACCAGAAACTATTCAGCATCATCAGGACAGGGTCATCAGGACCAAGATTTTATTGTCTTTATTCCTTTGAAGGAATCGTTTCGAGCGGGAAGCCACTTGAAACGGAGGAGTCCATCCGAACCTCTCATCCCTTTTCCTTCAATAAATCCAGTTAAGTTCTTTCAGTCATGTCACGTTTCATGTTCACTTCAGTCATGTCATGTTTATACCCTTTCAGTAGCATTATGTTCTAATCCAAGGACGCATAATCCTTCAGCGTATATGCCTTTTTAGCTTTCATGCTCTTTCAGCATATGTGTCCTTTCAGCTTTTATATATTTACCAGCTTAATTAAATTCGAGGACGAATTTTCCTTTTAGAGAGGGAGAATTGTAAAACCCCAGCATTGTCGTATCCCTAATTCGAGGACGAATGTTTTTTTTAGAGGGGAAGAATTGTAAAACCCGCTTTAAAAGTCCACGAATATTAATTATGTATAACCACAACTTTAATTTAAACGTTGCATAACTAATTATTCAAATAATAAATAACCGTATTAATTCAAGTATTACGCAATTATTAATTATTCAGGAAATAAGTAATTCAGGACAGAATATATCACGAGGATTAATATACGAACACGTACGCAATGTTTTAAACCAACAAATATTAATTTCACGCAGTCCCAATTTTATTAAAAATGTTACGTAATTATTTATTCAGTATAATAATTAATCTTAACTATATAAGTATCACGTAAGTATTATTGATTCAGGGAAAATAAATAAGTATATAACAGGATTTAAAACACGACACGACAAGTTATATCACGAGAATTATAAATCACGAATTTACGAATACACGAGAATACGAATTATGACATGAAATAAATAGAGAGTCTTAGTAGTATGCATAAGCCTTACAAGATTAATTAAGGCCCGGGGCCCGGCCTGTTAATAAAATAAACTAAGCAAAACCACACATTTTCATTTGATTTTACAAGTTAAAAAAAACATTAAAACCCTAAAAAGGTGTGTGATGTCGCCGACTTTAAGGAATAAAAAAGGAGAAAAGCATGCTTATGTTATCACGTCAATCTACATGAAACACAGTTCTGACTTCATGATCCCTCATGTTCATGATTGGAGTTCCTGGCTCGGTCTTGTTCGATCAGTTCGTGTTCGCTAGAGATAGATCGTGTTCATAGTTCGGTTGTGTTCCACGGATAGATTTCATTGACGTTCATTCCTGGATTGGTTATTGTTCATATGAGGGTTGTGGTTTTAGTGCTCGTCAATCTCCTTTGTACGTTCATGCTTATATTTAAGTCATGTTTCGATGTATTGATCGAGCATAAGAATAGCCGAATGATTCATGCCAACCTTGGTCTATTATTTGAGGTCCGTTCAGAATGATTGTGTTGTGGGATTCGTGGGTCGTCTTCGAGTTAACTACCGGTTCACTAACTGGCCGTGCTAAAAAAATGATGCATTGGTTCGGGCTGTCATCACATTTTTGGTCTCACGATCGAGATTGCTAGAGTCTAGTTTCTGTTCGTGATGACTTTCGAGATCATATTCGAGTGAAGTTGACCAGGGATCTCATGAACGTCTTGAATAATCTGCTGAAGGTTTTAGTTGGTCCTCGGCTTCATGTTTCAATCATATTTCATCGAACCTTAGTGTTCGAATTAGCGCTCGTATCCTCTTGGCATGCTGTTGTTCTCGTTTAGTATGGGAGGTAATTATACTGAACCATGCAAAGTATTATATCTAGTAATCTTTTCTATATCCTAACGTAAAACATAGTTATATCATATAATAACGTCACCATTAATGACTAATGAACGATACTGTTTTCGGATATTAAACGAACGGATTGGCTATGGAAGTTGAAGTTATGTATATAAGATATGTTTATATTACATGGATTAGTCAAGAGTTTGAAATAATAGAACCATGCATATGAAACGTCATGAAAATTCATGTACAATTTGTCTTCACTTTTAGATGCAAGGTAACTTAGTTCCTAAAAGCTCATGTTAAGTAAAATTAAAATGAGTATTATACTTATAAGAAAAAAATGGGTTTTAAACAATAATCAGTCAACTTATTTCACGTCCCCTTATGTATGTAGTATTCGTGAAGTCGGAGTAGATTCGTCAACTTTCATTCTCAATTCATTACTGGACACGAGGTACGGATTTTCCGTCCTTTCAGTAAGGACTTACCTTCTATGCATGATTAGGATTTCCCCGTCTGCAGCCAAATGTTTTCCCCAGTACATGTTATAAATTATCAGAAATTATTTAAATAACTAAGATATTGTCTGAGCATTATATACAAGCATGACCAGTTTATGTACTAGTTATGGAGGTACCGTAACCATGGCACTAGAGGCACCGGTGTCGTGACTCACATGCAGGAGAGTGATATCCTGCATCGTCCCACTCAGCTCAGTTTGGCCATTTTATCAGTATTTTTAGTGGGGCGTATGGATGCATCCTAGGCTACAGTTTACAGTTTAGCAGGTGAATGTGGTGTGTGCTCTACATCCTTCACATTGGAGCTGATCCCTCCACCCAGCACAGTTATTTAGAGGTCACCCCTCTACAGCATGACGAGGTCACCCCTCTAGTTATTCATGCAACGTTGTTACAACACATGACCTATATAAGCTCTGGCAATTAAATTACAGTAAATGCACGTTTTCAGATTTAACCGATAACAGTTCAGCTTTATTAATTATAAATCAGGCTTTACAGATTATACACAGATTTTCGCTGCAACTTTACTTATCAGTATTACAGCTTCAGTATTTTATCATCTGTTTCATTTTAGTAATTCCCTATTCATGCTTTATATCCGTTCACTGAGCGTTATGCTCAGCCGTAGTTCCTTTCATGTTCTAACGGCAGGTACACCAGGACGCTCTTAGGATTCTGAGAGCATGTGCATTTGGATGGAAGCTATCCAGACTTCTTACTTTATGCATTTCTTACATTATTCTGCTTATTTGGACATTGTTTAGTCCTTTCCTTCTGTATTTTACTTTTCATGATTTGGGCTTATGTTTGGATTGCCGATGTTTGATTCCGGTATTTCCTTTATGGTCAGTTAATGTCTTAGGACATTTACCTTATGCTTTGATGAAACGCCATAAATACACGTAATGGTCCACTTATCCAAGTGGGGTGTTACACAGAAGGTCTAGAAGACCTTCTTAAACCCTGGTCATCCTGAGCATTAGTATTAGAAATGCCACCCAAGTTCTTTCCATGCAAGGGAAGACTTGGGGGGATTTCTAAATTTCCTTCAGACACATGAATTTCATTAAGTGTAGCAGCCTCAATGTCATTTGGACTGGCATCTGTGGTGTCATTGCTAGAAGCAATGTAACCACTGTCACCTAGTTCCAAATGTGGGCTACCAACACTTGGTGACTTACTGTCACCATTATGATCATTTGTAACTCTCTCCTCATCATCAGGAAGCTCAGGATTTTCCAAATCAAAAAAGGTCAAAACTTTATTATTTTGAAGAACATCAAAATCTTGATTCTTATTCTTTTTATTCAAAACAGTATCTTTAAAAGGAAAAATGGACTCAAAAAACTTAACATCTCTAGAGACAAAGAACTGATGTCTATCAAGATATAAAGTTTGTAACCCTTTTGCAAATTAGAAAAACCCATCATAACACATTTTTCAGATCTACTGGTGAGTTTATCATGACTATTCAAGATAGTAGCAAAACAAAGACAACCAAAGGTCCTAATATGAGAGAGATTAGGAGGTGTGCTATACATCATCTCATATGGAGATCTACCATTTAGCATAGAAGAGGGTAATCTGTTGATAAGATAAGTAGCAGTTAGAATGCATTCAGTCCAAAATCTTAAGGCTATTCCCCCCCTGAAACATAAGGCATCTTGTCACATTAAGAAGGTGCCTATGTTTCCTTTCAACAACCCCATTTTGTTGTGGAGTATATGCACAAGAGGTTTTATGTAAAATCCCTTTGGTGTGACAGAAGGTTTGAAAGCTATGATTAACAAATTCAGTCCCATTGTCACTTCTGAAAACTTTGACATCTTTTTCAAATTGATTTTTTAACAAGTTATGAAACAACTCAATAGATTTCCCAACTTCATCCTTGGTTTTTAATAAATAGACCCAAACAGCTCTTGTGTAATCATCCACAATGGTCAAAAAATACCTATGGCCAGTATGACTGGTCACCCTATAAGGTCCCCACAGATCCAAATGAACTAATTCACCAAGATTTTTATTTTTGTGTTCACTTAATGGAAATGGCTCTCTAGTTTGTTTAGCCCTTTGGCAGATTTCACAAAACTCATTTTGATCAACAGAACCAATTTTCAAAGAGTTTTTAAGAACATTCAAAGCTGGGTCAGCAGGGTGACCTAATCTATAATGCCAATCATGTTTAGACAAAGAGCAAGCAATCACATGGGAGTCATTAACACACTTGTTACCTTCTACATCTAAATAGTACAAACCACCATATTGTCTACCAGTCCCCAAGATTTTTTTGAGATTGAAATCCTGATTAACAAAGAAACATTTGTTTTCATCAAAGACAACCAAAATTTTATTATCCTTAGCTAATTTATGAACAGAAACCGAGGTCACACAATAGTCAAGAATAACAAGCACATCAAACAACACAAGCCCATTAGAAAGTTTTAGATTTCCAATCTTAGAGATGATAGCTTCAGTCCCATTAGGATGAGAAACTTTAATGCTAAGGTGAGAAATATCAAAAACATTTTCCAATTCAGAATCATCATTGGTCATATGTTGATTAGCCCCAGAATCAACAACCTTCCCTTTATACCCAATTTTGGACTTGATGTTTGTGTTAGAACAAAAAAACTTCTCAAAGTTATTATTAAAAATCTTACTATTGTTAAAGTAGATACCTGCCATGTTGGCATGAACATTTCCAGATTCACTAGTGGTCCCCTTGTTCTCCTTGAACATAGAAAGTAAGGTAGCAAGTTGCTCATCACTGAATCCAGATGAAGAGGATGTTCCAACAGAATTGTTAGAAACATTTTTACCCTTGTTACCTTGACCCCCTTTTTTCTTACCAAAGTCAGGAGGGTAACCAATGATTTTGAAACATCTATCAATGGTGTGCCCATTGTACCCACAATTCTCACAAACCACCTCAGAGTTGCTATTACCATAAGGTCTAAACACATAATTGTAAGGAACATTAGGTCTAAATCCAGTAGTGGGAGTGTTAGGTCTAAAACCCCCATTGTTGCCAAAGTTGGGTCTAAAGTTACCACTATTAAAGTTACCTTGGTCATTGGTCTGATTTCTTTGAGTATTGTTTCTAGCAGGCCCATTAGAAAAAAAGGCTGATGTCTGAGTCCTCTGAGAGGAACCAACAAGAGTACCAGATGCTAACTTGTGAGATTCCTCACTGGAAATTATGGCGTAGGCACCTTTAACATCAGGCAAAGTCTCTCTAGAGAGAATAGAGCTTCTAATGCTCATGTAAGAATCATCCAAACCCATCAAGAATTGCATAAGTTTTAACAACTGATTATGTCTTTTAAATTCACCAGAAGCAGAACACACACAATTAGGCAACTCAATCATAGCATCATACTGTTTCCAATAAGCATTTAATTTGTGGTAATAATCAGACAAATTAGACCCATTTTGTTTGAGAGTGTTAATCTTGTGATGCAAATTGAAAATGACAGACCCATCAACTTTGTGGTAAGTTTCTTTTAACTCATTCCAAACATGCTTAGCCCTTTTTGAAAAAATTTGACCAAGGAATAGTTCCTCTGAAATTGAGTTTAAAATCCACCCAAGGACCACAGCATTAACTCTATCCCATTGTTTACCCAAAACTTCATCAGTTATAGATCTTTTACAAGACCCATCTATAAAACCAATTTTGTTTTTTCCTTCCAAAGCTAACAACATAGCATTAGCCCAAACCTGATAATTTTCAGTCCCTTTAAGTTTAACACTCACAACAGTCAACACATCAGTATCATTAGGGTGCAAATGTAAAGGGTCACTCAAGTCTAACTTGCTAATAAGTGTGACATGATCAGTCACACTTAAAGTCTCATCATCACCATGAACTGTCTCATTAACAAGATCAGTCATGGTGAAGGGTCAAACAGGTTAATAAATGAACTCACAACACTGCAACAGAGTTCCCAGGCTTCCAAACCACTCAAGGGTGGTAGGTCAA
The DNA here is from genome assembly GCA_025667525.1 of Glebionis coronaria. Lineage (NCBI taxonomy): Eukaryota > Viridiplantae > Streptophyta > Magnoliopsida > Asterales > Asteraceae > Glebionis > Glebionis coronaria. Next base: position 22,510,648 of record CM046882.1, on the reverse strand, counting down.
GGGCAAGCAATGTGTGAGGATCCAAGAGAATAATTGGTCAAAAAAATAAGAACAACCAACCCAAGAAGAACAAAACACAAATAAGCAGATAAAACAAATAGCAATCAAAAAAGAGAGAGTGAGGGGTGTTACAGTGAGACCAAACAAAGCACGATCGATCTGATATATCTAGATTCACTTAGTCTAGATGATATCAGAACCTCCAATTGACAAACCCTAATTTTTTTCCTTCAAGGGAGAAAAATAGGGAAAATCAAATCCAGCAAGAGATAACAGCCTCCAATGAACCACAATGAACCACAAGCACAAGATCCTCAAGATCCAGTCACAAACAGTAAACCCTAATTTTATAAAAAAATTATGGGTTTTCCACTTATGACGCAGATAATACCACAAGAGTCTCAACAAAACCACCAATTAGTCACCGGGACCTTTGAATCAAAAAATCCCCAAAAAAAGTCAAACCCTAATTTTTTCAAGAAATTAGGGGTTTTGTAAATCGAGAGAGTATAAAGCTATTCCAATAGCAGATCAACCAGTAAAATCAATTTATAACTTTGTATCAAAAAATATAAACAGAAAAGTATTTTCTCAAAAGACTTTTCACAATAACAGAGTCAGATTTGATAACCTGGCTCTGATACCATGTAGAAAAATAAGGCAAGATGATCTAACAACACTTTTATTCACTTCAAACAATCAAAGGAACAAGAGAGAGTTTCAAAGATCAAATCCACCACAGTCTCAACTGGTGTGGATCTATTATCTAACCTGATAATAGTTTTACAAATTAATTAAACAAGAAAGAACAAGATAAAATAACCCAGAAGTGAAGAATGATGTGTGTAGACGCCATTGATGGCTGCACAAGAAAACACACACACACGACCTAACCCTAACTCAATAAGAGTTAGGGTATTATAGCAAAATACAATAACGGATAACCCAAACATACTTGGGCCTTCAACTCAAAAGCCCACAAGTGTCCAACGGCTAATCCATAAGCAAACTTCACACCCCATGTCCACCTTTAGTCCCTGAAATAAGAGAAAAGACACATTCAGTCCTTATAACTTTGAATATCAGATTACATAAGGAATTTAACAGTATGAGATATTTTAACCAGGTCTGATCTGTTTTGACCGCGTCTGAGATATTTTGACCGGGTCTGATCCGTTTTCATGTGCTTATAAAAGGACCAACTTTTGTATGAATCAGTCGTGCAACCTGAAGAAATGGTTCTTGAAGAATTCAAAGAGAGAAGAGTGGCTAGCTATAGAGTTTAAAAATCACTCGTAACAGACCCTTGTATTTACATCTCTCCAGCTCCTTATGGCATCACTATTTGTAGATGTCTCCTAGAATTCAAAACATTTGTTCAATGTTTTATACCATTCTGTTGACGCTCAACGAATGTACAACTGATGGATATAATTGCTACTGTAGTTTGGTAAGTGTTACCTCCTTATCGGATGAGCTATGACTAACACTGTGTGCATGGATTTAGTGATCTTAGGTTCAAGAGCTTCTTTCATTCATCTAAGCCTACTGGTTGTATGCTCTTAACTTTCCGACAATAGTTGGTCTCTCGCATGGCTAATTATATTTTTGTCGCGGTTATTGTCCAACATCTGATTCTCATATATATATTTATGCAACTAGTTTATTGACCCGTGAAATCACGGGGCCTTAAGAAACACATCATTATGCTTTTATAGTGGCGTTAAAGTTTTGCGTGTAAATTTTTTGGTAAAGTAATGAAAAGCTATTATATTTTATCATAGTGGATTTAAAATAAGAATTTTTTTTAACAAATAAATTCATGGATTAAAGTAGTAGTATTTCATCGTTAAAGTACCGAGTAGTAATATATTGCTTTATTTACATTAATTATTTTTATTATAAAAAGAGTTTATTTCGAAATAACATGTTAATAAGAAATTTTGTAATAAATATAAAAAATATACTAAAAAAAAGAAATAAAAAAAACAAAGACACATTAGTGTTTTTATGTAAATTTTTTTTTACTAATAAAAAATACTAAAACAAAGTTATGTTAAAATATTCAATATTGGAGGATATTGGGTTATCTACCATCCATTCGGTTTCTTAACTACTAGTTATAATACCCGTGCACGCACGGGTTTTTTCTAAGGAATTTAATCATGTACTTATTTACGATTCAGATATAAACAAATTAAAGTGTCTTAAATGCCATAACATATAAGCACTCTAAAATATGAGTCCCAAACACCCCTCCAGTTTAAGTGATAATTTTGCATTCATATAAATCGACATCATTTTTTTGACATCATAGAAATCCATATCAACTGCGAAAGATAGTACTTTACAGATTTAAACATAATGAGAACACTACAACAAAGCTAACAATAAAATATGTATAATGCCTAACCTTTTTATACAAAGTTGATAAGTTTGATTCTTCTAATGGAAGGTAATCCGCCAATGATACTTAAAGGATAACTTCAAATGACCAGGTATCAACAGTAGCACCATCATATCCATTCCTACTCAAAACCTAAAGCCAAAATTTGGAATAGACTTGTATAACTTGAACATGGTTAACACTTAAAACACTTAAATAGGGTACATGTAATGATAATACTTATCATTATTTGGAAACATATAAGCAGTTTTCAGGTTTGCAACAGCTTATCTGTTATTTTATACTAAAATACGCACTCTAAAAGATCGGTCCCAAACACCCCTTTAGCTTAAGTGATAACTTTACCTTCATATCGTCATCCGCACGAATATGCACCGCTGAGTGTGATGTCATTCCACAACTAACCGTAAAGATCCCTGCCGCTGCGTGCATACCACCAACATCTTAATGCCATGAATATTTAAGAATCACTATTTCTGCATACTTATAACTTCTGATAATGGATTAGGATTGGTTCTCACATGGTTTAGGATTAGGATTCATTTCAGGGAAAGATGCTCGTTGATCAGGGGTAGTATGTTTCAGTTTTGCAAATTAAATCATAGAGGTTGCACAAGAATTCTCGAGGGAGATTGTTACCACCATAGATGTGTCGGTTATTTCTTATAAAATCCTCCTCTGTATTAAGCATAATCAAATTATACGGTAACAAAACCGCAACATCTTTGTTAGCATGAATCTGTGTCGACTGTTCATAGTATCTCTCAGAAAACGCTTCTAGTACTCACTACTACAAAAAATGCCATAGAAACTGGTCAAAATAGCTCAAAAAGAGTGGTTTTGGAACCACTCTTCAAAGGGGGGTATCTCCATGATCGAAACATATGAAAACCGGTTATACAACCAGTCTCTATTAGAAGAATCGACACAGGTTCTCTTCCTAATAATAGGTCTCCATATTAAAATAAACACACATTTTTAATTGAAAATGGACACTGGTTCTTCCCCAACACATCTTCATAGAAACATCCAACCTGTCTTTATATATGATAAAAAGATATGTTTTTATCTCAGAACCTGTCTTGTTTTAATCTGATTTTTTAAAACAAATACAATAAATTCAAAATTTACAAATTTGACCCACTAGATTAAAGAAATATAAATAAAGAAATATATATGAACCAGAAATATCAATTAAAAATTTAAAGTAGATTATGACCATACTTCAATTTAGCTTAACATTCAGCACATACAAAATTCAAGCACTAGAATTTCAACAAATAAGCATAAAGAAAAACACTATAATTCAACCTAATTATATAGAATTAATCTCGCCACAATGTAAACCATGCGCCAATGATCGCGTTCAACTCTTTGTTCTCCAACGGACGCTCATTACTCAAAGACACCTGTAAGCAATTTAATGAAAAAAAACATCAGAAATCTAAATAACAAGAACTCGGTGAATGTATAAATTTCATATATAGTAATATTATACAACACATAAATAATTGCTACTAAACTCTTTACCGTGAATTACTGAAGTATAATCCCCCTTGTTATGCTTTTCAACAACATTCCACACCTTGAAACGCAAACAAAAAACATAAGAACATAATATTGGCATGCGAAAATGACAAACAAGTAGGAATTGCGAAGATGCAGATGCCACAATAGCTAAAATAAAATTTCAAATGTACCTTGACCACCCATGGGCATGTTGTATCAACTATTTGTACTTCTTTGTTAAGTCGGCATCTCGTCTACTATAGCACCAAAGGCAGGCAGAATTAGAACACCGCCCTTATCAACAACATCAAACTGTTTCTCTCCGCCCTGAATGGGAATATCCATAACTTCCATCTCTTCTAGCCTCACTACAACAAAACAAGTGTTTAGGGTCGCCCTTTTTCTAGGGTCGACTTAGTCGTCCCTAGATTAAAGGGGGACCCACCACTTTATCAACAAATTCTTGGTCAAAAGGGCTGTGGGAAAAAGTGGGGACCACAAAACCTAGGGACGACTTAGTCGTCCCTAGGTTAAATAAACTTATTTTTCCCTTTTTAAATCTTTTTTATATATTTAAAATTAATATAAATATTATTTATTTAAAAAGTTTAAAATGAAAGTGGGGACCAGAAAACCTAGGGACGACTTAGTCGTCCCTAGGTTAAATAAACTTATTTTTTCCGTTTTAAATCTTTTTTATATATTTAAAATTAATATAAATATTTTTTATTTAAAAAGTTTAAAATGAAAGTGGGGACCAGAAAACCTAGGGACGACTTAGTCGTCCCTAGGTTAAATAAACTTATTTTTTTATCTTTTTTATTTATTTAAAATTATTTAAAATTAATATAAATATTATTTTAAAAAACGTTTAAAAAACGTATAAATATAAATAATTTTAAAATTAAATTATTTAAAATTACTTTATACATATTTAAAAAAATATATATATTTAGTTAAAAATAACTTTATACCTATTTAAAAAAAAACTTTATATATATTTAAAAAAAATTTATATATTTAGAAAAAAAATTATACATATTTAAAAATAACTTTATACATATTAAAAAAACTTTATACATATTTAAAAAAAATTTATACATATTTAGAAAAAAAAGTATACATATTTAAAAAGAACTTTATACATATTTAAAAAAAAACTTTATACATATTTAAAAAAAACTTTATACATATTTAAAAAAAACTTTATACATATTTAAAAAAAACTTTATATTTATTTAAAAAAAACTTTATACATATTTAAAAAAACTTTATATTTATTTAAAAAAAACTTTAGATATATATTTAACACTTAAACACGCGCTTAATTAAAAATATATATTACAACGATAATAGATTCATAAATAAGAAAAAAAAACATCACAAACTAGTTAAAACTAAACGTACAGATTAACACATAATAATAAAATACAAATTATCACATTAAAATAACAAATAGATTACTACTCAAAGCTAAGATTTTCCATATCATTTAAAAGCTCATGAAGTATTGCAGCCGATTGACATGCGTGGTCTTCAGGATGCCTTTCCATTTCTAGTCTTGTCTCTAGCATCTTTATCTTTAGATCTTTGATCTTGCAATTAGAGCACTCAGTTGGTGCAGATTGAGAAGGACCTGTATAAGAACTTGGATGTGAACCTTGAGGTGTTGAAGATCCAGGGAAAGATCTTATACGGAGTTCGAGATCAAAATCATCCTTCCATTTAAAATATTTACATCCATAATCATTTGTTTTTGGCTGTTACAAAGTAAACAAATAACATGACATGTTATTTTAATAATCACACGTATTACATAACTAAAACATTTGATTGTTTACCTTCGAAAGAGGACACGCATAGTAAAGTTTACCAAAGCTATGAGGTTGATGTGACTGTCTCAACACAATATATCCCTTTCTACATGTACACTTATAAGCTTCAAGCGGATCCATATTATGCAAAATCGGGTGGTGGTGGTGGTGAGTTTGGTATGAGAGGATAAGAGTTTGTGAGGATAAGAGCTACCATAAATAAAGATAAAAATTTAGGGTCGACACATTTAGGGACGACTTAGTCGACCCTAGCTTTCCCGCCAACATTTTCCCGCCAGCATTTACCGCCAACATTTCCCGCCAATATTTGGAATCACCGGTTGAACCTATAACGTATAACCGTAACATATGGACTCACCGGTTGAACCTATAACGTATAACCCTAACATATGGACTCATCGGTTGAACCTATAACGTATAACCCTAACATATGGACTCACCGGTTGAACCTATAACGTATAACCGTAACATATGGACTCATCGATTGAACCTATAACGTATAACCGTAACATATGGACTCGTTGGTTGAACCTATAACGTATAACCCTAACATATGGACTCGTCAGTTGAACCTATAACGTATAACCGTAACATATGGACTCATCGGTTGAACCTATAACGTATAACCCTAACATATGGACTCGTCGGTTTAACCTCTAACGTATAACCGTAACATATGGACTCACCGGTTGAACCTATAACGTATAACCGTAACATATGGACTCGTTGGTTGAACCTATAACGTATAACCCTAACATATGGACTCATTGGTTGAACCTATAACGTATAACCGTAACATATGGACTCGTCGGTTGAACCTATAACGTATAACCGTAACATATGGACTCGTTGGTTGAACCTATAACGTATAACCGTAACATATGGACTCGTCGGTTGAACCTATAACGTATAACCCTAACATATGGACTCATTGGTTGAACCTATAACGTATAACCGTAACATATGGACTCGTTGGTTGAACCTATAACGTATAACCGTAACATATGGACTCGTCGGTTGAACCTATAACGTATAACCCTAACATATGGACTCACCGGTTGAACCTATAACGTATAACCGTAACATATGGACTCACCGGTTGAACCTATAACGTATAACCCTAACATATGGACTCACCGGTTGAACCTATAACGTATAACCGTAACATATGGACTCGTTGGTTGAACCTATAACGTATAACCCTAACATATGGACTCACCGGTTGAACCTATAACGTATAACCCTAACATATGGACTCATCGGTTGAACCTATAACGTATAACCCTAACATATGGACTCACCGGTTGAACCTATAACGTATAACCGTAACATATGGACTCATCGATTGAACCTATAACGTATAACCGTAACATATGGACTCGTTGGTTGAACCTATAACGTATAACCCTAACATATGGACTCGTCGGTTGAACCTATAACGTATAACCGTAACATATGGACTCATCGGTTGAACCTATAACGTATAACCCTAACATATGGACTCGTCGGTTTAACCTCTAACGTATAACCGTAACATATGGACTCACCGGTTGAACCTATAACGTATAACCGTAACATATGGACTCGTTGGTTGAACCTATAACGTATAACCCTAACATATGGACTCATTGGTTGAACCTATAACGTATAACCGTAACATATGGACTCGTCGGTTGAACCTATAACGTATAACCGTAACATATGGACTCGTTGGTTGAACCTATAACGTATAACCGTAACATATGGACTCGTCGGTTGAACCTATAACGTATAACCCTAACATATGGACTCATTGGTTGAACCTATAACGTATAACCGTAACATATGGACTCGTTGGTTGAACCTATAACGTATAACCGTAACATATGGACTCGTCGGTTGAACCTATAACGTATAACCCTAACATATGGACTCACCGGTTGAACCTATAACGTATAACCGTAACATATGGACTCACCGGTTGAACCTATAACGTATAACCCTAACATATGGACTCACCGGTTGAACCTATAACGTATAACCGTAACATATGGACTCGTTGGTTGAACCTATAACGTATAACCCTAACATATGGACTCACCGGTTGAACCTATAACGTATAACCGTAACATATGGACTCATCGGTTGAACCTATAACGTATAACCCTAACATATGGACTCGTCGGTTGAACCTATAACGTATAACCGTAACATATGGACTCGTCGGTTGAACCTATAACGTATAACCGTAACATATGGACTCGTTGGTTGAACCTATAACGTATAACCGTAACATATGGACTCGTCGGTTGAACCTATAACGTATAACCCTAACATATGGACTCATTGGTTGAACCTATAACGTATAACCGTAACATATGGACTCGTTGGTTGAACCTATAACGTATAACCGTAACATATGGACTCGTCGGTTGAACCTATAACGTATAACCCTAACATATGGACTCACCGGTTGAACCTATAACGTATAACCGTAACATATGGACTCACCGGTTGAACCTATAACGTATAACCCTAACATATGGACTCACCGGTTGAACCTATAACGTATAACCGTAACATATGGACTCGTTGGTTGAACCTATAACGTATAACCCTAACATATGGACTCGTCGGTTGAACCTATAACGTATAACCGTAACATATGGACTCGTTGGTTGAACCTATAACGTATAACCGTAACATATGGACTCACCGGTTGAACCTATAACGTATAACCGTAACATATGGACTCACCGGTTGAACCTATAACGTATAACCCTAACATATGGACTCATCGGTTGAACCTATAACGTATAACCCTAACATATGGACTCCTTGGTTGAACCTATAACGTATAACCCTAACATATAGACTCATCGGTTTAACCTATAACATATAACCGTAACATATGGACTCATCGATTGAACCTATAACGTATAACCCTAACATATGGACTCGTCGGTTTAACCTCTAACGTATAACCGTAACATATGGACTCATCGGTTGAACCTATAACGTATAACCCTAACATATGGACTCGTCGGTTTAACCTCTAACGTATAACCGTAACATATGGACTCACCGGTTGAACCCATAACGTATAACCATAGCATATCGACTCATCGGTTGAACCTATAAAGTATAACCGTAACATATGGACTCACCGGTTGAACCCATAACGTATAACCGTAACATATGGACTCATCGTATATTTTAATATTAATTATAATAATTTAATTTGATTTTATTATAAATTTATATTATCAATTTTATTACATATATAGAAGGTGTAATGTAAAAATTCCTTGAAAAACACTTAGGGACGACTTTGTGGTCCCTAAATATCAAAGAAAAGTCGTCCCTAAAAAATCCTCCAAAACACTTAGCAAAATTTTGGAAAAACTGAAAATTTTCGCCAAAATTTAAATAACCCGCTTTGGGTTTTGTTTTCCCGGTATACACCTAGGGACGACTAAGTCGTCCCTAGGCTGTTTAAGTCGTCCCTAGGATTCTATGTATTAAAAAATTATCTAATTAACCTAGGGACGACTTAGTCGTCCCTAAGTTTCAAAGAGTAAGTCGTCCCTAGGGACGAATAACAGTTTGATATCTTATCCTTCATCTCATTCACTCACTGATTAAAAAAAAAATCGGGAGAACGAAAACCCCGCACCTCAATCCATCATCTCCAACCACACCAATTTATCTTCACCACACCAATCCATCCCACCACACCAATTCTTCTCCACCATCAATCCAACCACCGCCGGCATTTTTTAGTAGGTAATTGAAGTTTAATTTTTGTAGTTTAATTGTTAGGGATTAATGGTTATAATTTTTGTAGTTTAATTTTTGTAGCAACCACCGCCGGCAGCAGCCACCACCACGTAGCAACCACCGCCGGCAGCAGCAACAGCCACCACCACCACCGCCGGCAGTAGCATCACCACAGGTGGATGTTTATTTCTGCTTATATTAAGGACTTATGAGCTTATTTGATTTCGGCTTATACATAAGCTTATGTAGGGTGTTTGTTTCTACTTATTTAATTAGGGACTAATTATGAGCTTATATGATTTCCACTTATACTAATTATGAGCTTATATGATTTCCACTTATACATTTATCATACATTTAAAGGTAAATGATTATGTTTAATTTTATTTAATTTTTAATTATGTTTAATTTTGTTTAATTTTTAATTAGGTTTAATTTTGTTTAAGTTTATTGACTAGAAACCACCACCACCCCGCGGCAGCAGTAGCCACCACCACTGTTGACAGTAGCAGTAGCCACCACCACCACTGTTGACAATAGCAGTAGCCACCACCACCACTGTCGGCAGTAGCATCACCACCAAGGTGGGTGTATCTTTGTGAGCTTATTTGATTTCGGGAATTATGAGCTTATTTGATTTCAACTTATTAATAAGAAAGCAATTTATTTTATTTATGTAAGGCACAAGTTTGATTTTATTTTATATGTTTGTCGTAGCCGAGACCCGAGTCACAGCCGAGTTAGAGGGAAACCGAGTCGCAGCCGAGAACCGAGACTCGAGTCGCCTATTTGAAAGGTGTGTTTGAAAAGTGTGTTTGTTTCAAGCTTATCACGATATGCGCTTGTTAGTTGATTTCAGATTATATTTAAGCTTATGATTTCATATTATATTTAGGGCTTAACTGATTTAGGCTTAATAGATTTCAGCTTATATAGGCATAAGTTTAATTTATTTTTTAATATGTTTGTCGTAGCCGAGACCCGAGTCACAGCCGAGTTAGCGGGGAACCGAGCCGAGAACTGAGACACGTGTCACAGCCGAAAAAAGGTAATGTTTTTTTTTAAATTGTTGTGGTGTTGTTTGTTTCAAATTAGAAATTTTTTTGGGAACCAACTAATTTAGGTTTTCTTTATTTTATGTTTGTTTTTGGTTAGCACCAGGACAGTCGGGACAACTTCCTCATCCGGACCTCTTTTTCTATCTTTATATCTTTGCTTATTCCAGTCGTGACCGAGGTGTGTAATTAATATTATGCATATGTTTATTATATTATATATATATGATATATGATTGTTAGTCTTTGTAGTAAATAATTTTAGGAATATTTTAGGATTTTATCGATTAATTTCGGAAAATTCCCGTCCGAAGTTAATCAACCTATAGAAAACCCGTCCGAAATTAATTTATTAGGAATTAATTTCGGAAAGTCCCCTGTTTGGGACTGCTTTTTGATGTTTCGTCTCATTTAGGATATGAATGCGTATAACTGGTTTATTATTTGAGATGATTTCGACAGTGTTTCTCCTTTACTCCTACGAATATGTCTTTAAACACATATTTGGGGAGTAGAGGGGAAATGCTGCCGAAATTTACTCAAATAGTAAACCGGTTATACGCATTCATATATGGGACGAAACATTCAAAAGGTGGGTTAGGATTGCCTTCCATAGTTGCACTAGGAAGATAAAAAAGAGTTCATATTCATTTTGTTAGTATGACATTTTACGTATAAAAAAAATAATTTATCTGAGTATGTTTATTTGCAACGCAGTTATGACAATTGATAAGAGTTGGACCACTGTAAACAATCGTAATTCCAATGAGTTTTTAGATGGTCTTTTTGGATTCATCCAGGATTGTGAGAAATTTTTGCACCCCATCTCACAAAAGCTCCGTTGCCCATGTAGTCATTGTTGTAACTGTGAAAAGTTGGTTACCCTCGGCCAACTTGAGGCACACATATCCAGATTCGGGTTTGACAAACATTACACCACTTGGATATATCACGGTGAACCAATTCTTCCGTTACCTCCACTATTACCACATTCACCTGATCGAATTCACATGGATGCGTTCTTCGAAGATATTTCTGCAAATAATATTCCAAATCCACCATCTGAAACTCCACCCTCTCAAACTCCACCAACTCAAACAACCGGTCCTCAACCAACCCAAACATCGGGTCCTAGTAACGAGTTTGAAGAGTTACTCGCTAGGTCTGCCCAAAAGTTGTACCCGGGTTGTGATATGACCACATTGGAATTTACATCAGAGATTTCACACATCAAGGTTTTACACAAAATAACTGATGCCGGGTTTAACAAAATTCTAGCTCTTCTCCAAAAGGCATGTTCCCCTAGTAAAGGATACAATTTCCCGTCTTCATACTATGAAATAAAAAAGACATACAAAAAGATCGGGTTAGGATACGAATCGATCCATGCTTGTATAAATGATTGTTTTTTATATTGGGGATCACCGGAAAACAAGGAGAGGCAAACTTGTCCAATCTGTAACGCGAGCAGATGGAAAAACCCAAAGAAGAAAAAGGGGACGCAATTAGTTGCCAACAAGGTGGTGCGTTACTTTCCGATAACACCTAGACTACAACGTATGTTCAACACAAAAGACATAGCAAAGTGGATGACTTGGCATGCGACCGGACAGTCTAAGGAAGACGGTAAAATGAATCACCCCTGTGACGGCAAAGCATGGAAATATTTTGACATGATGAAACCTGAGTTCTCTTGTGACCCTAGAAACGTTCGATTAGGGTTGGCTGCTGATGGTTTTAATCCTTATGGCATGATGAGCCAAACTTACAGCATGTGGCCGGTTATATTGACAACATACAACACACCACCGTGGATGTGTTTGAAAGAAACTTCTTTAATGTTGACGATGTTAATTCCCGGCCCTAAATCAGCTGCAAAGGACATTGATGTTTACTTGCAGCCTCTAATTAAAGAACTCAAAGATTTATGGGAGGGAGTCTGGACGAAAGACGCTGCTACGGGTACTCATTTCAAAATGAAAGCGGCGGTTTTATGGACCATCAATGATTTTCCAGCTCGAGGTAGTTTGTCTGGGTGGACTGGGCAAGGGTACCTCGCATGCCCTACTTGTAATGTTGACACTCCATCGATGCGTATCAACAGCAAAATCGTTTATGTTGGTTACAGAAGATGGTTAAGAACAAATCATCCTGATCGGAAAAAATCCAAGGAATTCTATGGTTTTCCCGAAAATAAGCCTAAACCAAGAAAGTTTTCAGAACTTGATATTCAATTGCAGATTAGTAAAGTCTTTAAACGTAAACCGGGGAAACATAAACCAATTCTCAAAGAGAACCGCCCCAAAAATCGAGATGTTGAATTGAACTGGAGTAAGCGTTCTATCTTTTGGGATCTTGAGTATTTGCCCTTTCTTCTACTAAAACACTGTTACGATGTCATGCACATCGAAAAGAATTTCCTTGAGGCTTTACTGAATACCCTGTTACAGAACGACAAATCCAAAGACACGCCAAAGGCAAGGCTAGACTTAGAAAAAATGGGAGTTCGAAAGGAGTTGTGGTTAGTTAAAAAAGATAACGGGAAGTTCGATAAGCCTCATCCAAAGTTCTCTTTCACTCCAGAAAAAAGAAAACTTTTTTGTAAATTCATTAAAGGAGTCAGACTACCTGATGGCTTTGGATCCAACTTCAAGAAAAAAGTGACCGCTGATGATGACAATATAACGAACTTGAAATCTCATGACTGTCATATAATGATGCATCGGTTACTTCCTTATGGAGTGCAACAATACCTGCCCAAAGACGTTGCAAAACCTATAATCGACATTTGCTTATTCTTTAAGCAACTTTGTGCTCGAAGTTTGACTGTGCAGGACATGAAAGAAGCTAAAAACAAATTGATCATTATGATGGTTAATTTAGAGCAAATCTTTCCTCCTGCTTTTTTCGACATAATGACTCATTTGGTTATACATCTACCCGATGAGGCTATTCTAGGTTCCGTTACTCGCGGCAGGTGGATGTATCGATTTGAAAGATACATGAAAAAGCTAAAGAATTATGTACGAAATAAAGCAAAGCCTGAAGGTTCTATTGCTGAGGGTTATGTTGCAGAAGAGGCATTAACTTTTTGTTCGCGTTACCTTAAGGATGTCGAGACGAGATTTAACCGCCTTGGCAGAAATGAAGACGATTTGCCTGGACAACCAGATAAATTTGAGGTGTTCCGGACCGTATGCACACCGACGGGTGGAATCAAACCAACTCGTATGACTAATGACGACATGCAGGCAGTTACGTGGTTTATACTTAACAACAGTCCTGAAGTCGAAGCCGACATCTCAGCTTACAGCGAGTATGTTTCTTCCTATTTTTTATAATTTTGAAAATTATTCTTTCTCGATGACTTCTGCTAATATCATGAACCTTTGCAGAGAGGTGCCTGATAATGTGGAAACGAGTTTTCCTGCGTGGTTTAATAACATGGTAAATACATTAGATATATTACCTTGGAGTTATTCCTCATCTAATAAACCTTTTTGTATCTCATTTTTGTAGACTCGTGAAAAAAAAGTGAGTGTGGGCTGTAGTGACGAGTTATTCTCTTTGGCATGTGGACCTATTAGTTCATGTACATACCCCTCTTGCATAGTGAACGTGTGAAGTTTGTGGTACGTGAACGCGATATACTTCGTACCACTCAATGCAGCGGAGTTTCAACACCCGGGGTTGATGGAGAGATGTATTATGGTCAACTCGAAGAAATTCTGGAGCTCACTTATATCGGCAACCGCAAGGTTTTGTTGTTTCGATGTAAATGGTTTGACACAATTAACCCTACCAATTGCACCAAACGCAACAGACGTTCTTACACTGAGCAAGGCATACATCATATTTTGACCGATAGGCTATTTCACCAAAATAACCCATACATTTTCCCGACACAAGCAACACAAGTATTCTACCTTGAAGACCTTGCTAGACGACCGCTTCATTGGAAGGTCGTCGAACAGGTTTATCATCGAGATGTGGTAGAGTCCGATGAAGATGTTATACATGGTAGCAGTTCATCAGATGTTACACTGTCTGTTGCTTTGCCTAATTTGGGTATTACGGATTTGAGTGTAAATACTCAACCAACGGAAGTGGACGCCCCACCGGTTGATGATGATATTATTAATATTGAAGATGATGAAGTAGTTGCACACGTCATTGGTGATGTTGATGATGATGATTTAGTGTCGGATGATGATGAAGTGAACCATAATAATGATGTTCAAGAAGTTTTATCTAGCGATGATTCTGAAGATGATGACAATTGATATTAAGTTGTATTTTGAATGAAACAGTTGTTATATGCTTTAATGTGTAATTTTTTATTTGTAAACGATTGTTATATGCTTAAGTTGTTGTTTGAATGAAACAATTGTTATACGTTTAAATGATGATGAGTTGTTTTTATTTGTTTAAATGTGTAATTTTGTATTTTAATGAAAACGTTTTTATATGTTAAAATGTGTATATTGATATGAATTTGTGTATTAGTATTAATTGGTTAATTAAATTGTGTAATTTTGTTTTTTAATGAAAATGTTTTTATATGTTAAAATGTGTATATTGATAAAATGTGTATACTGATATGAACTTGTTATTTTACAGATGGCATGTGTAGCTCCTAGGTCACACGGTGGGGATGCTGGTGGTAGTCCACCCAGACGGCCCACACGTCCTGTACCGGCCGAGTGTCAGCGTAAGAAATCATTATATTTTTTTATAACACTGATATTTATAATTCATGTCACTTGAATTTTTACGAGTAAATAACATATCTTTTGTAGGTTCAAATCAACGCTTTGTGACCAACCTAGATAAATTAAGGAAGGCGTACAGAAATAATAACGAAAAACCTTTGACAATTGGCTTTGAATTTAAAGATCTGCAAACCTTCCATTTTCTGGGCAATTATGCATCATTGTTGACTCATCTTTTGGGGGAATTAATCCGGTCACTTCCCCTGAACTGCGAATGGGACGAAATTCCAGAGTCTGATAAAGCTCATATTTATCCTACAATTGAGGTGAAAATTGTTTATTTTACTTATATTGTTATTGTTATCGACATTTAGATATGTGTGTTATGTTTAATTTGTTTGTTTATTTAAATTCATATGTTTTTATGCAGACATATTTCGACCTCGAGCCATGGTACAATGATCGTACTCAGGTGGTGTGTGGCAATGGTGTGTATGAGGTGTGTACTCGGGTTAGGCTTGCGTTGGAATATCAGCTGAGGTTGCTGTATAGAAAATACAAGAACAGGATCAAGAAACATTATTATTCGAAATATGAGACGCCCGCACTGGCACAAGAACATGTACCGCCTGAGAGTGTGTGGGACGGTAGAACCGAAGGTGATTGGGGTGAATTGGTTCAGTGGTGGTCAGACCCAAAGAGGGTGGCAAGAAGTGAGGTTAATACTGTTAATCGTTCCAAAAACACGGTACCGACCACTCAAGGCAAAAAACCATTCGCCCGAGGAAGGAATGAATACGTAAGACTCTTTATAATTTTTGTGATTTATTTAAAAGCGTTTATATTGTTTATTTATTATAGCTCGTTACTAATTTATTTGAGATTTTACAGAAAGTCAAGGAAGGGGTTTACGAGGACCTGGTTGAAACATGGAGGAAGGGGCACTCAAGTGGTGGCACGTTTAAAAGTAAAGAAAACGAGGAAAGATATGTAAGTAATATATAACTCTTTACATGCCTTAGTAACTAATTTCATTTCTTTTAAATCGTTTTTTTTTTCCCAGGAAAAGATGAAAGCCCTCAGGGACCAAGTGAGAGCCGGTATAGTCCCGCACATGTCTGATAAAGAAATAGTGGCTCAAATCATGCCAAGTCAAAATAAGCAAAATGTGTCGGGACAAGGCAGAAAGTTACCGGGTGGTGCCAATAACACAACTCGCAGGTTATATATCCTCAATAAAACAAAATGTAAATCAATTGTTCATATTTATGTCTTGTTGTATATAATGAAACATTGTTGTTGTAACTTATCGCAGGCGGGGTGCTCCACGTCGACCAGATGTTCCCTCTCGTAGTGAATTTCAAGAATTGATAGAACGAAATGAGCGAGAGATGGAGCTGCTGAGGAGAGAGAATCAGGCGGCGCAGCAACGGGCTTACTTGGCAGCGTTAAAGGCAGATGCGGCGCAACAATATAGTCAGACGTCGTACGAGCATATGGCGCAATATCAGAGTCAATTGGGTGAGTTTTTCCAGAACTACAACTCAAATACTGATCACCCAATTAGACCTCCTACTTTTGTACCCCCGCCCCGACCCTTTGTTATGCCTACCCTAGCTCCTGATTGGGCTCATTTAGTCCAACCCCCTATCCTTGGGCACAACCAGTGCAACCTCCTTCCATCGACGCATACCGACCATCTTTGCCCGACAATCTCCAACCACTCCAACCTCCCTATACCGGCACTTATCCTATTACTCCCGTCACCAACAATAACACATTTAACTATTGTTATCGTCCCACCACACACTCGGCTTATGAGATCGGCTCTACTTCACAATCCATACCCGGAGGTTCTCGTGTAATCTCAAATCCCCATGAGCACGATTACCGGTCCGTTGACGAGTTGGGTCGAGATAGGAATGTACAAAACAGTGGTGACGACTTATCAGGCGATGACGAGGTGAATGACGAGGGGAGTGACGAGGAGGGTGACGATAGGGAAGGTGACTTTTCACCTAACGAGGATGCGGAGTAGAGGTTGTGGTAGTATTTTTCTTATTATGCATGTTTAATAAAGTTTGAGACTTGTAGCG
Source organism: Glebionis coronaria (assembly GCA_025667525.1). Taxonomy (NCBI): domain Eukaryota; kingdom Viridiplantae; phylum Streptophyta; class Magnoliopsida; order Asterales; family Asteraceae; genus Glebionis; species Glebionis coronaria. The sequence continues at coordinate 22,493,275 of CM046882.1, read as the reverse complement.
TTTGAAACATTTGATTTAGGATTGAATAAGTGTATTTGATGAATATTGTATCGTGACGTTGGATAATTTATCGTAATATGGTATTGTAACGTTTATTGATTTGTTATTATTCTGTATTTGTCGAATTCTGCCATTTTGAATTGTGGATTTTGTCCGGAAAAAGTTCCGGAAAAAATCTGGAAACTGCAAAATAGCCCAGTTTTTTTTTTACACCCCAGGTACACCTAGGGACGACTTAGTCGTCCCTAGGATATTACCAGAAAATAAAAAAAAAACATATTTATTACCCTAGGGACGACTTAGTCGTCCCTAGGATTAAAAATGCCCAGGTGTCAATACCTGGGGACGACTTAGTCGTCCCTAGGTATTGAATACCTGGGCATTTTTAAACCTAGGGACGACTAAGTCGTCCCTAGGGTAATAAATTTATTTTTTTTTTATTTTCTAAAAATGTTTTTTTTAATATTTATAAAAAAGATTTTATTAAAAATAATAAAAAAAAGAATTTTTAAGAAAATTTTGAAAAAACATTTTATTTATTTATAACCTAGGGACGACTTTGTCGACCCTAGGTTACAAAGAAGGTCGTCCCTAGGATTAGTCAATTTTTTCAACGTAGTGGGTTGCGGGACCCACTAAGTCGTCCCTAGGATACAAAGAGGGGTTCGTCCCTAGGATCCTAGAGACGAATTTTTAGGCACAACCTCCTAGGGTCGACTTAGTCGTCCCTAGGAGTTTAGGGTCGAAAAAGTGCTTCCCTAGGGACGAATAAGTCGTCCCTAGGGTTCACAATTGTTGTAGTGCCTCTAGTATTACCAAATATAAAAAATTACTATCTTTGACATAACTGATCATACACTAGCTTTAGACAAAGAAGTTAAATGAATACCTTATTAACAGTCAGGTTGTGATTAATTTCATTTGTTATCCATATATTCTCATTAGGGAACTATTTCTTGGCTTCATAAGCAATCTGGACCACACGATCAACACCCCAACAAAAACCATAACCTTCTACAAGCTTTACAGTGATATTCCCCCATGTATATTCGTAATACATCTCCTTCAAAGTCTTAATGATGTCGCCTACTCATCATAACATAACAACATCAGCGTAAAGGAATTTCAAAGTCTCTTGGACTGTACCAAAAACAATTAGCCAAACAAGCCCCATGTTCAGCTGTCAAAAAACTGAGTTGGACAAAATTATGTATCACTTTAAGAGCTTATATGATATGCAACAACACTTAATGGATCACCAGGTTATATTAATTGAATTAAACATTTGCGTAAATGTTTACTCAATTGTTGCTCAAAACAACTAATAGAAGAAATAATCCGAAACTCCTAGGCCTTATTAGTTTTGGTGCCTGTTCATAAAAAATTTCCAAAAAAAAAGAACTAAATTATCTTTATGTGTATCAACAAACTGAACATTATGGATAAACACTTTGTAAGACATTATAACCTAAGTCTCACCATTGTTTATAACCAAGTGAATAATTATAAAAAAAGTAGGTTTGAAAAGGCAACCAAAGACAATAATATATCGAGTTGATAAAACAATCTAAAATGAAAGTACCAACTTTTTTCAAAAACAAAGAAATTAATCTGAAGCTCCCATACCTCAGCTTTCCTAATGTAGTGCTTCAAACGACGTCAATAAAAAATGAAAGGGCTCCTTGAGATGACATGACTCTTTGGAATGAGGAATGAGAAACCCACTCCAGCCTTGTGAACATCCTTTTAGCACTCTCATTTTGATACCTCGCGGCTTCAGATTTGGACAAAATCAATAATCTCATAAACAAAAGAAAAAAAAGTTGATACCATTAGGGGTGTCGAAAAAGTTGACCCGACCGAACGCGAACCCGAATAAGCTTATTCGGGTCGGGTTACTCGGGTTCAAAAACGTATTCGGGTCAATTCGGGTTGACCTGAATTGACCCGAGTTCTAATTATGCTCGAGGTCGGGTTTATATTTTTTATCCTTGACCCGAATTGACCCGAACCCGACTTGACCCGAACCCGACCAACCTGACCCGAGTTTTTTTTAAAACATTTTAAATTGAAATATACTTAAATAGGCCAATTTTTAATTTTTTTTACTTATACTCGGGTTGACCCGAACCCGAATTGACCCGACCCGAACCAGACTAACCCGAGTTCTAATTAGGCTCGGGTTCGGGTATGATTTTTTTAGTCTTGACCCGACCCAAATTGACCCGAACCTGGCTGACCCGACTCGATTCCCACCCCTAGATACCATATACTATACAAAACTTTACATATATGGTATATAATAAGTATTCATCTAACGAAATTTCATCAAATCTTTCACTGAAAGTACACAACTAACATCTGATTATTGATTCAGGTATACATAGTTATATTGACAAGGGTGATAGAAACTAACTATTTTTAAAAAAAAGTTATGTGAATAACAAAGCATACCTTCAGTTGGGATACATTTCGCTCGGCCATCGACCAATTCCATTTCAAGTATTTGAAAGAGCACATCAGGGAAACCTTGATTTGAAACAAAAATAAAAATATAAACCACAGAGTACAAAAAGTTTACCATAGCTTCAATATCATAAAAGTAAGATATGTCACCATGACTATCGGAGTTGTTATGATCATCACTATAAGAATCAATATTGCTTTGGATCAATCATTGTGACAGGAGGTAATGGCATCTGATTGTACATAGTCGGGCGGCTCAAGCACTATTTAAAATAAAATAAGAAAAGACAAAGTCTTAATAGCATACTAGTGATGGAATCAGATCGAACCATTTACGAAATGAGATTGAGTTGTATAACCTGAAGTGCAACTTTACTAGCATCCAAATATCAAATAACAAGTTTGCAAGTGCACTAAATCCAACTGATTGTACATGTTCTTATAATGAGTATATCTAAAAAGAATTATAACAAATGCAAAAATACTTTAAAGAGGGAAAAAAGTGTGAGGTTAATGTATATAATTATAAACTGCCCACATTTAACAGCCCACCCAACCATTTTTCTCTTCATTTCTTCTTTTCTTTATTCATCATGAGACTGAAGTTTTTATCTAGTGTTTGGGCTCGACATCCTTCACAAAACAAAATTTTGAAACCCAAATACAACTCTCAATGAATTATTCTATTAAAATCTAATTACTCACAAGTCCTTGAAAATTTTCCTATGTTAGATCATTCCAAAAAACTAAATCAGGTAATCAAACATTTAACATTAAACTACTAAAAAATAGCTAATCATAAAGAGGTAAAGACGCTTACATTATGTTCATGTGACTTGTCTAAGACCCATATGAGATCCAATCATCGAGCCAAGTTTGTACCCAACCCGCCTGCCCAAACCGAGCCATTTGATCAAAAGGACACCCACCATCAATTGTTGATCCCTGAAAACAAAGCATACTATTATAGACCATATCATGCCAAAATATCATCAAATGCAATTATGTTTTGCACATCAACTAACAATATTGTTTTAAACTTTGTCATAAATATTATATTATTATTCATTTGTTTGCACTACAAGAATGTCAAACGTAACACTTGTCAGTTCACCCTATTTTCATAATTCATAAATATACTGAATATGTATATCACAATAGACTAGCAGCGAACCATGTTAATGATGTGAAAATTTCAATTGAGTCCTAATTAAAAAACATCAGATCCAACAAAATCGATCATTATAACATATGTTTACATAAACACAAAGATCTTACAAGAGAGCAAAAAAGTTTTGGTAGGTGCAGGCGGAAGGGGGTTTCCGATAAGTGGTACCTGTAGTGGTCAGAGATGAGACCAAATAAATTGAGTTAATGTGCATCCATATCTGTTGTGAAAATTGAGAAGCAAAAAAAGGAATTTTTTTATTTTATTTTGTGTGTTCGCAGATGAAAGTGAAAAGAATACAATTGGGCTCAAAATAGAGGGATGTTGAGGGTTTTGATTTTTCGTGAAAAAAGATGTGCGGGAAAAGAGAAAAAAGATAGGCGGCAAAAAGATAGGTGGAAAAATATGGACCCGACACTAGTGTCTTTAATATAAAAAGACTGGTTTTCACACGCTAAACAAGTTTTTTTATGAGTTTTGTAGTATGAGAACTGGTTTGTTTAAGAAAACGAGTCTCAATCGCTTTAGTTTCATTATTTTTTTACCATAGAAATTGGGTTTTATATAACCAGTCTTTATATGGGGGTGTTTATAGCCTTTTGTGTAGTAGTGACTCTTTGTATCTTTTGTGATCCTCCTGGCACGCTATCCCTTGCTTGTAAGCTCCGGTGCCTCATGCTTGATAAGTTATAATGCATCGGATTTTCCTTTCCCTCTCTTATGAAGATCTCTAACTATTCCAATAGTCTGTAAGTCAAACGTAATCTGTAAAACTAAACCGCAAGTTCATGATATAGCTAACTAAAATATGCTACCCAAAAGTAATTTTGTTGTTAATACATACCTGCTCCCTAAGATATTTTTAGTCATGGTTTGAGCCACTTACGTTGTACAGAAAAATCATGCATTTCAAATCACAGACTATATGTAATCAAAAGTAAAATTTCAAAAAGTTGAATAAGTTTTCACTTAAGGCTGCTGTAACTCCTCTTTTCTACACATCTATCGGTAATCTAGATTATGTGGTGCAGATATTGAGTTAAAATATTCACTAATATTCAAGATTAAAGTAATCACAAGATTATGTGACTCCCATGATATTGAGCTAAAATATTCACTAATATTCAAGATTCAATTACTCATAAACTTTTTTGATTCCCATGATATTGATTTGCATTAATCAGTTTTGAGTTTTCAAGAAAGTTGGTTATGTTCTGAGTTTCCGATTACTAAGGGTCAAAATAATCATACTTGACTACCCATAAGAAATTATTGAGTTTGACGTAAAATTTACATAAGTATCCGTAGCTCCAAAAGCAACTACTGACCTGAATATCCCATTCATTTGAGATCTTAAGTGCCATTAATTACTTTGCAAACGCACATTCTGTCATATAAAAGTGACTGAAGAGTAGTAATGACTATTGATAATAGCAAAAGACAAATTATGTAACGCACCTCTTGTCTCTTTATATGTTAATTATGCAACGTCTGAAGCTCCTTTAACGCTTTCAAGTTGTCATGATCTTCTCCCTAAAAAATCAAACTTTTTCAATGAACGTTTCATATCAATCTTTATATTGTTGAAAAGTAGCATCAGATATACATAAATCTCTTCTTGGAACAACAGTGATGAAGGTAATTTTGAGATCGAAATGGGGTACCTTGGCCATCATTGACGCAATTTCCTGCATATCTACGTAGATAAGTATCAACAAAATATGACAGCGTAGTGGGACTTTGGTGTAGGATGCGGTTTGTATTTTGCTACCAATTATGGAGGTTCAAGCCTTAGATTTTGTAATGCAAGATCAGAAACCCGAGTTGGCCACTCTGTTCCGTTCTTAAACACAAAATGATAAAGGGATGATAAAGAACGTAACATTTCACATTCATATCACGACTTCGAAAATGACAACTATAACCATATGTTGCTTTGAGCTTATCGCCGCTATGCTTAGTCGGTTTAATATAAAATGTAACCTGAGACAAACAACTTTTAAAAGTATGTAGTTACAATTACTAAACGATCTGCGTTAAAGGGCTACAGAATTCTCCACGGCCTTGGGACAGTGGGATTACTTAACCGTTGCGCCTATAAAAAATATAGGATAGAACGTGTTTAAAACATACGCTTGCAAACTGATTTCCAAAAGAGCGTAAAAAAAATAACATGAGTCACCACCAGAAGGGAAAAGAGCTAGTTACTTAAGGTTTGGTATTCAAACGTTGTGGTCCAACGAAATTTGTACCAGCAGCTGCGATTACGGCTACTTCATTTTACTGACGCTGGACTTTGGAGCTCATTTGGTTTTCTGATGATGTAGTTTCGGAAGTCTGACAACTGTTGTAGTATCTAGTTCTGTCTGATCTCCTTGAGTTTATGACAGCGGGACTACTTAACTCTTGCGCCTATAAAAAAGATAGAAAAGAACGTGTTTAAAACACATGATTACAAACTGATTTCCAAAAGAGCCCCAAAAAATAATAACATGACTCACCTCCACTTTACTGACGTTCGACTTTGGAGCTCATTTGGTTTTCTAATGATGTAGTTTCTGAAGTTTGACAACTACTGTAGTATCCAGTTCTATATGCTTTTCTTGCATTTAAGATGCCATTACAACTGATCCACAGTATATGTGTCCTTCTACCTCGAGATCTTTAACCCTGCTATGCAACAGATGACCCATAAAATTTATGGTAGTATTTCAATTACCTAAGTGACGTATTCATATACAATTTATGGTAGTATTTCAATTTCGTCAAAAAATGCAGTTAGTCATCATTAATATCTAAATGATATTTCTACATAAAGATAAAACATTGATCACTTGAGTTTAAAATCATTGAAAACTTGAAGCATGGTAGCGGGTCTTAGTGATGAACTTGTGTGTCTCACTGGTATACCTTACTTTCCTGCTCCAAACGTCACATTTTTTGGCTTATAAGCTACCTATCACATTGAGTGTGTGTGCGGCTGAAGCCTATAAATCCAACAAATTTGAAGGAGCGCCAATGATTGGACATGAGCGCCAGTCTTTCTAGCAAGATTTGTTGTAGGCATACTGAACATCTGTGAACTTCCTTAAATCGATCCTACAAAATTAAGCACAAAAACATTTCAGATACACGTTATTGGATTCCTCCACGACTATGAATATTAATAATATTCTAATGATCATAACTATTCTACCTATACACGTGCCTTTTACAGAATAGTTTACAAAGTTGTCATTTTTACACCATTACATAAGGACCCGAATGGGTATGATTATATGACGGAGAAAAATCAGTTGTATGATGGTATTGGATATACTTAATTCTGTTGAAGTAGTGAAAGCCCAGATGCAATTTTTCATCAGACATCTTTAATTATTTTTATCATAGATTCAAAAGCTAAATAAACCAAATAAAAAAACATAATAAAAAAGAGGATAAGTGAATATGAAGATCAAAATGGTACAACGTACATCTTATTCCTTTTCTTGGCGTTTTTGTTTCCTTGCTTCAGTTACCGTCTTTGCTTTCGTGTTCGTTTAAAAACTGCAAATAGGCGTACCTGTACTTGGCCGAGAAACCCAAAATTAGGAGGTTTCATAAAAGAGTGATCCAATACACAGATGCTAATACTTATGATAAGAAATACATGTGATTATCTGTAAAATGTTCGAATTAATTAACGATGAAAGCAGATACCTGGAAGAAAACATCTTCTCTATGCCCGCACTAAGCACACCAAAGTTTTTCTGTTCACGGAAGAGTTTGACCAGTTGCAACATCCTAAAGCACACCCACAATCTTCAAGTTTTGTTGTAAAAGGACAATTGGAGAACATACTTCTTGGCAAATGGTCACAATGATCTGCACAGTAAACAGTGATCGTTACAGTTATGATAATGTCATACAAAGTAAAAAAAACGCACAATGTAAATGCAAAAACAACAAACATCGTCTCTCACACCAACTTCATAAGTCTAAAACCATGGTTGAAAAAAGAGAATTATAATACTAAAGACTAAAAAGACGTAGTGAGAGCTAAAAATAGCTTCACAAACAGTTTCATAAAGCTACTCGAGCTTTATAGCAGGTAAAGAAGCCACCATGTCCATAAAGTTCTTCATTGTTACCAGAAATGCAAGGGATAATAAAAGTGATTTATCTTACAAAAGCTACTACAAAATCAAGGTTGGTATCTTTGAGCTATTGGTTTATTGAATCTAATTACACAAGACTTGCACATTCTCTGTGTTTTCAGGGTTTTGAGATTGCATAGTCCATATTCAGATCTCAGTTGTATTCATTATGGTTTAATATGTATAGAATGGCCAATAATATCTACAACAATATTATGGGTACGAAAAAAAGTCAAAAACACACTACTTTTATAGAGATGAAAAATGACCTGATATCTCATAAGACGGTACAATAGTTGTTAGAAAGAAGGCAAATGGTCCAAATACAACTTCACAATCCAAATCACGCATGAGTATAGCAGGGGAAGTAATAAGACGGTATAATATATTTCAAAAAATTTGGTACCTTAAATGAGTATGGCAGGGGAAGCAATTTATCGGATTCATTGCATCATCTCCTTCAGCAAATTCTGTACAGTATTGAGCTAGTCAACTCCAAGAGTTATTTAAAGAGGTGTTTATTTTAGCTTTCTTTTGGTTTTAAAACTAACTAAATACAATAGCATTCAGCCAGTCACTATTCTCTCTTCTAAACTAATGCCGTAAGCATATCCTACGTGAGAGCTACAGTTTATCCGAAGTCAATGCAGCAACCCTGATAGTCAAAACTAAAAATATTATCAACCCTGATAGTCAATGCAACAACCCTGATAGTTAAATCTTAAGTTTGTGCTAAAATAAAGCACGTTCCCCTAGTGACAACTTTTGTGATGCCCTGCCAATGTACGGTTCGCTCTGACACTTATAAAATTGGACAAAAAGGTGCAATAGGTGCAATAGGATCAGAATGTAGAACGATGAAATCCAAAGGTTACAACCGGCATGGTTGCAAACGTGGTAGTTTGCCGCGCCAAGCTTTAGACAACCTATGTTTCTCGAACGATTTCCGATTCATCATTGCCCTTTATATGGCTCCAGGTGTGGCGCGCACAACCACACATTCTGAGCATACAAACAGATGAGGCTACGTGTTTCAAAGCAATTGTCACATACCGAGCACCATCGCCGCACATCATGCACGGTGGCAACGAAGGTGTGGGCAACAAAGTTGTCATGAGTCGCACAACCACGTACTCAAACCATACAAACAGATTCTTCAAAGACTTCCCATCACATCCCATCAATGTTTTCAGTTTGAGGCTCGTATAAGCTGTAAACAATAGGTGAATTTTATTTTCACACGCCTTAAGCATGACCAGAAAGTATACGCAAGAAGGAACCATAATTCTTAGTTTTAAGAAGTAACAACACCAATATCGAACCAATGACCTATGTTTTTCTGGACGATTTCAGATTCATCCTAGCTTTCTAAATGCTCGTAGCCGTGGTTTGCACGACCACACAAACTAAGCATTCAAATATATAATGGTACGTGTTCCAAATCGATCGTCATATACTGACCACCAGCGGCGCATACCATGAATGGTTGCAACGAAGGTGTGGGCACGAAAGTGTGGGCAACGAAGCACTAAACGGTGTAAACCAAAGAGCTTTTATGAATCCGGCCCCACAAACCCGCATCCAAAGAGAAGTTGTACTAAGAACCTAGAAAGGGTGCATGCACAAACTCAGTGTGACTGCCTAGGGGGCTTGTTAGCTACGCAACATAAACAATAATTTTTCATCATTGCCTGATCAATATAAAAGATAGCCAAACCCGTTGTGGCTGCAAAGCCAAAGACTCGCCCCGCCAAGCAACGGGTAATAATAATGTTGGCAACCCAACATGTTGTATAAACCCGGAGGCACGTACCCACGGCTAAAGAGAAGGATCAACTGACATGGCTGCAAATATAAGAACTTGCGCCGCCAAGATGCGACAACCTCGTCTCCTTAGCTTTAACAGTTGATACTTTCTCGAACTGACCAATTCTGAAAGTTATGCTACATAGGAATCCTAACAATCAAAACCCTCCATCAATCCTAATTAAGATCATGGGTCGTGAGTAGACTATATTGCATTCTAACGGAAAATTCTCTATTACTCAGGTTGGTTGTGTTTTTTATAACACTAATCAAGAAACAAATACAAAATTAATCATACCTATGAAATCAAACTGGCCCATCCAACAACACGCCTTTGATTAATCGTAATTAAGGTTATTTATTGACTAATTAACACTAATCAAGAAACAACTACAAAATTAAGAATACCTTTAAAATCAAACTGCCCATTCAACAAAACCCATCAATCAAAACTAAATTTTGACTAATCGGAATAAAGGTTTGTAATATGATTAATTGTTTGACAGCCTTCTGTGTTTCGATTTGTGATCATCTGATTGTGATGATGCAATCACTACCGTGACTTTGACTTAATTCTTTAGTTTCAATCCCTAAAGTAACAATATTTGGCCCGCTTTTTCCTATAGGTTTTTATATTTTCATTTTTGACACGTAACGAAAATTATATATTTAATACTAAATTTAGAAATAATTACAGTTTTTAAAGGAATAAATCAAACAATTATTTCTTATTAAGAAAAGAATCTTTTGAAAAAGTCCCTACTTTAGTTTTTGTTTTACAAAGAAAAAGATGACAAATAAATGTTAAAACTGCCTTGAATTACCAAATACGTACTAATCAAGCTTTGGGCAAAGAGTGAATTAAAATGTTTGGGGCTGAAAAATATTTATATTTGGGCCAACTTGACCTACGTACCTGATTTTTGTTTCCTTCCACCGACCAGCTTCTTATATAAATAACTCTCCTATTAAATTTTCATATTATCGTTAAATTTTCCATTCATTAAATTCGTTCCAAAGCCTATAAACATCATCAAACGAACATTGAATTCATTCACACACCATGATTGGAATTAAGAAAAGATTCCAAGTTGCTAAATGGTATGATCATTGCTTCTTTTTCCTAGTTTTCTACCGTTGACTTTTGTTTGACTTAGCTTATGTTCATTGATTCATGTTCATGTTTCTTGTTTTGCTTATCTTCAAGATATCAAGATTGTGTTTAGTTGTAGAAAAGAATTCGTTAGAACTTCGAAAACATGTTTATATATATCAGACGACACTTTTCGAAAAAAGAAAAGTGAAAGAAAACCCTAAATGATGTTATTTTGAACGAGCGTACTTTTCATGTGCATGTTATCCGGGAGGGCGAGTCTTTGATTTAGATTTACGCAGTCTAACTCAAGTACCATCGTGTTTAGTTGTAAAAAAGATTCGCAAGAAACGTGAAAGAAAACCCTAAATGGTGCTATTTTAAGTAAACCGCTACTGTATTCGCGAGTCTAACTGAAGTACCATCATGCTTAGTTGTAGAAAAGAATTCGTAAAAATTTATAAAACATGTTTAGATGCAGTTTTCGAGCAAAAGAAAATTTAGAAAACATGTTGCTTTAACCTAAACGGGTTATATTTTTTCATGTTCTTGTTTTCAAGTCGTACACTGAGATGTACGTGGTCTAACCGAAGTAAATATTTGACTTAAACGCGTTCTTTTCTGAATTATTTTTGTATTTTTCTCTTAAAACACGTATATTTTTCTACAACTAAACTGATAATTTTTCATCTGATTTTTTTTGTATCTGTGTAAAAGTTGACTTTGGCTGATAATGTGTTATGTTGAATGATTTATACAGTAAGATGTCGTTGAAGCTAGCTACGGCGAGGATAAAGCTAATGAGGAATAAAAAAGGAGCACAGGTTATTCAAATGAAGAAGGAGCTAGCTCAGTTGTTGGCAGCAGGAGATGATCGAACTGCACGAATTAGAGTATGTCGCATGGTTTTTTCGATACCTTTTTATTAGTATTATTGATCGGGCAGAAAATATTTATATTTTTGGTTAATATTGTATCAGGTTGAGCACCTAATCAGAGAAGAGAAGATGATGGGCGCGTATGATTTGATCGAGATATATTGTGAACTTATTGTAGCACGTTTGCCTATTATCGAATCACAGAAGTAAGCTATCTTTTATATCGCTTCTTTAAAGTACTAGTACTATACCTTAGCGATTTATCAATTTTTGTGGGATTTTTTTTTTTTTGTTAGGACTTGTCCAATTGATTTGAAGGAAGCAATTGCAAGCGTGATATTTGCAACTCCTAGATGTCCAGATATAAAGGAGCTTGTGGATGTTAAGAAGAATTTTAGAGCGAAATACGGGAAGGAATTTGTTCACGCGGCTACTGAGATGCTTCCTGCCTGTGGTGTAAGCGGAATGGTATGTTATTTGAAACTTTGAAGTAGATGTGGCAAAATGGGTCAAAATAGTTAACATCTTTGGATATGTTGGTTTCAGTTGACACGATCACATGTAACTTTTTTTCTGCAACTATGATAACGAGATTTTCTTAATAGTAATCTTGAAGTAAAAAAAAGCACTTAAGGCGACTAGCTAGATCTTAGTTTTACCCTTTTGACCCGCTAAGACTGAAGTTAATGGAAATCGACCCATTTATTAAGAAACGGGTGAATTTGCAACACAGAATTACATTTCTCATAAAAGATTTATCTGTATCCGGCTTATTGTAATGTACTTCTCTATATCTGCAGTTGGTCGAGAAGTTATCCGCAGTTGCACCAAACATTCAGACAAAAGTGAAAGTGTTAAGCGACATAGCAAAAGAACACAACGTTGATTGGGAAGCAACTTCGTTTGAAGAATCAAAGCCTCGTGATGACTTGTTGGTAGGTTGATGCTGCTTTCTAATTACTCGGTAATAATTGTACTGTATTTTTTTTCATTGAGAATCTGTTTATATTTGAAACTTTTCTTTGAACAGAACGGGCCCAAGAACTTCGAGCAGGCGAACCCGATAACCGTTGATCCTCCTAATGTCCAGACTTCAGATGTACCTGCCGACTTCTTTCAGCTGATTAAAAAGTTCCCATCAGACTCTCAGAAGAATGTAACCCCTGCGGATACTAGCAGCCAACAGTCACCATATGCTTCTCCTAGTCATAGCGATGCGAGGCCAACAGGTATAGTTTAGTAATAGTTTGGTTATCACTTATAAAGTTACAGTGTTATCGATCATAGAGATTAACTACCATTTTATCTTTATTTAATCAGGCATGGCATCCGGGTCAATGAAAAACAACCAGTCGTTCCGGAGCAACAGCAACAACAGCAATCATTCATCAGATAGGGATAACGGAAACATGGAGTTCAAGGATGCCACTTCTGCAGCTCATGCAGCAGCCGAGGCTGCAGAACGTGCTAGTTATGCTGCTCGAGCTGCTGTACAACTTGCGAGAGAAGGGAGTTTTACGCAGCAGCATCCAACTGAATCATACAGGTCACATATCAGAGATGAAATGCCATATAATGGCTCTTTTAACAATAGAAAATCAAAGATACAGAATCAGCAAGTGCGCCAGAATGAAAGCAGTTCTTCCCCAAAGGTTACCAAAAGTTCAAGCGGATCAAGGTCGAGAAATGATTTAGATGAGAGTTCGGTTAATAATGATGACCACAAGGAAGATCGGTACTTTAGAAGACATGAAGATCAAGGTCCTTCTCTTCATAAAAGTTCAAAGAAAGAATCTGAGACTCGGTTTAAGAGGGGTGATAGTGGAAGTTCCAAATTACATTCTCATTCTTATAGTGATGCACGTAGATACGATGAAACCGACTATGATGATGATGATGATGATCAGGGTTCTTCCACTCCTGAAATAAAAAAATCTAAGGATCAGTTTACCAGTCTCAAAAAGGAAAGGTGGATGCCCCGTTCATCGCGCTCTCAAAAAGAAACTACCTTGTATAGTGGTGCTCATAGAGATGATGAATCCGAAAGTGACGATGATGATTATGATGGTACTAGGTTCGATGATGGATTTAATCACGTTGAATTGGAAGATGCAGGCAATTCATTTTTTCCATCTCCGGATAAAGAAGAAGACGCACACGTTTGGAGCCCGATAAAGAACACAAGCAACACCAAGGACCGAGTGAAACCTGCAAAATCTGTGGATTATTCGGTGAAATCCAGTCTTTCAGATGGTCCAGATTCCGAAAGTGAAAGTGGGTCATATAAGTTCGATTCTCCACGTAAACAGGACTTCTCTAGGAATTCTCGAGCTGAGTTGGATGATTTGATGCAACGGAATCAAAAATACCCATCACACACAAAGATTACCTCACCTTCGTCAAAGAAACCTGTCGAAGAAAGTCAAAGTCCGGTACAATTTGATTCAAGACCAAGCAGAGTGAACAAGAAAAAACCTAGTGTTTACAAAACGAGTTCAGAATCAGATTCAGATGATAATGATGATAAATTCCCGGTAAGACCTTCAAGATCTGCACGGCCAATTACACATTTCAGTTATGATGGAAATGATTCAGATGAAGAAGTTTCGCCTACAAAACATAAGCCCCATAGTAAAACTCATTCGGGTCCACAAGGAGTGTCCCGCAGGACAAAGGATCAGGTTGAACCCAAGGACAAAATCGCGCTCAAGCCCAAGCAATCCCAAGCTGAGCCTGCTGAAGACTACAAGAAACATCAACACACAACTCGACCTAAACATGAACCTGCCAAGAGAATTCCCGAGCCTAAGGTATCTAAACCTGAAGTCTCCACACCTCCAGTTGACGTAAATAATGTTAAGAAGCCTCGCCACGTTCATCCAAAGCTTCCTGATTTTGAAGATCTAGCCGACCGTATCTACGCTCTAAACAAAATGGAGCGTAAATTAGTATTTTAAGCTGTATGCACATAGTTTGGCCTGCAACTGCATAAACACATACGATGTCTCATGCATATTTGATAATGAGAGCGCCATTTTTATTTTTAACACATGTATATATGAGTGCTTGCGACATGAATCATTGTGGTAAATTTCATTTTCGTTCCGACCTTGAGCTTTATATGTTTGAATGAGCTTAAGTATGCTGAGCCTTCAAATCGAGCTTGTGCAGAACCTATATAATGTTGGTGATTTTAGTGTCATCAAATCATTTTGTGTAATTGTGATTTACCCGAGACCAAAGGAATTTCGAGTAAGTTATAATACGAGTTCGGAGGTGTGGATTACACGCTCGTATAAACAAATTAACTTGATTTCGGACACAATCATGGAAAAGATAGGCAATAAGTCTAAATAACGCGATAGTGACAGAATTAAGTCACTGGGCTGTCACTAATAACATATTGTTTTGTTGACAGCAGTTAGCGACAGTTTGTATCTGTTGCACAACTGTGGCTGGATACAGTTAATTCAAGGGCTGTGACTTTTCCTAATGGGTGTGACTTTTCATTAAGGGGCATAACTTTTCCCTATTTGTGTTGATATATAGTAAACATCACTTTGGTCTTTCATATGAACAAATATGAAGAATCATAACAACCCATACAATCTTCTCCATGTTTTGCTTTGCTCTCTTGTGCCTAGAAATCAAAGTGTTTTTCTTGTCTTATCCCGATAAGGATTTCATGTAACCCAGGCACCGATAAGATCGAAATACTTTATTCGAAAAGTGAACTCAACACGATTCAAGCAAGATATTCAGGATTCATCACATACACCAACCCTATTATCTTACATATAATAGCTAAGATAAATGGAGCTTATGTGATAAATGAGCTTATACACTGAATGTTGTACCATGATGAAGATGAAAATTCCGTAAACGCCTGACATGTGTCACTATTTATAACGTGACACGTAATTAAAATATGTAGATTTAAACACTTGTTAAAGTTCATCGCTATTAAACATCTTTTTAAAAGTTTACGTACCAAAACGAGAAGATGAAAAAAGTTTGTTGCTATTTTATAACTCAAGGTCCTCATATGTAATCATGGAACCATTGGGCAATGCTGCAATGTATGCACAAACTATGTCCAGATCAATGCCAGGATGTTTAATTCTTGGTGAGTCATTATTGCATGTGTCAGTGTCTGAATGTGAGGCGCTGACAAAGGTTGATCCACCGTTGACAAAGGTTGATCCTCCGCTGACACAAGGTGATCCAGTAACAGGATGCACATATGTTTCTCTCTTATCAATTTGAGCATCACTATGTGAGATGAAAGCCATGTTTCTAGAGGTAGATTTGCTTCCATGATCCATGAGGATTTCATTCTCTACAATCTTTAGTTTATTGTAGACGTCATCAAAAGTAGAACTCTTGTGGGCATTGGTAGCAATGATAGACCTAGCTTCAATCTTCCATACATCACCAAGACTTTTAAGAAAAGTGGTTATGATATCAGCATCATCATACACTGTTCCCATAAAGGAAAATTTGCTAGTGATGTCAAGAAGCCTGCTTCTTACCCCACTTAGCTTCTCACTGGGAAGAGCCTTGAACACAGCATACTCATGCAAAAGTTGCTTCTTCTTTTCTGAAGCAGTATCATCATTACCACCATAGTTGACTTAAAGAGCTTCCCAAAGTTCCTTGGCAGACTCAAAACCTCTATACTTGTGCTGGTTGGTTGGTCCCAAATAGAGTTTGAGAATGCTTAAAGTTTTCATGTCACTCCTTCTCTTTGCAATATCCTCAGTTGTGACAGCTCTCCCATCAGTGGGTCTTTCTTTTCGATCCTGTTCAGTTGAACCCTCAACTGGTCTAGCAGCAATCTTAGCAACTTTATCGAATGTGTTTCCATATTCAATAATTTCCCAGAGAGTGTGATCATGAATTTGAAGGTATTGTTCAAAATTGAACTTCCATAGCTCAAAGTTGTCAGGGTCTAGCATGGGAATTTTTAGGTTGTGACTTGATGAGGAGGAGGTCATATCTGGAGTTGACATCTTGTCTGGTTTTTAGGGTTTCTTGAATAATTAGGGTTTTTAGCGATTTATGATTTTTAGGGTTTCGTGTTCTTCTAGATCAAAGTTCCTCAACAAGCTCTGATACCACTTGTTGATCCCCAAACTTAGATCGATTAGCTTTGTATTAACGAGATTGAATCAAGATTAATACTTAGAGAAACTTTGTGTTATGAAACAATCTAAGTGCTATGCGGAATTTAACACTTAGAACAAGAACACACAAAACAGAATAACCCAAACTTTCACTTTGATTAATGATCAAAACTTGGTACAATGAAAGTGAAAAACACGTATATAAAACTAAAACCTAAGGCCTCCTTTAATAGAATAAGGAACCTTGTACAAGAGTCTAAGTATCAACTATTTAAGGTAAAGATAAACATAGAAAATACAATGTCAAACATATCTTTACTCAAAGTACAAAACGTGTATACTAAGTATTCTATCAGTGGTGAAAACTTCTTCTTGTCAGCGCTTCAATATCTCTTTCAGTGTCCAGTTGTCAGCGCCATATTATCTTTTTTTAGCGTCTAAGTTCTTCTTGTCAACGTCCCAATGACTTAGCTATTTTTATTCCCAACAAAGTATACATATCAGGATAAAAGGAGGATTTCTTTATCAGGACATCTCATGAATACTACATGTAGGAACAACACAAACTACAATGGTTCATCTACCAAAACTCAAAAGAGTTAATAAAGACACATCATAGATCATGAGGGTAATTCAGATTGAGTTGAGGATTCAACAGGATAGTGGCAGTGTCTGTCACTACAATCATCTACCAAACAAACTTAAAAGATAATAAGTTCCATCACAATGCTACGACACAAGGTTTAAATAAGTTCGATTACAGAAAGAAAATAAGATACAAAGAAATCTATCACGCGATTAGTTCCTTAGACACCAGCTCCTCATCCTCCTTATCATTGTTGTCAGCTTCATCACTCTCGTCCATTTCCCTTTTTGCACTTCAAGGTCAAATCTCTATCATGATGGCAGCTCACTCTCAAAATTCAAATACTCACTCATACACGGCGGATTTATTACAAAACAAGTCTCAATACGACTTTCAACATTCCTAAGCTTCCAAGCTCTACTCAGAATTGATCTCACATGAGGCTCCTACTCACTCATCCTTTCAACCTTACCTACTTCTCTTAAAACCTTTCAATTCAAGCACACAAATTCATCACAATTGAACTAAGACTAGCAATCTCATCCATCTTCCAAGTCCTAACAACTCAAATCTCCACATACCAAATACAACCTTTGAAACAACTTTTCTTTTACATCAACCTTCTAATCAAACCAGTTTCAACCACATATCTATCATATATCAACTAATCAAACTTCCTCATACCCGATACAAGTCGCAAGAATTCAGTTGTAAAATCGTTCATCATCTGGTCTATTGTCCTAGACCCTCTCCAGTATATAAGGTCATTATTCAAAATTATATACATATGCATTGCATAGAAAAAATTACGATAACAAGTACTCAACGTACTTTCAACAACATCAATACATCATCAATACATCATCATAGTATTTACTTAATAAATACTCTAAAAATCATTTCAGTTTTAAAGGATACATCTATCTATAAAACAATACAAAACAAATAATCTTATCGGAGCCTTGCAGAGAAGTTGCGTGCTTTTGTAAAATATTTTCGACACCAAAGTTATAGTTTAGGACATTTTTCAAAATCGACCTAATTCGCTATAACTAAAAGCTTTGATACCAATCTTTAACACCCCCAAATTACATTGCGTAGCGGAAATACACATTTGGGTGCTAAACACAAACATCATTACACAAAACACTTTAAACGATCTCAAAATCGTACATTTGAATTATAAAAGGATATAATTTAATCATTGTCTAAAACCTTCGATCCTAAGTAAAACAATTTTAGAATTATCAGAGTAACATTTAGGTCCCCCAAAGATCTCGACCAGTCAACAAACATTTTTACCAAAGTACATGACCATACATTATAAATTTTATAACAAAAGGGAAAGAAATCAGCTTTGGACCCAATCACTACAAAAGCAACCCGCAATCGTTCTCCAGCAAGCTCCGCCATCAATCAACTTCAATCACCTGAAATACATGCTTAAAATCATCCACACAATGGTTGAGCGAGTCTATAGGTTTATCAAATCATCATTTGAAGACAAGAGAAAAATCAATCATAATCATTTAATAGAATTGTCGTCACAATCTATTGATCAGTCATTCTAGCATATAGCAATAATTATAGAATTATATTAAGCTCATGACACCGACCCCTTAACTTAGTAACCCACGCCTAAAGCCGACATGACTATATGAATTCCATTACCCCTACTAGGGTATCAATTGCAAGTATACCACATTCTTATTCTCGTAAATTATCCTTCCCAGAGGTTACTCAGCGTAAAGCCCTGGTCTCAGATAGGGTCGTCAGCCCAATAGTACTATAATTTGATTAAGCGGGTATTCCCAACTCACAACATCATGTCAGAACATAGTCAACGGCTCATGAATTTAGGGACTTTTGTAATTTAGGTACTTATACAATTCAAGGCAACATCAGGCAACATTCGGGTCCAAACAATCATCATGACTTGTGTTCATTTTATTTTCAAATAGCATGTATCCCCTTCGCGGGTTTTAAAATCATTCAAAACAAATACAAAGCGAGGCTATAGACTCACCTTGAGTAATAGCAGTAGCAAGACGACCTTCGACGATTGTTGATGCCCGATAAACATAAAAATCACAACCTATCAAATAAGGCGCGTTCATTAATAATAGTCTCGAATATAACCCATAAATAATAACATCAAACTCAAAATCATAATATTATGACAAACCCGAAAGAAAACAATACAAGTGATACTATTACTTCCTTTTATATGTTTACTCTATTAGTCTATTCTTTCGATAAAAATCTGCCAGTACATACCAAATGTACGAGCTCATTTACCCCACTTAAACACGTCAAATACTTATGATACTACTCAGAGATCTCACTTACTATATATAGAAAGTCCTCTTAAAAGCCCATCAAAATTTTTTACTTTTTAAGTTCCCTGCCCGACACATCATTGAACTACAAAAACCGGACAATTTTACGTCACCGACTCATACAACCATTTTGACCATTCCAAACAATCTCGTTTACAAATCCGACACTTGAGTTTGAAAATAGACTCACAACCCTAGGTTTAGAACCTAACATCAGACATTGACTATTTTTACAACTCATTCTATAGTCTCTGAGATTTGATCCAAATATCGACAACAACTTCGGATTGTGTCGATACTCGTCTCCCGATACACGAATAATCAAATCATCATAACTTCTCGCTCGTTTGGAGCTAGAAGCTCTACTATATATCAAATCGAAGCTAACGAAATTCTCTACAACCCTATGCGATTAGTTTAACCATTTTCAAATAGTAAAATACCCAAAAATTACCTTTTTCCCATTGATCTAAAATACCCTTCTAAAAATCATACTAGATAAAATTTTCAACCCATTTTACTCAATCTCCTATGCCTAATATCATCATACTATCATCCTTATCCATCTATCTAACCTATAACACACTTATATAATCATTCAAAAATTTACTCACTAAAAAATTCAAACATGCAATACTTAAAAACCATTTTAAACAATACTAACCACATATATATATATATATCATGAAAATAGATCAAACCACCTTGGGTCATATCAAAATTTCAAAAGTTGTTGCATGTGCATAAAATTTAAACCAAAAGACGCACAATTAAATTTGCAACATGGGATATCAAATAGTTTTTGAAGATTCAAAGTAGAAAATAAAAATCTAATGGTTTTATGTGTGTTATGTGTGGCGGCATAGAACAAGAGAGAGGAAAGAAATATGAAAACTTGTTATCTATGTGTTTTTGTTAGTGGAAAGTTAGGTAGAAGGGTTTATATATGGTGGGTGGAGGGACTTTTCTTGCCAATTTGTGATAGTTTTGGTCCAAAATGCAATTAAATAGTTTTAAGGGTAGAAAATGTAAATTGTCAATTTTGAAAACATTTACGAGGCTCGGGTTTCGTAAAAATACTTTTCCAAAGTTAAAACGTACTCAAAATATGATAATATTATGATCCCGGTTCGACTTAATACACAATTAAAATAAAACGTCAATAATATCAACATCGAGACAACATATAATAAAACATAAAATCTCGGGCATCCGTCGATATCGTGATCACTAATAATCCTCGCTATTAGTAAAAATGTAAAAATAAGACTTCCAACCACCAACCGTCATATCATTCAAACTCATTAAAACTTCCAAAATTATTCGTTAAATAATATTAAATAATGACCGTGGGTTCGGGTTATCACACATAATTTCCAAAGAAACAAAATTCCGATATAATACGGGTCAATTCAGTCAAAGGACGAATTATGCCAACATCATAAACCCATTTCTATCAAATACCTACCCATTACCCATTATAAACCCATCAAGCCCAAACAAATACCTGACTACCCAACCCACCAAGCCCACATTTTAAAACATGTTTAATAATATTTTCAGTGGCGCAAAACATGTGTTAATTACGAAAAACATATCAAATAAACTGTTTACCCATCCTCCCACTTTATAAACCCTAATCCCAATCCCTAATCAAATCAAAGGGCTTTGAGTTGTATGTTTCCAGATCGACAATTGATCATATCCCTAACCCACCCACGTCACCAAAACATCCACCAACACACCCATGTGTGTTGTGGGACCATCCCCTACACCAATGAGGGTTCACTTTTGCTTCAAGACAAAAGAATGGCAGGCATCCAATGGCTAAGCTAGCTTTACTAGTTCATCACATCAGTACCAACATCCAAGATTGAAACCAACCAGCTGACATCACATGTACATTGTAGAAATCACATGTTACCATGTTGAATCAATTCAAAAAAAATCAAAGATCCAAATCTTCTTGGCATCAATCAAGGGCATTGTTGGAAAATCATAGCATTAGGGTTTTCCTTTCATTGTATTCTAGTATCTTCTATCAAGTAGTATAAATAGGAAAATCATTGTAATTTTTCATATGTTCCAGTTTTTTTGTAAACCTGAATTTATGAATAGTTAAAGTTTATCTTTGGCCTTGCAAAATTATTCTGAGTTCCTTTTATTTCTTATTAATTTAGTCTTTATAAATTGATCATAAGTGTGTGATTCTGACAAAATTAAACACTTGTGAGATTTATAAGGTTTGGTTAATTCTTGTTGATTAACTTAAATTCATTTGCAGCGTTTCTTGTTTCAAAAGCATTTTCAGAAAATCCTTTTTTGACTATTGCTAATATTTCACTGTCCATAAGCTGACCAATAAGCTCTCTTGACAAAGAAATTGTTGCATGGCTTGTGGAATTGAAGTTTCTTTGTTTTTGTTGTGTTCAAAATAGGTCAAGAAGAAAACACCAAGACTGTGGTAGTCTTGGTGTATGGACTGTTGTAGTCCCACTCCTTGCATACTCATTGCTTAACCCCATAAGCCACCAAAGATCAACTAAACAGCTCTATTTGCATCAACTAATTGCAAGTGGGGCTTGGATGTAGGTCCCACTAGGTACATTGGCTTTGAACTCGCATAGCAATTTCTTTTTTATTTTTATGGTTGTATGATTTTTGCCATGATCTGCTTTAGTTGTTAGTTTAAGAGTTCCATTCTGTTTAATTTGTGTTACAAATTGTGTTTCTGTGCTTGTTAAGCTTAAGTTAGGGTTATATTCATAAAGGTGTTAGAAAAAACTTGTAATTTGTTGCTTTAAAGGGTGTTTGGTTGTGTTAGTTCTAGGCTTTTGGTGACATAAAAACTAGACCTTAACTGCCTGCACACTTAAGTTAGGCTTAGGTTAGTTTAAAATTGCTTTTGGTTGGATGTTGTTAGCTTAAAGAAGGATTTTGCAAGTTATTGTGTTTTTCTGCCAAAGTTCATGATTGTCTGATTTCTTTCTTTATCTGATAAGTAGTGTTTGTTGTCTGATGAATTTAAGCGATTCACATGTCTGCTATGCTGGTTTGAGTAGTGTGTATTGATTTTTAATTCAGACCCAATTTGTGCAAATTTGTGTTTTGAAACTGCCTAAATACATCAGTTCATTTTTCTGTTTGAATCTTGAGTATTAGTTTTAGCCACTTAGGAATTTGCTAGGTATAATGTTAGTCCAGATCTGTTTATTCTAAATATTGGGTTATCTAGTGTATTTGTAGCTTATTGATAGCTTAAAATTCACCAAAGTGCAAAACTGCTTTTTCTGTGAACTTTTGCTAGCAGTGGTAAACTTTTTATTACTGCCAGTGTTTTGTGAATTGCCACTGTTAGTTATATGTGTTGGTTTTGAATTTTTTCTTAAATCTGCTTATTTCTATGCTTTTATTTTCTTATTAGTATAGAAATCTTGTTTATTTTCACACCCCAATAAGCCAATTTCTCATTGGGGATTGTTGTTCAAAAAGAAAATTAAAAAAAATAATTTATGCAAAAAGCAACTAGCCTAGCTCAACCCCTTGACCTGTCGAACAGGGGTTCATGGGTGTACCCGTGTGCTAGGCTCATTTCTTGGTCATACTTTTCCTTTTATTTTCTTTATACGTTTCCTAATTCGTTAGTATAAATTCAAGCCGTAGCTTATTTTCATCTTTTTAGCTTTTTGGGATAAGCTGAGGTCATCAGCTTATTTTTCCCATAAAATAGACTTTTTTAGGACTTTTTGGAAGTTTTCTAGATTTTCCCTTTTTATATTTTTAATCATTTTTATTTTCTATTTTCATTTTAAGTCATATAATAATAGTTAAATTAATTTTAAAATTCCAAAAAATAATTTTTAGTTTTTATTAAAGTATTTTGAGGTTTACAAAAGATAAAAACAAAATTTGGACTTTTTCTTATTTATTTTTATTTTTAAGTCTTATATTATATTTTAAAATTAAATAATAATTAATTAAAAGGTTTTAAAAATTATTTTCTCATTTTTTATTGTTTGTTAGACTTTTAGAATTTATTTGCATGTTTTCAAAATTTTTCATAAATTTTGATTATTTTATTATTTTTCGTCGCATTTTGCGTGAAAAAGCGATTCGTCGTAGTTTAATCCGTGTTTACTTTTAATCTTTTTCTCATTTAAAAATCGAAACTAATCCAAAAACGTTTATTTGGCACACAACCACACCTCCTCGAGTACGAACACATCGTCGGTTTTTATGTTTTCCTAAACGTAATTACTTAATACTTATCATTTGTTTCTAATTTTCCTAAAGTAAGGTGAAAAATAATTATCATGTGACAATTAACGAGTGCCAAATTTCTTTGGCGGTTCGACACATAAAGATTTTTTCATACTCCTTTTTAGGTAGAGCATTGTAAGCATCATTTTGGTTTCATTATTTTTGGCCAACATTTTCTTTTGATCATCAGTTTGCTTTTCACATGGAACCGATTCAAATTGGTTAGTGGTGACATTCTTGACCGTTGTTGCATAATCACCTTCAATGATCATGTACCAAAGATCTATATCCTTAGGTTTCACATAAGTTTCAAAACGGTTTTTCCAATATATAAAACCATCCGCTTCAAAGAGTGATGGTCTTTGCATAGATTTTCCTTCCTTGTAATTTTCTTAATCCATGGGTCAATTCAAGTTTTAAAATACAATATACTTTAAATATCTTGAGTACGTAGCTCTTGATGCCAATTGTAGAAAACTATAAGGGGGTTGAATAGATTTACCGATTAGTTTTAGTTCTTTGAAACTTTTTATATGATTAGTGAGGATATAGATCAAGTATGATTGAGTATATAATAAAGATAGAGAACGAATAAATCAAACCACAATGCACAAGGGTTTATAGTGGTTCAGTCTAGTATGATCGCACTTAGCTTGCCCCTACTTCCACTCCTCGAGTATCCACTCGAGAGTTCGAAATTCACTAGTCAACAACCTCTGTTATACCGGTGGAGAAACCCTTACACGTCGCTTACAATCTTTACCAACACCTAAGCTAGGATGTCGTGTTCTTTTACATGGGTATACCAACTCCCTTTACACTATGTATTTTGAGGACTAAAATACTAACCACACTAGTAGTAGATGAATGGGTACAACAATGGTGATTGTATAGATAACACTTAACACAATCACACAATGTAAACTTTGAAGGATCAAAGCGTGAAGATAGAATTCTTCTAAATGATCTTCAAGAAGACAATGATCTATATCACTAGAGACAAAAAGTAAGAGAAGAATATATGTTAGAATGTTAGAGATAATCAGAGGTTTAGAGATATTAGATAGAAGATATGTGAGTTTGATGCTTGGAGAGTGCTTGGTATTTATAGGCAAAACCACCAGCAGCTCTCGGACCCCGTGGACCCTTTTCCATGCCCTTTTACAAAGGGGTCCGTGAGGTCTGACTTTGGTTGCCTCATAAATACCTTGTCCAAGATCACACACAAACAATATTTGACATGGGTTCACTTTGTATATCAAAGATATGGAGAGAGAAGTGTGATTTTCCATTTTTTAAGTTTACACAAAAAGACTTATAAGTGTAGAGAACTTTTACAAAAGTTAGAAACATAAAATCATGGATCTAAAGCTTCATTGTTGTTTATAACACAAACGTAAAAATATATTTTATGTTTTGTCGTTAACAAAATTTAAGAGTGATTAAAATATAAACATGGTTTTTATACGATATTTGTATTCACACACGCGATTAATTTTTAACAACTAAAAATGACTATGCATTAGCCACCCCTATCTACACACATGAACAATCTAAATCTTAATCAACCAACCAACTCACATCTCCCTCTGCCTCGCTGCAAAGTCAATCTTATCAAAATCTTGTTGTGAATATGTGGGACAATTTTCATCGACATCATTGCCTTGCACATGTCAGCAGTTTGGAGTGTCTTGAGCTTAGTCACATTCTCCCTAGCACATCTAAACGGATTGCCATTCAAAGTTAGTCATCAATTCCCTTGCCTACCACATGTCCCCATCAATCTCTATTTGGTATTGTGCTACGATCATTTTAGAAAGTAGAAATTACCCAGAGGCACAAACAAGTTCAACAGATCAATCTTTGATATCACAAGTAAACGAAATGTACTGCGTGTTCTTAAGTGTGTGTGTGTGTATGTGTGTGTGTTCCCTCCGTGTGTGTTTCAACCTAATATATGTAGAAATTGAAAGTTTGCTTTCGTTGCAAATCCTGTCTTTGGAAAAAAGATGTCAGTAGCTTTAGTCATGAAAGGTGGTCAAATGGTTTCGAGAACTATTTTTGCACAAAGGAAAAGTCTGGCGTGTCTGGGATGATAGGAATTGACGAATGTGCCCTCACGTGTGTGGCACGAGAGGGAGTTAACGTGGGATAACGGCCGAAAGTTAGAAATTATCGTCTCAGAGGTTTTTTCGCAAAAAATTAAGAAGTTCGAAGACAAATGTCCACCACCTTTACTTTCGGGGGTTTTTGACAGAAATAGCAAAGTTAAGGAACGATATTTGCTGTTTACCCAAACATTTTTTTTAAAGTTGTACTAATCAAATACGTACTAATCAAGCTTTGGGCCAAGAGTGAATTAAAATGTTTGGGGCTGGAAAATATTTATATTTGGGCCAACTTGACCTACCATAACCATAGTACCTGATTTTTGTTTCCTTCCACCGACCAACTTCTTACATAAATAACTTTTATTAAACTTCCATATTATCGTTAAATTTTCCATTCATTAAATTCGTTCCAAAGCCTTATAAACATCATCAAACGAACATTGAATTCATTCACACACCATGATTGGAATTAAGAAAAGATTCCAAGTTGCTAAATGGTATGATCATTGCTTCTTTTTCCTAGTTTTCTACCGTTGACTTTTGTTTGACTTAGCTTATGTTCATTGATTCATGTTCATGTTTCTTGTTTTGCTTATCTTCAAGATATCAAGATTGTGTTTAGTTGTAGAAAAGAATTCGTTAGAACTTCGAAAACATGTTTATATATATCAGACGACACTTTTCGAAAAAAGAAAAGTGAAAGAAAACCCTAAATGATGTTATTTTGAACGAGCGTACTTTTCATGTGCATGTTATCCGGGAGGGCGAGTCTTTGATTTAGATTTACGCAGTCTAACTCAAGTACCATCGTGTTTAGTTGTAAAAAAGATTCGCAAGAAACGTGAAAGAAAACCCTAAATGGTGCTATTTTAAGTAAACCGCTACTGTATTCGCGAGTCTAACTGAAGTACCATCATGCTTAGTTGTAGAAAAGAATTCGTAAAAATTTATAAAACATGTTTAGATGCAGTTTTCGAGCAAAAGAAAATTTAGAAAACATGTTGCTTTAACCTAAACGGGTTATATTTTTTCATGTTCTTGTTTTCAAGTCGTACACTGAGATGTACGTGGTCTAACCGAAGTAAATATTTGACTTAAACGCGTTCTTTTCTGAATTATTTTTGTATTTTTCTCTTAAAACACGTATATTTTTCTACAACTAAACTGATAATTTTTCATCTGATTTTTTTTGTATCTGTGTAAAAGTTGACTTTGGCTGATAATGTGTTATGTTGAATGATTTATACAGTAAGATGTCGATGAAGCTAGCTACGGCGAGGATAAAGCTAATGAGGAATAAAAAAGGAGCACAGGTTATTCAAATGAAGAAGGAGCTAGCTCAGTTGTTGGCAGCAGGAGATGATCGAACTGCACGAATTAGAGTATGTCGCATGGTTTTTTCGATACCTTTTTATTAGTATTATTGATCGGGCAGAAAATATTTATATTTTTGGTTAATATTGTATCAGGTTGAGCACCTAATCAGAGAAGAGAAGATGATGGGCGCGTATGATTTGATCGAGATATATTGTGAACTTATTGTAGCACGTTTGCCTATTATCGAATCACAGAAGTAAGCTATCTTTTATATCGCTTCTTTAAAGTACTAGTACTATACCTTAGCGATTTATCAATTTTTGTGGGATTTTTTTTTTTTGTTAGGACTTGTCCAATTGATTTGAAGGAAGCAATTGCAAGCGTGATATTTGCAACTCCTAGATGTCCAGATATAAAGGAGCTTGTGGATGTTAAGAAGAATTTTAGAGCGAAATACGGGAAGGAATTTGTTCACGCGGCTACTGAGATGCTTCCTGCCTGTGGTGTAAGCGGAATGGTATGTTATTTGAAACTTTGAAGTAGATGTGGCAAAATGGGTCAAAATAGTTAACATCTTTGGATATGTTGGTTTCAGTTGACACGATCACATGTAACTTTTTTTCTGCAACTATGATAACGAGATTTTCTTAATAGTAATCTTGAAGTAAAAAAAAGCACTTAAGGCGACTAGCTAGATCTTAGTTTTACCCTTTTGACCCGCTAAGACTGAAGTTAATGGAAATCGACCCATTTATTAAGAAACGGGTGAATTTGCAACACAGAATTACATTTCTCATAAAAGATTTATCTGTATCCGGCTTATTGTAATGTACTTCTCTATATCTGCAGTTGGTCGAGAAGTTATCCGCAGTTGCACCAAACATTCAGACAAAAGTGAAAGTGTTAAGCGACATAGCAAAAGAACACAACGTTGATTGGGAAGCAACTTCGTTTGAAGAATCAAAGCCTCGTGATGACTTGTTGGTAGGTTGATGCTGCTTTCTAATTACTCGGTAATAATTGTACTGTATTTTTTTTCATTGAGAATCTGTTTATATTTGAAACTTTTCTTTGAACAGAACGGGCCCAAGAACTTCGAGCAGGCGAACCCGATAACCGTTGATCCTCCTAATGTCCAGACTTCAGATGTACCTGCCGACTTCTTTCAGCTGATTAAAAAGTTCCCATCAGACTCTCAGAAGAATGTAACCCCTGCGGATACTAGCAGCCAACAGTCACCATATGCTTCTCCTAGTCATAGCGATGCGAGGCCAACAGGTATAGTTTAGTAATAGTTTGGTTATCACTTATAAAGTTACAGTGTTATCGATCATAGAGATTAACTACCATTTTATCTTTATTTAATCAGGCATGGCATCCGGGTCAATGAAAAACAACCAGTCGTTCCGGAGCAACAGCAACAACAGCAATCATTCATCAGATAGGGATAACGGAAACATGGAGTTCAAGGATGCCACTTCTGCAGCTCATGCAGCAGCCGAGGCTGCAGAACGTGCTAGTTATGCTGCTCGAGCTGCTGTACAACTTGCGAGAGAAGGGAGTTTTACGCAGCAGCATCCAACTGAATCATACAGGTCACATATCAGAGATGAAATGCCATATAATGGCTCTTTTAACAATAGAAAATCAAAGATACAGAATCAGCAAGTGCGCCAGAATGAAAGCAGTTCTTCCCCAAAGGTTACCAAAAGTTCAAGCGGATCAAGGTCGAGAAATGATTTAGATGAGAGTTCGGTTAATAATGATGACCACAAGGAAGATCGGTACTTTAGAAGACATGAAGATCAAGGTCCTTCTCTTCATAAAAGTTCAAAGAAAGAATCTGAGACTCGGTTTAAGAGGGGTGATAGTGGAAGTTCCAAATTACATTCTCATTCTTATAGTGATGCACGTAGATACGATGAAACCGACTATGATGATGATGATGATGATCAGGGTTCTTCCACTCCTGAAATAAAAAAATCTAAGGATCAGTTTACCAGTCTCAAAAAGGAAAGGTGGATGCCCCGTTCATCGCGCTCTCAAAAAGAAACTACCTTGTATAGTGGTGCTCATAGAGATGATGAATCCGAAAGTGACGATGATGATTATGATGGTACTAGGTTCGATGATGGATTTAATCACGTTGAATTGGAAGATGCAGGCAATTCATTTTTTCCATCTCCGGATAAAGAAGAAGACGCACACGTTTGGAGCCCGATAAAGAACACAAGCAACACCAAGGACCGAGTGAAACCTGCAAAATCTGTGGATTATTCGGTGAAATCCAGTCTTTCAGATGGTCCAGATTCCGAAAGTGAAAGTGGGTCATATAAGTTCGATTCTCCACGTAAACAGGACTTCTCTAGGAATTCTCGGGCTGAGTTGGATGATTTGATGCAACGGAATCAAAAATACCCATCACACACAAAGATTACCTCACCTTCGTCAAAGAAACCTGTCGAAGAAAGTCAAAGTCCGGTACAATTTGATTCAAGACCAAGCAGAGTGAACAAGAAAAAACCTAGTGTTTACAAAACGAGTTCAGAATCAGATTCAGATGATAATGATGATAAATTCCCGGTAAGACCTTCAAGATCTGCACGGCCAATTACACATTTCAGTTATGATGGAAATGATTCAGATGAAGAAGTTTCGCCTACAAAACATAAGCCCCATAGTAAAACTCATTCGGGTCCACAAGGAGTGTCCCGCAGGACAAAGGATCAGGTTGAACCCAAGGACAAAATCGCGCTCAAGCCCAAGCAATCCCAAGCTGAGCCTGCTGAAGACTACAAGAAACATCAACACACAACTCGACCTAAACATGAACCTGCCAAGAGAATTCCCGAGCCTAAGGTATCTAAACCTGAAGTCTCCACACCTCCAGTTGACGTAAATAATGTTAAGAAGCCTCGCCACGTTCATCCAAAGCTTCCTGATTTTGAAGATCTAGCCGACCGTATCTACGCTCTAAACAAAATGGAGCGTAAATTAGTATTTTAAGCTGTATGCACATAGTTTGGCCTGCAACTGCATAAACACATACGATGTCTCATGCATATTTGATAATGAGAGCGCCATTTTTATTTTTAACACATGTATATATGAGTGCTTGCGACATGAATCATTGTGGTAAATTTCATTTTCGTTCCGACCTTGAGCTTTATATGTTTGAATGAGCTTAAGTATGCTGAGCCTTCAAATCGAGCTTGTGCAGAACCTATATAATGTTGGTGATTTTAGTGTCATCAAATCATTTTGTGTAATAGTGATTTACCCGAGACCAAAGGAATTTCGAGTAAGTTATAATATGAGTTCGGAGGTGTGGATTACACGCTCGTATAAACAAATTAACTTGATTTCGGACACAATCATGGAAAAGATAGGCAATAAGTCTAAATAACGCGATAGTGACAGAATTAAGTCACTGGGCTGTCACTAATAACATATTGTTTTGTTGACAGCAGTTAGCGACAGTTTGTATCTGTTGCACAACTGTGGCTGGATACAGTTAATTCAAGGGCTGTGACTTTTCCTAATGGGTGTGACTTTTCATTAAGGGGCATAACTTTTCCCTATTTGTGTTGATATATAGTAAACATCACTTTGGTCTTTCATATGAACAAATATGAAGAATCATAACAACCCATACAATCTTCTCCATGTTTTGCTTTGCTCTCTTGTGCCTAGAAATCAAAGTGTTTTTCTTGTCTTATCCCGATAAGGATTTCATGTAACCCAGGCACCGATAAGATCGAAATACTTTATTCGAAAAGTGAACTCAACACGATTCAAGCAAGATAATCAGGATTCATCACATACACCAACCCTATTATCTTACATATAATAGCTAAGATAAATGGAGCTTATGTGATAAATGAGCTTATACACTGAATGTTGTACCATGATGAAGATGAAAATTCCGTAAACGCCTGACATGTGTCACTATTTATAACGTGACACGTAATTAAAATATGTAGATTTAAACACTTGTTAAAGTTCATCGCTATTAAACATCTTTTTAAAAGTTTACGTACCAAAACGAGAAGATGAAAAAAGTTTGTTGCTATTTTATAACTCAAGGTCCTCATATGTAATCATGGAACCATTGGGCAATGCTGCAATGTATGCACAAACTATGTCCAGATCAATGCCAGGATGTTTAATTCTTGGTGAGTCATTATTGCATGTGTCAGTGTCTGAATGTGAGGCGCTGACAAAGGTTGATCCACCGTTGACAAAGGTTGATCCTCCGCTGACACAAGGTGATCCAGTAACAGGATGCACATATGTTTCTCTCTTATCAATTTGAGCATCACTATGTGAGATGAAAGCCATGTTTCTAGAGGTAGATTTGCTTCCATGATCCATGAGGATTTCATTCTCTACAATCTTTAGTTTATTGTAGACGTCATCAAAAGTAGAACTCTTGTGGGCATTGGTAGCAATGATAGACCTAGCTTCAATCTTCCATACATCACCAAGACTTTTAAGAAAAGTGGTTATGATATCAGCATCATCATACACTGTTCCCATAAAGGAAAATTTGCTAGTGATGTCAAGAAGCCTGCTTCTTACCCCACTTAGCTTCTCACTGGGAAGAGCCTTGAACACAGCATACTCATGCAAAAGTTGCTTCTTCTTTTCTGAAGCAGTATCATCATTACCACCATAGTTGACTTGAAGAGCTTCCCAAAGTTCCTTGGCAGACTCAAAACCTCTATACTTGTGCTGGTTGGTTGGTCCCAAATAGAGTTTGAGAATGCTTAAAGTTTTCATGTCACTCCTTCTCTTTGCAATATCCTCAGTTGTGACAGCTCTCCCATCAGTGGGTCTTTCTTTTCGATCCTGTTCAGTTGAACCCTCAACTGGTCTAGCAGCAATCTTAGCAACTTTATCGAATGTGTTTCCATATTCAATAATTTCCCAGAGAGTGTGATCATGAATTTGAAGGTATTGTTCAAAATTGAACTTCCATAGGTCAAAGTTGTCAGGGTCTAGCATGGGAATTTTTAGGTTGTGACTTGATGAGGAGGAGGTCATATCTGGAGTTGACATCTTGTCTGGTTTTTAGGGTTTCTTGAATAATTAGGGTTTTTAGCGATTTATGATTTTTAGGGTTTCGTGTTCTTCTAGATCAAAGTTCCTCAACAAGCTCTGATACCACTTGTTGATCCCCAAACTTAGATCGATTAGCTTTGTATTAACGAGATTGAATCAAGATTAATACTTAGAGAAACTTTGTGTTATGAAACAATCTAAGTGCTATGCGGAATTTAACACTTAGAACAAGAACACACAAAACAGAATAACCCAAACTTTCACTTTGATTAATGATCAAAACTTGGTACAATGAAAGTGAAAAACACGTATATAAAACTAAAACCTAAGGCCTCCTTTAATAGAATAAGGAACCTTGTACAAGAGTCTAAGTATCAACTATTTAAGGTAAAGATAAACATAGAAAATACAATGTCAAACATATCTTTACTCAAAGTACAAAACGTGTATACTAAGTATTCTATCAGTGGTGAAAACTTCTTCTTGTCAGCGCTTCAATATCTCTTTCAGTGTCCAGTTGTCAGCGCCATATTATCTTTTTTTAGCGTCTAAGTTCTTCTTGTCAACGTCCCAATGACTTAGCTATTTTTATTCCCAACAAAGTATACATATCAGGATAAAAGGAGGATTTCTTTATCAGGACATCTCATGAATACTACATGTAGGAACAACACAAACTACAATGGTTCATCTACCAAAACTCAAAAGAGTTAATAAAGACACATCATAGATCATGAGGGTAATTCAGATTGAGTTGAAGATTCAACAGGATAGTGGCAGTGTCTGTCACTACAATCATCTACCAAACAAACTTAAAAGATAATAAGTTCCATCACAATGCTACGACACAAGGTTTAAATAAGTTCGATTACAGAAAGAAAATAAGATACAAAGAAATCTATCACGCGATTAGTTCCTTAGACACCAGCTCCTCATCCTCCTTATCATTGTTGTCAGCTTCATCACTCTCGTCCATTTCCCTTTTTGCACTTCAAGGTCAAATCTCTATCATGATGGCAGCTCACTCTCAAAATTCAAATACTCACTCATACACGGCGGATTTATTACAAAACAAGTCTCAATACGACTTTCAACATTCCTAAGCTTCCAAGCTCTACTCAGAATTGATCTCACATGAGGCTCCTACTCACTCATCCTTTCAACCTTACCTACTTCTCTTAAAACCTTTCAATTCAAGCACACAAATTCATCACAATTGAACTAAGACTAGCAATCTCATCCATCTTCCAAGTCCTAACAACTAAAATCTCCACATACCAAATACAACCTTTGAAACAACTTTTCTTTTACATCAACCTTCTAATCAAACCAGTTTCAACCACATATCTATCATATATCAACTAATCAAACTTCCTCATACCCGATACAAGTCGCAAGAATTCAGTTGTAAAATCGTTCATCATCTGGTCTATTGTCCTAGACCCTCGCCAGTATATAAGGTCATTATTCAAAATTATATACATATGCATTGCATAGAAAAAATTACGATAACAAGTACTCAACGTACTTTCAACAACATCAATACATCATCAATACATCATCATAGTATTTACTTAATAAATACTCTAAAAATCATTTCAGTTTTAAAGGATACATCTATCTATAAAACAATACAAAACAAATAATCTTATCGGAGCCTTGCAGAGAAGTTGCGTGCTTTTGTAAAATATTTTCGACACCAAAGTTATAGTTTAGGACATTTTTCAAAATCGACCTAATTCGCTATAACTAAAAGCTTTGATACCAATCTTTAACACCCCCAAATTACATTGCGTAGCGGAAATACACATTTGGGTGCTAAACACAAACATCATTACACAAAACACTTTAAACGATCTCAAAATCGTACATTTGAATTATAAAAGGATATAATTTAATCATTGTCTAAAACCTTCGATCCTAAGTAAAACAATTTTAGAATTATCAGAGTAACATTTAGGTCCCCCAAAGATCTCGACCAGTCAACAAACATTTTTACCAAAGTACATGACCATACATTATAAATTTTATAACAAAAGGGAAAGAAATCAGCTTTGGACCCAATCACTACAAAAGCAACCCGCAATCGTTCTCCAGCAAGCTCCGCCATCAATCAACTTCAATCACCTGAAATACATGCTTAAAATCATCCACACAATGGTTGAGCGAGTCTATAGGTTTATCAAATCATCATTTGAAGACAAGAGAAAAATCAATCATAATCATTTAATAGAATTGTCGTCACAATCTATTGATCAGTCATTCTAGCATATAGCAATAATTATAGAATTATATTAAGCTCATGACACCGACCCCTTAACTTAGTAACCCACGCCTAAAGCCGACATGACTATATGAATTCCATTACCCCTACTAGGGTATCAATTGCAAGTATACCACATTCTTATTCTCGTAAATTATCCTTCCCAGAGGTTACTCAGCGTAAAGCCCTGGTCTCAGATAGGGTCGTCAGCCCAATAGTACTATAATTTGATTAAGCGGGTATTCCCAACTCACAACATCATGTCAGAACATAGTCAACGGCTCATGAATTTAGGGACTTTTGTAATTTAGGTACTTATACAATTCAAGGCAACATCAGGCAACATTCGGGTCCAAACAATCATCATGACTTGTGTTCATTTTATTTTCAAATAGCATGTATCCCCTTCGCGGGTTTTAAAATCATTCAAAACAAATACAAAGCGAGGCTATAGACTCACCTTGAGTAATAGCAGTAGCAAGACGACCTTCGACGATTGTTGATGCCCGATAAACATAAAAATCACAACCTATCAAATAAGGCGCGTTCATTAATAATAGTCTCGAATATAACCCATAAATAATAACATCAAACTCAAAATCATAATATTACGACAAACCCGAAAGAAAACAATACAAGTGATACTATTACTTCCTTTTATATGTTTACTCTATTAGTCTATTCTTTCGATAAAAATCTGCCAGTACATACCAAATGTACGAGCTCATTTACCCCACTTAAACACGTCAAATACTTATGATACTACTCAGAGATCTCACTTACTATATATAGAAAGTCCTCTTAAAAGCCCATCAAAATTTTTTACTTTTTAAGTTCCCTGCCCGACACATCATTGAACTACAAAAACCGGACAATTTTACGTCACCGACTCATACAACCATTTTGACCATTCCAAACAATCTCGTTTACAAATCCGACACTTGAGTTTGAAAATAGACTCACAACCCTAGGTTTAGAACCTAACATCAGACATTGACTATTTTTACAACTCATTCTATAGTCTCTGAGATTTGATCCAAATATCGACAACAACTTCGGATTGTGTCGATACTCGTCTCCCGATACACGAATAATCAAATCATCATAACTTCTCGCTCGTTTGGAGCTAGAAGCTCTACTATATATCAAATCGAAGCTAACGAAATTCTCTACAACCCTATGCGATTAGTTTAACCATTTTCAAATAGTAAAATACCCAAAAATTACCTTTTTCCCATTGATCTAAAATACCCTTCTAAAAATCATACTAGATAAAATTTTCAACCCATTTTACTCAATCTCCTATGCCTAATATCATCATACTATCATCCTTATCCATCTATCTAACCTATAACACACTTATATAATCATTCAAAAATTTACTCACTAAAAAATTCAAACATGCAATACTTAAAAACCATTTTAAACAATACTAACCACATATATATATATATATCATGAAAATAGATCAAACCACCTTGGGTCATATCAAAATTTCAAAAGTTGTTGCATGTGCATAAAATTTAAACCAAAAGACGCACAATTAAATTTGCAACATGGGATATCAACTAGTTTTTGAAGATTCAAAGTAGAAAATCAAAATCTAATGGTTTTATGTGTGTTATGTGTGGCGGCATAGAACAAGAGAGAGGAAAGAAATATGAAAACTTGTTATCTATGTGTTTTTGTTAGTGGAAAGTTAGGTAGAAGGGTTTATATATGGTGGGTGGAGGGACTTTTCTTGCCAATTTATGATAGTTTTGGTCCAAAATGCAATTAAATAGTTTTAAGGGTAGAAAATGTAAATTGTCAATTTTGAAAACATTTACGAGGCTCGGGTTTCGTAAAAATACTTTTCCAAAGTTAAAACGTACTCAAAATATGATAATATTATGATCCCGGTTCGACTTAATACACAATTAAAATAAAACGTCAATAATATCAACATCGAGACAACATATAATAAAACATAAAATCTCGGGCATCCGTCGATATCGTGATCACTAATAATCCTCGCTATTAGTAAAAAGGTAAAAATAAGACTTCCAACCACCAACCGTCATATCATTCAAACTCATTAAAACTTCCAAAATTATTCGTTAAATAATATTAAATAATGACCGTGGGTTCGGGTTATCACACATAATTTCCAAAGAAACAAAATTCCGATATAATACGGGTCA
Organism: Glebionis coronaria; assembly: GCA_025667525.1. NCBI lineage: Eukaryota > Viridiplantae > Streptophyta > Magnoliopsida > Asterales > Asteraceae > Glebionis > Glebionis coronaria. Next base: position 22,456,479 of record CM046882.1, on the reverse strand, counting down.
ATTCAGTCAAAGGACGAATTATGCCAACATCATAAACCCATTTCTATCAAATACCTACCCATTACCCATTATAAACCCATCAAGCCCAAACAAATACCTGACTACCCAACCCACCAAGCCCACATTTTAAAACATGTTTAATAATATTTTCAGTGGCGCAAAACATGTGTTAATTACGAAAAACATATCAAATAAACTGTTTACCCATCCTCCCACTTTATAAACCCTAATCCCAATCCCTAATCAAATCAAAGGGCTTTGAGTTGTATGTTTCCAGATCGACAATTGATCATATCCCTAACCCACCCACGTCACCAAAACATCCACCAACACACCCATGTGTGTTGTGGGACCATCCCCTACACCAATGAGGGTTCACTTTTGCTTCAAGACAAAAGAATGGCAGGCATCCAATGGCTAAGCTAGCTTTACTAGTTCATCACATCAGTACCAACATCCAAGATTGAAACCAACCAGCTGACATCACATGTACATTGTAGAAATCACATGTTACCATGTTGAATCAATTCAAAAAAAATCAAAGATCCAAATCTTCTTGGCATCAATCAAGGGCATTGTTGGAAAATCATAGCATTAGGGTTTTCCTTTCATTGTATTCTAGTATCTTCTATCAAGTAGTATAAATAGGAAAATCATTGTAATTTTTCATATGTTCCAGTTTTTTTGTAAACCTGAATTTATGAATAGTTAAAGTTTATCTTTGGCCTTGCAAAATTATTCTGAGTTCCTTTTATTTCTTATTAATTTAGTCTTTATAAATTGATCATAAGTGTGTGATTCTGACAAAATTAAACACTTGTGAGATTTATAAGGTTTGGTTAATTCTTGTTGATTAACTTAAATTCATTTGCAGCGTTTCTTGTTTCAAAAGCATTTTCAGAAAATCCTTTTTTGACTATTGCTAATATTTCACTGTCCATAAGCTGACCAATAAGCTCTCTTGACAAAGAAATTGTTGCATGGCTTGTGGAATTGAAGTTTCTTTGTTTTTGTTGTGTTCAAAATAGGTCAAGAAGAAAACACCAAGACTGTGGTAGTCTTGGTGTATGGACTGTTGTAGTCCCACTCCTTGCATACTCATTGCTTAACCCCATAAGCCACCAAAGATCAACTAAACAGCTCTATTTGCATCAACTAATTGCAAGTGGGGCTTGGATGTAGGTCCCACTAGGTACATTGGCTTTGAACTCGCATAGCAATTTCTTTTTTATTTTTATGGTTGTATGATTTTTGCCATGATCTGCTTTAGTTGTTAGTTTAAGAGTTCCATTCTGTTTAATTTGTGTTACAAATTGTGTTTCTGTGCTTGTTAAGCTTAAGTTAGGGTTATATTCATAAAGGTGTTAGAAAAAACTTGTAATTTGTTGCTTTAAAGGGTGTTTGGTTGTGTTAGTTCTAGGCTTTTGGTGACATAAAAACTAGACCTTAACTGCCTGCACACTTAAGTTAGGCTTAGGTTAGTTTAAAATTGCTTTTGGTTGGATGTTGTTAGCTTAAAGAAGGATTTTGCAAGTTATTGTGTTTTTCTGCCAAAGTTCATGATTGTCTGATTTCTTTCTTTATCTGATAAGTAGTGTTTGTTGTCTGATGAATTTAAGCGATTCACATGTCTGCTATGCTGGTTTGAGTAGTGTGTATTGATTTTTAATTCAGACCCAATTTGTGCAAATTTGTGTTTTGAAACTGCCTAAATACATCAGTTCATTTTTCTGTTTGAATCTTGAGTATTAGTTTTAGCCACTTAGGAATTTGCTAGGTATAATGTTAGTCCAGATCTGTTTATTCTAAATATTGGGTTATCTAGTGTATTTGTAGCTTATTGATAGCTTAAAATTCACCAAAGTGCAAAACTGCTTTTTCTGTGAACTTTTGCTAGCAGTGGTAAACTTTTTATTACTGCCAGTGTTTTGTGAATTGCCACTGTTAGTTATATGTGTTGGTTTTGAATTTTTTCTTAAATCTGCTTATTTCTATGCTTTTATTTTCTTATTAGTATAGAAATCTTGTTTATTTTCACACCCCAATAAGCCAATTTCTCATTGGGGATTGTTGTTCAAAAAGAAAATTAAAAAAAATAATTTATGCAAAAAGCAACTAGCCTAGCTCAACCCCTTGACCTGTCGAACAGGGGTTCATGGGTGTACCCGTGTGCTAGGCTCATTTCTTGGTCATACTTTTCCTTTTATTTTCTTTATACGTTTCCTAATTCCTTAGTATAAATTCAAGCCGTAGCTTATTTTCATCTTTTTAGCTTTTTGGGATAAGCTGAGGTCATCAGCTTATTTTTCCCATAAAATAGACTTTTTTAGGACTTTTTGGAAGTTTTCTAGATTTTCCCTTTTTATATTTTTAATCATTTTTATTTTCTATTTTCATTTTAAGTCATATAATAATAGTTAAATTAATTTTAAAATTCCAAAAAATAATTTTTAGTTTTTATTAAAGTATTTTGAGGTTTACAAAAGATAAAAACAAAATTTGGACTTTTTCTTATTTATTTTTATTTTTAAGTCTTATATTATATTTTAAAATTAAATAATAATTAATTAAAAGGTTTTAAAAATTATTTTCTCATTTTTTATTGTTTGTTAGACTTTTAGAATTTATTTGCATGTTTTCAAAATTTTTCATAAATTTTGATTATTTTATTATTTTTCGTCGCATTTTGCGTGAAAAAGCGATTCGTCGTAGTTTAATCCGTGTTTACTTTTAATCTTTTTCTCATTTAAAAATCGAAACTAATCCAAAAACGTTTATTTGGCACACAACCACACCTCCTCGAGTACGAACACATCGTCGGTTTTTATGTTTTCCTAAACGTAATTACTTAATACTTATCATTTGTTTCTAATTTTCCTAAAGTAAGGTGAAAAATAATTATCATGTGACAATTAACGAGTGCCAAATTTCTTTGGCGGTTCGACACATAAAGATTTTTTCATACTCCTTTTTAGGTAGAGCATTGTAAGCATCATTTTGGTTTCATTATTTTTGGCCAACATTTTCTTTTGATCATCAGTTTGCTTTTCACATGGAACCGATTCAAATTGGTTAGTGGTGACATTCTTGACCGTTGTTGCATAATCACCTTCAATGATCATGTACCAAAGATCTATATCCTTAGGTTTCACATAAGTTTCAAAACGGTTTTTCCAATATATAAAACCATCCGCTTCAAAGAGTGATGGTCTTTGCATAGATTTTCCTTCCTTGTAATTTTCTTAATCCATGGGTCAATTCAAGTTTTAAAATACAATATACTTTAAATATCTTGAGTACGTAGCTCTTGATGCCAATTGTAGAAAACTATAAGGGGGTTGAATAGATTTACCGATTAGTTTTAGTTCTTTGAAACTTTTTATATGATTAGTGAGGATATAGATCAAGTATGATTGAGTATATAATAAAGATAGAGAACGAATAAATCAAACCACAATGCACAAGGATTTATAGTGGTTCAGTCTAGTATGATCGCACTTAGCTTGCCCCTACTTCCACTCCTCGAGTATCCACTCGAGAGTTCGAAATTCACTAGTCAACAACCTCTGTTATACCGGTGGAGAAACCCTTACACGTCGCTTACAATCTTTACCAACACCTAAGCTAGGATGTCGTGTTCTTTTACATGGGTATACCAACTCCCTTTACACTATGTATTTTGAGGACTAAAATACTAACCACACTAGTAGTAGATGAATGGGTACAACAATGGTGATTGTATAGATAACACTTAACACAATCACACAATGTAAACTTTGAAGGATCAAAGCTTGAAGATAGAATTCTTCTAAATGATCTTCAAGAAGACAATGATCTATATCACTAGAGACAAAAAGTAAGAGAAGAATATATGTTAGAATGTTAGAGATAATCAGAGGTTTAGAGATATTAGATAGAAGATATGTGAGTTTGATGCTTGGAGAGTGCTTGGTATTTATAGGCAAAACCACCAGCAGCTCTCGGACCCCGTGGACCCTTTTCCATGCCCTTTTACAAAGGGGTCCGTGAGGTCTGACTTTGGTTGCCTCATAAATACCTTGTCCAAGATCACACACAAACAATATTTGACATGGGTTCACTTTGTATATCAAAGATATGGAGAGAGAAGTGTGATTTTCCATTTTTTAAGTTTACACAAAAAGACTTATAAGTGTAGAGAACTTTTACAAAAGTTAGAAACATAAAATCATGGATCTAAAGCTTCATTGTTGTTTATAACACAAACGTAAAAATATATTTTATGTTTTGTCGTTAACAAAATTTAAGAGTGATTAAAATATAAACATGGTTTTTATACGATATTTGTATTCACACACGCGATTAATTTTTAACAACTAAAAATGACTATGCATTAGCCACCCCTATCTACACACATGAACAATCTAAATCTTAATCAACCAACCAACTCACATCTCCCTCTGCCTCGCTGCAAAGTCAATCTTATCAAAATCTTGTTGTGAATATGTGGGACAATTTTCATCGACATCATTGCCTTGCACATGTCAGCAGTTTGGAGTGTCTTGAGCTTAGTCACATTCTCCCTAGCACATCTAAACGGATTGCCATTCAAAGTTAGTCATCAATTCCCTTGCCTACCACATGTCCCCATCAATCTCTATTTGGTATTGTGCTACGATCATTTTAGAAAGTAGAAATTACCCAGAGGCACAAACAAGTTCAACAGATCAATCTTTGATATCACAAGTAAACGAAATGTACTGCGTGTTCTTAAGTGTGTGTGTGTGTATGTGTGTGTGTTCCCTCCGTGTGTGTTTCAACCTAATATATGTAGAAATTGAAAGTTTGCTTTCGTTGCAAATCCTGTCTTTGGAAAAAAGATGTCAGTAGCTTTAGTCATGAAAGGTGGTCAAATGGTTTCGAGAACTATTTTTGCACAAAGGAAAAGTCTGGCGTGTCTGGGATGATAGGAATTGACGAATGTGCCCTCACGTGTGTGGCACGAGAGGGAGTTAACGTGGGATAACGGCCGAAAGTTAGAAATTATCGTCTCAGAGGTTTTTTCGCAAAAAATTAAGAAGTTCGAAGACAAATGTCCACCACCTTTACTTTCGGGGGTTTTTGACAGAAATAGCAAAGTTAAGGAACGATATTTGCTGTTTACCCAAACATTTTTTTTAAAGTTGTACTAATCAAATACGTACTAATCAAGCTTTGGGCCAAGAGTGAATTAAAATGTTTGGGGCTGGAAAATATTTATATTTGGGCCAACTTGACCTACCATAACCATAGTACCTGATTTTTGTTTCCTTCCACCGACCAACTTCTTACATAAATAACTTTTCATATTAAACTTCCATATTATCGTTAAATTTTCCATTCATTAAATTCGTTCCAAAGCCTTATAAACATCATCAAACGAACATTGAATTCATTCACACACCATGATTGGAATTAAGAAAAGATTCCAAGTTGCTAAATGGTATGATCATTGCTTCTTTTTCCTAGTTTTCTACCGTTGACTTTTGTTTGACTTAGCTTATGTTCATTGATTCATGTTCATGTTTCTTGTTTTGCTTATCTTCAAGATATCAAGATTGTGTTTAGTTGTAGAAAAGAATTCGTTAGAACTTCGAAAACATGTTTATATATATCAGACGACACTTTTCGAAAAAAGAAAAGTGAAAGAAAACCCTAAATGATGTTATTTTGAACGAGCGTACTTTTCATGTGCATGTTATCCGGGAGGGCGAGTCTTTGATTTAGATTTACGCAGTCTAACTCAAGTACCATCGTGTTTAGTTGTAAAAAAGATTCGCAAGAAACGTGAAAGAAAACCCTAAATGGTGCTATTTTAAGTAAACCGCTACTGTATTCGCGAGTCTAACTGAAGTACCATCATGCTTAGTTGTAGAAAAGAATTCGTAAAAATTTATAAAACATGTTTAGATGCAGTTTTCGAGCAAAAGAAAATTTAGAAAACATGTTGCTTTAACCTAAACGGGTTATATTTTTTCATGTTCTTGTTTTCAAGTCGTACACTGAGATGTACGTGGTCTAACCGAAGTAAATATTTGACTTAAACGCGTTCTTTTCTGAATTATTTTTGTATTTTTCTCTTAAAACACGTATATTTTTCTACAACTAAACTGATAATTTTTCATCTGATTTTTTTTGTATCTGTGTAAAAGTTGACTTTGGCTGATAATGTGTTATGTTGAATGATTTATACAGTAAGATGTCGATGAAGCTAGCTACGGCGAGGATAAAGCTAATGAGGAATAAAAAAGGAGCACAGGTTATTCAAATGAAGAAGGAGCTAGCTCAGTTGTTGGCAGCAGGAGATGATCGAACTGCACGAATTAGAGTATGTCGCATGGTTTTTTCGATACCTTTTTATTAGTATTATTGATCGGGCAGAAAATATTTATATTTTTGGTTAATATTGTATCAGGTTGAGCACCTAATCAGAGAAGAGAAGATGATGGGCGCGTATGATTTGATCGAGATATATTGTGAACTTATTGTAGCACGTTTGCCTATTATCGAATCACAGAAGTAAGCTATCTTTTATATCGCTTCTTTAAAGTACTAGTACTATACCTTAGCGATTTATCAATTTTTGTGGGATTTTTTTTTTTTTGTTAGGACTTGTCCAATTGATTTGAAGGAAGCAATTGCAAGCGTGATATTTGCAACTCCTAGATGTCCAGATATAAAGGAGCTTGTGGATGTTAAGAAGAATTTTAGAGCGAAATACGGGAAGGAATTTGTTCACGCGGCTACTGAGATGCTTCCTGCCTGTGGTGTAAGCGGAATGGTATGTTATTTGAAACTTTGAAGTAGATGTGGCAAAATGGGTCAAAATAGTTAACATCTTTGGATATGTTGGTTTCAGTTGACACGATCACATGTAACTTTTTTTCTGCAACTATGATAACGAGATTTTCTTAATAGTAATCTTGAAGTAAAAAAAAGCACTTAAGGCGACTAGCTAGATCTTAGTTTTACCCTTTTGACCCGCTAAGACTGAAGTTAATGGAAATCGACCCATTTATTAAGAAACGGGTGAATTTGCAACACAGAATTACATTTCTCATAAAAGATTTATCTGTATCCGGCTTATTGTAATGTACTTCTCTATATCTGCAGTTGGTCGAGAAGTTATCCGCAGTTGCACCAAACATTCAGACAAAAGTGAAAGTGTTAAGCGACATAGCAAAAGAACACAACGTTGATTGGGAAGAAACTTCGTTTGAAGAATCAAAGCCTCGTGATGACTTGTTGGTAGGTTGATGCTGCTTTCTAATTACTCGGTAATAATTGTACTGTATTTTTTTTCATTGAGAATCTGTTTATATTTGAAACTTTTCTTTGAACAGAACGGGCCCAAGAACTTCGAGCAGGCGAACCCGATAACCGTTGATCCTCCTAATGTCCAGACTTCAGATGTACCTGCCGACTTCTTTCAGCTGATTAAAAAGTTCCCATCAGACTCTCAGAAGAATGTAACCCCTGCGGATACTAGCAGCCAACAGTCACCATATGCTTCTCCTAGTCATAGCGATGCGAGGCCAACAGGTATAGTTTAGTAATAGTTTGGTTATCACTTATAAAGTTACAGTGTTATCGATCATAGAGATTAACTACCATTTTATCTTTATTTAATCAGGCATGGCATCCGGGTCAATGAAAAACAACCAGTCGTTCCGGAGCAACAGCAACAACAGCAATCATTCATCAGATAGGGATAACGGAAACATGGAGTTCAAGGATGCCACTTCTGCAGCTCATGCAGCAGCCGAGGCTGCAGAACGTGCTAGTTATGCTGCTCGAGCTGCTGTACAACTTGCGAGAGAAGGGAGTTTTACGCAGCAGCATCCAACTGAATCATACAGGTCACATATCAGAGATGAAATGCCATATAATGGCTCTTTTAACAATAGAAAATCAAAGATACAGAATCAGCAAGTGCGCCAGAATGAAAGCAGTTCTTCCCCAAAGGTTACCAAAAGTTCAAGCGGATCAAGGTCGAGAAATGATTTAGATGAGAGTTCGGTTAATAATGATGACCACAAGGAAGATCGGTACTTTAGAAGACATGAAGATCAAGGTCCTTCTCTTCATAAAAGTTCAAAGAAAGAATCTGAGACTCGGTTTAAGAGGGGTGATAGTGGAAGTTCCAAATTACATTCTCATTCTTATAGTGATGCACGTAGATACGATGAAACCGACTATGATGATGATGATGATGATCAGGGTTCTTCCACTCCTGAAATAAAAAAATCTAAGGATCAGTTTACCAGTCTCAAAAAGGAAAGGTGGATGCCCCGTTCATCGCGCTCTCAAAAAGAAACTACCTTGTATAGTGGTGCTCATAGAGATGATGAATCCGAAAGTGACGATGATGATTATGATGGTACTAGGTTCGATGATGGATTTAATCACGTTGAATTGGAAGATGCAGGCAATTCATTTTTTCCATCTCCGGATAAAGAAGAAGACGCACACGTTTGGAGCCCGATAAAGAACACAAGCAACACCAAGGACCGAGTGAAACCTGCAAAATCTGTGGATTATTCGGTGAAATCCAGTCTTTCAGATGGTCCAGATTCCGAAAGTGAAAGTGGGTCATATAAGTTCGATTCTCCACGTAAACAGGACTTCTCTAGGAATTCTCGAGCTGAGTTGGATGATTTGATGCAACGGAATCAAAAATACCCATCACACACAAAGATTACCTCACCTTCGTCAAAGAAACCTGTCGAAGAAAGTCAAAGTCCGGTACAATTTGATTCAAGACCAAGCAGAGTGAACAAGAAAAAACCTAGTGTTTACAAAACGAGTTCAGAATCAGATTCAGATGATAATGATGATAAATTCCCGGTAAGACCTTCAAGATCTGCACGGCCAATTACACATTTCAGTTATGATGGAAATGATTCAGATGAAGAAGTTTCGCCTACAAAACATAAGCCCCATAGTAAAACTCATTCGGGTCCACAAGGAGTGTCCCGCAGGACAAAGGATCAGGTTGAACCCAAGGACAAAATCGCGCTCAAGCCCAAGCAATCCCAAGCTGAGCCTGCTGAAGACTACAAGAAACATCAACACACAACTCGACCTAAACATGAACCTGCCAAGAGAATTCCCGAGCCTAAGGTATCTAAACCTGAAGTCTCCACACCTCCAGTTGACGTAAATAATGTTAAGAAGCCTCGCCACGTTCATCCAAAGCTTCCTGATTTTGAAGATCTAGCCGACCGTATCTACGCTCTAAACAAAATGGAGCGTAAATTAGTATTTTAAGCTGTATGTACATAGTTTGGCCTGCAACTGCATAAACACATACGATGTCTCATGCATATTTGATAATGAGAGCGCCATTTTTATTTTTAGCACATGTATATATGAGTGCTTGCGACATGAATCATTGTGGTAAATTTCATTTTCGTTCCGACCTTGAGCTTTATATGTTTGAATGAGCTTAAGTATGCTGAGCCTTCAAATCGAGCTTGTGCAGAACCTATATAATGTTGGTGATTTTAGTGTCATCAAATCATTTTGTGTAATAGTGATTTACCCGAGACCAAAGGAATTTCGAGTAAGTTATAATATGAGTTCGGAGGTGTGGATTACACGCTCGTATAAACAAATTAACTTGATTTCGGACACAATCATGGAAAAGATAGGCAATAAGTCTAAATAACGCGATAGTGACAGAATTAAGTCACTGGGCTGTCACTAATAACATATTGTTTTGTTGACAGCAGTTAGCGACAGTTTGTATCTGTTGCACAACTGTGGCTGGATACAGTTAATTCAAGGGCTGTGACTTTTCCTAATGGGTGTGACTTTTCATTAAGGGGCATAACTTTTCCCTATTTGTGTTGATATATAGTAAACATCACTTTGGTCTTTCATATGAACAAATATGAAGAATCATAACAACCCATACAATCTTCTCCATGTTTTGCTTTGCTCTCTTGTGCCTAGAAATCAAAGTGTTTTTCTTGTCTTATCCCGATAAGGATTTCATGTAACCCAGGCACCGATAAGATCGAAATACTTTATTCGAAAAGTGAACTCAACACGATTCAAGCAAGATAATCAGGATTCATCACATACACCAACCCTATTATCTTACATATAATAGCTAAGATAAATGGAGCTTATGTGATAAATGAGCTTATACACTGAATGTTGTACCATGATGAAGATGAAAATTCCGTAAACGCCTGACATGTGTCACTATTTATAACGTGACACGTAATTAAAATATGTAGATTTAAACACTTGTTAAAGTTCATCGCTATTAAACATCTTTTTAAAAGTTTACGTACCAAAACGAGAAGATGAAAAAAGTTTGTTGCTATTTTATAACTCAAGGTCCTCATATGTAATCATGGAACCATTGGGCAATGCTGCAATGTATGCACAAACTATGTCCAGATCAATGCCAGGATGTTTAATTCTTGGTGAGTCATTATTGCATGTGTCAGTGTCTGAATGTGAGGCGCTGACAAAGGTTGATCCACCGTTGACAAAGGTTGATCCTCGCTGACACAAGGTGATCCAGTAACAGGATGCACATATGTTTCTCTCTTATCAATTTGAGCATCACTATGTGAGATGAAAGCCATGTTTCTAGAGGTAGATTTGCTTCCATGATCCATGAGGATTTCATTCTCTACAATCTTTAGTTTATTGTAGACGTCATCAAAAGTAGAACTCTTGTGGGCATTGGTAGCAATGATAGACCTAGCTTCAATCTTCCATACATCACCAAGACTTTTAAGAAAAGTGGTTATGATATCAGCATCATCATACACTGTTCCCATAAAGGAAAATTTGCTAGTGATGTCAAGAAGCCTGCTTCTTACCCCACTTAGCTTCTCACTGGGAAGAGCCTTGAACACAGCATACTCATGCAAAAGTTGCTTCTTCTTTTCTGAAGCAGTATCATCATTACCACCATAGTTGACTTGAAGAGCTTCCCAAAGTTCCTTGGCAGACTCAAAACCTCTATACTTGTGCTGGTTGGTTGGTCCCAAATAGAGTTTGAGAATGCTTAAAGTTTTCATGTCACTCCTTCTCTTTGCAATATCCTCAGTTGTGACAGCTCTCCCATCAGTGGGTCTTTCTTTTCGATCCTGTTCAGTTGAACCCTCAACTGGTCTAGCAGCAATCTTAGCAACTTTATCGAATGTGTTTCCATATTCAATAATTTCCCAGAGAGTGTGATCATGAATTTGAAGGTATTGTTCAAAATTGAACTTCCATAGCTCAAAGTTGTCAGGGTCTAGCATGGGAATTTTTAGGTTGTGACTTGATGAGGAGGAGGTCATATCTGGAGTTGACATCTTGTCTGGTTTTTAGGGTTTCTTGAATAATTAGGGTTTTTAGCGATTTATGATTTTTAGGGTTTCGTGTTCTTCTAGATCAAAGTTCCTCAACAAGCTCTGATACCACTTGTTGATCCCCAAACTTAGATCGATTAGCTTTGTATTAACGAGATTGAATCAAGATTAATACTTAGAGAAACTTTGTGTTATGAAACAATCTAAGTGCTATGCGGAATTTAACACTTAGAACAAGAACACACAAAACAGAATAACCCAAACTTTCACTTTGATTAATGATCAAAACTTGGTACAATGAAAGTGAAAAACACGTATATAAAACTAAAACCTAAGGCCTCCTTTAATAGAATAAGGAACCTTGTACAAGAGTCTAAGTATCAACTATTTAAGGTAAAGATAAACATAGAAAATACAATGTCAAACATATCTTTACTCAAAGTACAAAACGTGTATACTAAGTATTCTATCAGTGGTGAAAACTTCTTCTTGTCAGCGCTTCAATATCTCTTTCAGTGTCCAGTTGTCAGCGCCATATTATCTTTTTTTAGCGTCTAAGTTCTTCTTGTCAACGTCCCAATGACTTAGCTATTTTTATTCCCAACAAAGTATACATATCAGGATAAAAGGAGGATTTCTTTATCAGGACATCTCATGAATACTACATGTAGGAACAACACAAACTACAATGGTTCATCTACCAAAACTCAAAAGAGTTAATAAAGACACATCATAGATCATGAGGGTAATTCAGATTGAGTTGAGGATTCAACAGGATAGTGGCAGTGTCTGTCACTACAATCATCTACCAAACAAACTTAAAAGATAATAAGTTCCATCACAATGCTACGACACAAGGTTTAAATAAGTTCGATTACAGAAAGAAAATAAGATACAAAGAAATCTATCACGCGATTAGTTCCTTAGACACCAGCTCCTCATCCTCCTTATCATTGTTGTCAGCTTCATCACTCTCGTCCATTTCCCTTTTTGCACTTCAAGGTCAAATCTCTATCATGATGGCAGCTCACTCTCAAAATTCAAATACTCACTCATACACGGCGGATTTATTACAAAACAAGTCTCAATACGACTTTCAACATTCCTAAGCTTCCAAGCTCTACTCAGAATTGATCTCACATGAGGCTCCTACTCACTCATCCTTTCAACCTTACCTACTTCTCTTAAAACCTTTCAATTCAAGCACACAAATTCATCACAATTGAACTAAGACTAGCAATCTCATCCATCTTCCAAGTCCTAACAACTCAAATCTCCACATACCAAATACAACCTTTGAAACAACTTTTCTTTTACATCAACCTTCTAATCAAACCAGTTTCAACCACATATCTATCATATATCAACTAATCAAACTTCCTCATACCCGATACAAGTCGCAAGAATTCAGTTGTAAAATCGTTCATCATCTGGTCTATTGTCCTAGACCCTCGCCAGTATATAAGGTCATTATTCAAAATTATATACATATGCATTGCATAGAAAAAATTACGATAACAAGTACTCAACGTACTTTCAACAACATCAATACATCATCAATACATCATCATAGTATTTACTTAATAAATACTCTAAAAATCATTTCAGTTTTAAAGGATACATCTATCTATAAAACAATACAAAACAAATAATCTTATCGGAGCCTTGCAGAGAAGTTGCGTGCTTTTGTAAAATATTTTCGACACCAAAGTTATAGTTTAGGACATTTTTCAAAATCGACCTAATTCGCTATAACTAAAAGCTTTGATACCAATCTTTAACACCCCCAAATTACATTGCGTAGCGGAAATACACATTTGGGTGCTAAACACAAACATCATTACACAAAACACTTTAAACGATCTCAAAATCGTACATTTGAATTATAAAAGGATATAATTTAATCATTGTCTAAAACCTTCGATCCTAAGTAAAACAATTTTAGAATTATCAGAGTAACATTTAGGTCCCCCAAAGATCTCGACCAGTCAACAAACATTTTTACCAAAGTACATGACCATACATTATAAATTTTATAACAAAAGGGAAAGAAATCAGCTTTGGACCCAATCACTACAAAAGCAACCCGCAATCGTTCTCCAGCAAGCTCCGCCATCAATCAACTTCAATCACCTGAAATACATGCTTAAAATCATCCACACAATGGTTGAGCGAGTCTATAGGTTTATCAAATCATCATTTGAAGACAAGAGAAAAATCAATCATAATCATTTAATAGAATTGTCGTCACAATCTATTGATCAGGCATTCTAGCATATAGCAATAATTATAGAATTATATTAAGCTCATGACACCGACCCCTTAACTTAGTAACCCACGCCTAAAGCCGACATGACTATATGAATTCCATTACCCCTACTAGGGTATCAATTGCAAGTATACCACATTCTTATTCTCGTAAATTATCCTTCCCAGAGGTTACTCAGCGTAAAGCCCTGGTCTCAGATAGGGTCGTCAGCCCAATAGTACTATAATTTGATTAAGCGGGTATTCCCAACTCACAACATCATGTCAGAACATAGTCAACGGCTCATGAATTTAGGGACTTTTGTAATTTAGGTACTTATACAATTCAAGGCAACATCAGGCAACATTCGGGTCCAAACAATCATCATGACTTGTGTTCATTTTATTTTCAAATAGCATGTATCCCCTTCGCGGGTTTTAAAATCATTCAAAACAAATACAAAGCGAGGCTATAGACTCACCTTGAGTAATAGCAGTAGCAAGACGACCTTCGACGATTGTTGATGCCCGATAAACATAAAAATCACAACCTATCAAATAAGGCGCGTTCATTAATAATAGTCTCGAATATAACCCATAAATAATAACATCAAACTCAAAATCATAATATTACGACAAACCCGAAAGAAAACAATACAAGTGATACTATTACTTCCTTTTATATGTTTACTCTATTAGTCTATTCTTTCGATAAAAATCTGTCAGTACATACCAAATGTACGAGCTCATTTACCCCACTTAAACACGTCAAATACTTATGATACTACTCAGAGATCTCACTTACTATATATAGAAAGTCCTCTTAAAAGCCCATCAAAATTTTTTACTTTTTAAGTTCCCTGCCCGACACATCTTTGAACTACAAAAACCGGACAATTTTACGTCACCGACTCATACAACCATTTTGACCATTCCAAACAATCTCGTTTACAAATCCGACACTTGAGTTTGAAAATAGACTCACAACCCTAGGTTTAGAACCTAACATCAGACATTGACTATTTTTACAACTCATTCTATAGTCTCTGAGATTTGATCCAAATATCGACAACAACTTCGGATTGTGTCGATACTCGTCTCCCGATACACGAATAATCAAATCATCATAACTTCTCGCTCGTTTGGAGCTAGAAGCTCTACTATATATCAAATCGAAGCTAACGAAATTCTCTACAACCCTATGCGATTAGTTTAACCATTTTCAAATAGTAAAATACCCAAAAATTACCTTTTTCCCATTGATCTAAAATACCCTTCTAAAAATCATACTAGATAAAATTTTCAACCCATTTTACTCAATCTCCTATGCCTAATATCATCATACTATCATCCTTATCCATCTATCTAACCTATAACACACTTATATAATCATTCAAAAATTTACTCACTAAAAAATTCAAACATGCAATACTTAAAAACCATTTTAAACAATACTAACCACATATATATATATATATATATATATATATCATGAAAATAGATCAAACCACCTTGGGTCATATCAAAATTTCAAAAGTTGTTGCATGTGCATAAAATTTAAACCAAAAGACGCACAATTAAATTTGCAACATGGGATATCAACTAGTTTTTGAAGATTCAAAGTAGAAAATCAAAATCTAATGGTTTTATGTGTGTTATGTGTGGCGGCATAGAACAAGAGAGAGGAAAGAAATATGAAAACTTGTTATCTATGTGTTTTTGTTAGTGGAAAGTTAGGTAGAAGGGTTTATATATGGTGGGTGGAGGGACTTTTCTTGCCAATTTGTGATATAGTTTTGGTCCAAAATGCAATTAAATAGTTTTAAGGGTAGAAAATGTAAATTGTCAATTTTGAAAACATTTACGAGGCTCGGGTTTCGTAAAAATACTTTTCCAAAGTTAAAACGTACTCAAAATATGATAATATTATGATCCCGGTTCGACTTAATACACAATTAAAATAAAACGTCAATAATATCAACATCGAGACAACATATAATAAAACATAAA
Organism: Glebionis coronaria; assembly: GCA_025667525.1. NCBI lineage: Eukaryota > Viridiplantae > Streptophyta > Magnoliopsida > Asterales > Asteraceae > Glebionis > Glebionis coronaria. Next base: position 22,440,883 of record CM046882.1, on the reverse strand, counting down.
ATCTCGGGCATCCGTCGATATCGTGATCACTAATAATCCTCGCTATTAGTAAAAAGGTAAAAATAAGACTTCCAACCACCAACCGTCATATCATTCAAACTCATTAAAACTTCCAAAATTATTCGTTAAATAATATTAAATAATGACCGTGGGTTCGGGTTATCACACATAATTTCCAAAGAAACAAAATTCCGATATAATACGGGTCAATTCAGTCAAAGGACGAATTATGCCAACATCATAAACCCATTTCTATCAAATACCTACCCATTACCCATTATAAACCCATCAAGCCCAAACAAATACCTGACTACCCAACCCACCAAGCCCACATTTTAAAACATGTTTAATAATATTTTCAGTGGCGCAAAACATGTGTTAATTACGAAAAACATATCAAATAAACTGTTTACCCATCCTCCCACTTTATAAACCCTAATCCCAATCCCTAATCAAATCAAAGGGCTTTGAGTTGTATGTTTCCAGATCGACAATTGATCATATCCCTAACCCACCCACGTCACCAAAACATCCACCAACACACCCATGTGTGTTGTGGGACCATCCCCTACACCAATGAGGGTTCACTTTTGCTTCAAGACAAAAGAATGGCAGGCATCCAATGGCTAAGCTAGCTTTACTAGTTCATCACATCAGTACCAACATCCAAGATTGAAACCAACCAGCTGACATCACATGTACATTGTAGAAATCACATGTTACCATGTTGAATCAATTCAAAAAAAATCAAAGATCCAAATCTTCTTGGCATCAATCAAGGGCATTGTTGGAAAATCATAGCATTAGGGTTTTCCTTTCATTGTATTCTAGTATCTTCTATCAAGTAGTATAAATAGGAAAATCATTGTAATTTTTCATATGTTCCAGTTTTTTTGTAAACCTGAATTTATGAATAGTTAAAGTTTATCTTTGGCCTTGCAAAATTATTCTGAGTTCCTTTTATTTCTTATTAATTTAGTCTTTATAAATTGATCATAAGTGTGTGATTCTGACAAAATTAAACACTTGTGAGATTTATAAGGTTTGGTTAATTCTTGTTGATTAACTTAAATTCATTTGCAGCGTTTCTTGTTTCAAAAGCATTTTCAGAAAATCCTTTTTTGACTATTGCTAATATTTCACTGTCCATAAGCTGACCAATAAGCTCTCTTGACAAATAAATTGTTGCATGGCTTGTGGAATTGAAGTTTCTTTGTTTTTGTTGTGTTCAAAATAGGTCAAGAAGAAAACACCAAGACTGTGGTAGTCTTGGTGTATGGACTGTTGTAGTCCCACTCCTTGCATACTCATTGCTTAACCCCATAAGCCACCAAAGATCAACTAAACAGCTCTATTTGCATCAACTAATTGCAAGTGGGGCTTGGATGTAGGTCCCACTAGGTACATTGGCTTTGAACTCGCATAGCAATTTCTTTTTTATTTTTATGGTTGTATGATTTTTGCCATGATCTGCTTTAGTTGTTAGTTTAAGAGTTCCATTCTGTTTAATTTGTGTTACAAATTGTGTTTCTGTGCTTGTTAAGCTTAAGTTAGGGTTATATTCATAAATGTGTTAGAAAAAACTTGTAATTTGTTGCTTTAAAGGGTGTTTGGTTGTGTTAGTTCTAGGCTTTTGGTGACATAAAAACTAGACCTTAACTGCCTGCACACTTAAGTTAGGCTTAGGTTAGTTTAAAATTGCTTTTGGTTGGATGTTGTTAGCTTAAAGAAGGATTTTGCAAGTTATTGTGTTTTTCTGCCAAAGTTCATGATTGTCTGATTTCTTTCTTTATCTGATAAGTAGTGTTTGTTGTCTGATGAATTTAAGCGATTCACATGTCTGCTATGCTGGTTTGAGTAGTGTGTATTGATTTTTAATTGAGACCCAATTTGTGCAAATTTGTGTTTTGAAACTGCCTAAATACATCAGTTCATTTTTCTGTTTGAATCTTGAGTATTAGTTTTAGCCACTTAGGAATTTGCTAGGTATAATGTTAGTCCAGATCTGTTTATTCTAAATATTGGGTTATCTAGTGTATTTGTAGCTTATTGATAGCTTAAAATTCACCAAAGTGCAAAACTGCTTTTTCTGTGAACTTTTGCTAGCAGTGGTAAACTTTTTATTACTGCCAGTGTTTTGTGAATTGCCACTGTTAGTTATATGTGTTGGTTTTGAATTTTTTCTTAAATCTGCTTATTTCTATGCTTTTATTTTCTTATTAGTATAGAAATCTTGTTTATTTTCACACCCCAATAAGCCAATTTCTCATTGGGGATTGTTGTTCAAAAAGAAAATTAAAAAAAATAATTTATGCAAAAAGCAACTAGCCTAGCTCAACCCCTTGACCTGTCGAACAGGGGTTCATGGGTGTACCCGTGTGCTAGGCTCATTTCTTGGTCATACTTTTCCTTTTATTTTCTTTATACGTTTCCTAATTCCTTAGTATAAATTCAAGCCGTAGCTTATTTTCATCTTTTTAGCTTTTTGGGATAAGCTGAGGTCATCAGCTTATTTTTCCCATAAAATAGACTTTTTTAGGACTTTTTGGAAGTTTTCTAGATTTTCCCTTTTTATATTTTTAATCATTTTTATTTTCTATTTTCATTTTAAGTCATATAATAATAGTTAAATTAATTTTAAAATTCCAAAAAATAATTTTTAGTTTTTATTAAAGTATTTTGAGGTTTACAAAAGATAAAAACAAAATTTGGACTTTTTCTTATTTATTTTTATTTTTAAGTCTTATATTATATTTTAAAATTAAATAATAATTAATTAAAAGGTACATACCAAATGTACGAGCTCATTTACCCCACTTAAACACGTCAAATACTTATGATACTACTCAGAGATCTCACTTACTATATATAGAAAGTCCTCTTAAAAGCCCATCAAAATTTTTTACTTTTTAAGTTCCCTGCCCGACACATCTTTGAACTACAAAAACCGGACAATTTTACGTCACCGACTCATACAACCATTTTGACCATTCCAAACAATCTCGTTTACAAATCCGACACTTGAGTTTGAAAATAGACTCACAACCCTAGGTTTAGAACCTAACATCAGACATTGACTATTTTTACAACTCATTCTATAGTCTCTGAGATTTGATCCAAATATCGACAACAACTTCGGATTGTGTCGATACTCGTCTCCCGATACACGAATAATCAAATCATCATAACTTCTCGCTCGTTTGGAGCTAGAAGCTCTACTATATATCAAATCGAAGCTAACGAAATTCTCTACAACCCTATGCGATTAGTTTAACCATTTTCAAATAGTAAAATACCCAAAAATTACCTTTTTCCCATTGATCTAAAATACCCTTCTAAAAATCATACTAGATAAAATTTTCAACCCATTTTACTCAATCTCCTATGCCTAATATCATCATACTATCATCCTTATCCATCTATCTAACCTATAACACACTTATATAATCATTCAAAAATTTACTCACTAAAAAATTCAAACATGCAATACTTAAAAACCATTTTAAACAATACTAACCACATATATATATATATCATGAAAATAGATCAAACCACCTTGGGTCATATCAAAATTTCAAAAGTTGTTGCATGTGCATAAAATTTAAACCAAAAGACGCACAATTAAATTTGCAACATGGGATATCAACTAGTTTTTGAAGATTCAAAGTAGAAAATCAAAATCTAATGGTTTTATGTGTGTTATGTGTGGCGGCATAGAACAAGAGAGAGGAAAGAAATATGAAAACTTGTTATCTATGTGTTTTTGTTAGTGGAAAGTTAGGTAGAAGGGTTTATATATGGTGGGTGGAGGGACTTTTCTTGCCAATTTGTGATAGTTTTGGTCCAAAATGTAATTAAATAGTTTTAAGGGTAGAAAATGTAAATTGTCAATTTTGAAAACATTTACGAGGCTCGGGTTTCGTAAAAATACTTTTCCAAAGTTAAAACGTACTCAAAATATGATAATATTATGATCCCGGTTCGACTTAATACACAATTAAAATAAAACGTCAATAATATCAACATCGAGACAACATATAATAAAACATAAAATCTCGGGCATCCGTCGATATCGTGATCACTAATAATCCTCGCTATTAGTAAAAAGGTAAAAATAAGACTTCCAACCACCAACCGTCATATCATTCAAACTCATTAAAACTTCCAAAATTATTCGTTAAATAATATTAAATAATGACCGTGGGTTCGGGTTATCACACATAATTTCCAAAGAAACAAAATTCCGATATAATACGGGTCAATTCAGTCAAAGGACGAATTATGCCAACATCATAAACCCATTTCTATCAAATACCTACCCATTACCCATTATAAACCCATCAAGCCCAAACAAATACCTGACTACCCAACCCACCAAGCCCACATTTTAAAACATGTTTAATAATATTTTCAGTGGCGCAAAACATGTGTTAATTACGAAAAACATATCAAATAAACTGTTTACCCATCCTCCCACTTTATAAACCCTAATCCCAATCCCTAATCAAATCAAAGGGCTTTGAGTTGTATGTTTCCAGATCGACAATTGATCATATCCCTAACCCACACACGTCACCAAAACATCCACCAACACACCCATGTGTGTTGTGGGACCATCCCCTACACCAATGAGGGTTCACTTTTGCTTCAAGACAAAAGAATGGCAGGCATCCAATGGCTAAGCTAGCTTTACTAGTTCATCACATCAGTACCAACATCCAAGATTGAAACCAACCAGCTGACATCACATGTACATTGTAGAAATCACATGTTACCATGTTGAATCAATTCAAAAAAAATCAAAGATCCAAATCTTCTTGGCATCAATCAAGGGCATTGTTGGAAAATCATAGCATTAGGGTTTTCCTTTCATTGTATTCTAGTATCTTCTATCAAGTAGTATAAATAGGAAAATCATTGTAATTTTTCATATGTTCCAGTTTTTTTGTAAACCTGAATTTATGAATAGTTAAAGTTTATCTTTGGCCTTGCAAAATTATTCTGAGTTCCTTTTATTTCTTATTAATTTAGTCTTTATAAATTGATCATAAGTGTGTGATTCTGACAAAATTAAACACTTGTGAGATTTATAAGGTTTGGTTAATTCTTGTTGATTAACTTAAATTCATTTGCAGCGTTTCTTGTTTCAAAAGCATTTTCAGAAAATCCTTTTTTGACTATTGCTAATATTTCACTGTCCATAAGCTGACCAATAAGCTCTCTTGACAAAGAAATTGTTGCATGGCTTGTGGAATTGAAGTTTCTTTGTTTTTGTTGTGTTCAAAATAGGTCAAGAAGAAAACACCAAGACTGTGGTAGTCTTGGTGTATGGACTGTTGTAGTCCCACTCCTTGCATACTCATTGCTTAACCCCATAAGCCACCAAAGATCAACTAAACAGCTCTATTTGCATCAACTAATTGCAAGTGGGGCTTGGATGTAGGTCCCACTAGGTACATTGGCTTTGAACTCGCATAGCAATTTCTTTTTTATTTTTATGGTTGTATGATTTTTGCCATGATCTGCTTTAGTTGTTAGTTTAAGAGTTCCATTCTGTTTAATTTGTGTTACAAATTGTGTTTCTGTGCTTGTTAAGCTTAAGTTAGGGTTATATTCATAAAGGTGTTAGAAAAAACTTGTAATTTGTTGCTTTAAAGGGTGTTTGGTTGTGTTAGTTCTAGGCTTTTGGTGACATAAAAACTAGACCTTAACTGCCTGCACACTTAAGTTAGGCTTAGGTTAGTTTAAAATTGCTTTTGGTTGGATGTTGTTAGCTTAAAGAAGGATTTTGCAAGTTATTGTGTTTTTCTGCCAAAGTTCATGATTGTCTGATTTCTTTCTTTATCTGATAAGTAGTGTTTGTTGTCTGATGAATTTAAGCGATTCACATGTCTGCTATGCTGGTTTGAGTAGTGTGTATTGATTTTTAATTGAGACCCAATTTGTGCAAATTTGTGTTTTGAAACTGCCTAAATACATCAGTTCATTTTTCTGTTTGAATCTTGAGTATTAGTTTTAGCCACTTAGGAATTTGCTAGGTATAATGTTAGTCCAGATCTGTTTATTCTAAATATTGGGTTATCTAGTGTATTTGTAGCTTATTGATAGCTTAAAATTCACCAAAGTGCAAAACTGCTTTTTCTGTGAACTTTTGCTAGCAGTGGTAAACTTTTTATTACTGCCAGTGTTTTGTGAATTGCCACTGTTAGTTATATGTGTTGGTTTTGAATTTTTTCTTAAATCTGCTTATTTCTATGCTTTTATTTTCTTATTAGTATAGAAATCTTGTTTATTTTCACACCCCAATAAGCCAATTTCTCATTGGGGATTGTTGTTCAAAAAGAAAATTAAAAAAAATAATTTATGCAAAAAGCAACTAGCCTAGCTCAACCCCTTGACCTGTCGAACAGGGGTTCATGGGTGTACCCGTGTGCTAGGCTCATTTCTTGGTCATACTTTTCCTTTTATTTTCTTTATACGTTTCCTAATTCCTTAGTATAAATTCAAGCCGTAGCTTATTTTCATCTTTTTAGCTTTTTGGGATAAGCTGAGGTCATCAGCTTATTTTTCCCATAAAATAGACTTTTTTAGGACTTTTTGGAAGTTTTCTAGATTTTCCCTTTTTATATTTTTAATCATTTTTATTTTCTATTTTCATTTTAAGTCATATAATAATAGTTAAATTAATTTTAAAATTCCAAAAAATAATTTTTAGTTTTTATTAAAGTATTTTGAGGTTTACAAAAGATAAAAACAAAATTTGGACTTTTTCTTATTTATTTTTATTTTTAAGTCTTATATTATATTTTAAAATTAAATAATAATTAATTAAAAGGTTTTAAAAATTATTTTCTCATTTTTTATTGTTTGTTAGACTTTTAGAATTTATTTGCATGTTTTCAAAATTTTTCATAAATTTTGATTATTTTATTATTTTTCGTCGCATTTTGCGTGAAAAAGCGATTCGTCGTAGTTTAATCCGTGTTTACTTTTAATCTTTTTCTCATTTAAAAATCGAAACTAATCCAAAAACGTTTATTTGGCACACAACCACACCTCCTCGAGTACGAACACATCGTCGGTTTTTATGTTTTCCTAAACGTAATTACTTAATACTTATCATTTGTTTCTAATTTTCCTAAAGTAAGGTGAAAAATAATTATCATGTGACAATTAACGAGTGCCAAATTTCTTTGGCGGTTCGACACATAAAGATTTTTTCATACTCCTTTTTAGGTAGAGCATTGTAAGCATCATTTTGGTTTCATTATTTTTGGCCAACATTTTCTTTTGATCATCAGTTTGCTTTTCACATGGAACCGATTCAAATTGGTTAGTGGTGACATTCTTGACCGTTGTTGCATAATCACCTTCAATGATCATGTACCAAAGATCTATATCCTTAGGTTTCACATAAGTTTCAAAACGGTTTTTCCAATATATAAAACCATCCGCTTCAAAGAGTGATGGTCTTTGCATAGATTTTCCTTCCTTGTAATTTTCTTAATCCATGGGTCAATTCAAGTTTTAAAATACAATATACTTTAAATATCTTGAGTACGTAGCTCTTGATGCCAATTGTAGAAAACTATAAGGGGGTTGAATAGATTTACCGATTAGTTTTAGTTCTTTGAAACTTTTTATATGATTAGTGAGGATATAGATCAAGTATGATTGAGTATATAATAAAGATAGAGAACGAATAAATCAAACCACAATGCACAAGGATTTATAGTGGTTCAGTCTAGTATGATCGCACTTAGCTTGCCCCTACTTCCACTCCTCGAGTATCCACTCGAGAGTTCGAAATTCACTAGTCAACAACCTCTGTTATACCGGTGGAGAAACCCTTACACGTCGCTTACAATCTTTACCAACACCTAAGCTAGGATGTCGTGTTCTTTTACATGGGTATACCAACTCCCTTTACACTATGTATTTTGAGGACTAAAATACTAACCACACTAGTAGTAGATGAATGGGTACAACAATGGTGATTGTATAGATAACACTTAACACAATCACACAATGTAAACTTTGAAGGATCAAAGCTTGAAGATAGAATTCTTCTAAATGATCTTCAAGAAGACAATGATCTATATCACTAGAGACAAAAAGTAAGAGAAGAATATATGTTAGAATGTTAGAGATAATCAGAGGTTTAGAGATATTAGATAGAAGATATGTGAGTTTGATGCTTGGAGAGTGCTTGGTATTTATAGGCAAAACCACCAGCAGCTCTCGGACCCCGTGGACCCTTTTCCATGCCCTTTTACAAAGGGGTCCGTGAGGTCTGACTTTGGTTGCCTCATAAATACCTTGTCCAAGATCACACACAAACAATATTTGACATGGGTTCACTTTGTATATCAAAGATATGGAGAGAGAAGTGTGATTTTCCATTTTTTAAGTTTACACAAAAAGACTTATAAGTGTAGAGAACTTTTACAAAAGTTAGAAACATAAAATCATGGATCTAAAGCTTCATTGTTGTTTATAACACAAACGTAAAAATATATTTTATGTTTTGTCGTTAACAAAATTTAAGAGTGATTAAAATATAAACATGGTTTTTATACGATATTTGTATTCACACACGCGATTAATTTTTAACTAAAAATGACTATGCATTAGCCACCCCTATCTACACACATGAACAATCTAAATCTTAATCAACCAACCAACTCACATCTCCCTCTGCCTCGCTGCAAAGTCAATCTTATCAAAATCTTGTTGTGAATATGTGGGACAATTTTCATCGACATCATTGCCTTGCACATGTCAGCAGTTTGGAGTGTCTTGAGCTTAGTCACATTCTCCCTAGCACATCTAAACGGATTGCCATTCAAAGTTAGTCATCAATTCCCTTGCCTACCACATGTCCCCATCAATCTCTATTTGGTATTGTGCTACGATCATTTTAGAAAGTAGAAATTACCCAGAGGCACAAACAAGTTCAACAGATCAATCTTTGATATCACAAGTAAACGAAATGTACTGCGTGTTCTTAAGTGTGTGTGTGTGTATGTGTGTGTGTTCCCTCCGTGTGTGTTTCAACCTAATATATGTAGAAATTGAAAGTTTGCTTTCGTTGCAAATCCTGTCTTTGGAAAAAAGATGTCAGTAGCTTTAGTCATGAAAGGTGGTCAAATGGTTTCGAGAACTATTTTTGCACAAAGGAAAAGTCTGGCGTGTCTGGGATGATAGGAATTGACGAATGTGCCCTCACGTGTGTGGCACGAGAGGGAGTTAACGTGGGATAACGGCCGAAAGTTAGAAATTATCGTCTCAGAGGTTTTTTCGCAAAAAATTAAGAAGTTCGAAGACAAATGTCCACCACCTTTACTTTCGGGGGTTTTTGACAGAAATAGCAAAGTTAAGGAACGATATTTGCTGTTTACCCAAACATTTTTTTTAAAGTTGTACTAATCAAATACGTACTAATCAAGCTTTGGGCCAAGAGTGAATTAAAATGTTTGGGGCTGGAAAATATTTATATTTGGGCCAACTTGACCTACCATAACCATAGTACCTGATTTTTGTTTCCTTCCACCGACCAACTTCTTACATAAATAACTTTTCATATTAAACTTCCATATTATCGTTAAATTTTCCATTCATTAAATTCGTTCCAAAGCCTTATAAACATCATCAAACGAACATTGAATTCATTCACACACCATGATTGGAATTAAGAAAAGATTCCAAGTTGCTAAATGGTATGATCATTGCTTCTTTTTCCTAGTTTTCTACCGTTGACTTTTGTTTGACTTAGCTTATGTTCATTGATTCATGTTCATGTTTCTTGTTTTGCTTATCTTCAAGATATCAAGATTGTGTTTAGTTGTAGAAAAGAATTCGTTAGAACTTCGAAAACATGTTTATATATATCAGACGACACTTTTCGAAAAAAGAAAAGTGAAAGAAAACCCTAAATGATGTTATTTTGAACGAGCGTACTTTTCATGTGCATGTTATCCGGGAGGGCGAGTCTTTGATTTAGATTTACGCAGTCTAACTCAAGTACCATCGTGTTTAGTTGTAAAAAAGATTCGCAAGAAACGTGAAAGAAAACCCTAAATGGTGCTATTTTAAGTAAACCGCTACTGTATTCGCGAGTCTAACTGAAGTACCATCATGCTTAGTTGTAGAAAAGAATTCGTAAAAATTTATAAAACATGTTTAGATGCAGTTTTCGAGCAAAAGAAAATTTAGAAAGCATGTTGCTTTAACCTAAACGGGTTATATTTTTTCATGTTCTTGTTTTCAAGTCGTACACTGAGATGTACGTGGTCTAACCGAAGTAAATATTTGACTTAAACGCGTTCTTTTCTGAATTATTTTTGTATTTTTCTACAACTAAACTGATAATTTTTCATCTGATTTTTTTTGTATCTGTGTAAAAGTTGACTTTGGCTGATAATGTGTTATGTTGAATGATTTATACAGTAAGATGTCGATGAAGCTAGCTACGGCGAGGATAAAGCTAATGAGGAATAAAAAAGGAGCACAGGTTATTCAAATGAAGAAGGAGCTAGCTCAGTTGTTGGCAGCAGGAGATGATCGAACTGCACGAATTAGAGTATGTCGCATGGTTTTTTCGATACCTTTTTATTAGTATTATTGATCGGGCAGAAAATATTTATATTTTTGGTTAATATTGTATCAGGTTGAGCACCTAATCAGAGAAGAGAAGATGATGGGCGCGTATGATTTGATCGAGATATATTGTGAACTTATTGTAGCACGTTTGCCTATTATCGAATCACAGAAGTAAGCTATCTTTTATATCGCTTCTTTAAAGTACTAGTACTATACCTTAGCGATTTATCAATTTTTGTGGGATTTTTTTTTTTTTGTTAGGACTTGTCCAATTGATTTGAAGGAAGCAATTGCAAGCGTGATATTTGCAACTCCTAGATGTCCAGATATAAAGGAGCTTGTGGATGTTAAGAAGAATTTTAGAGCGAAATACGGGAAGGAATTTGTTCACGCGGCTACTGAGATGCTTCCTGCCTGTGGTGTAAGCGGAATGGTATGTTATTTGAAACTTTGAAGTAGATGTGGCAAAATGGGTCAAAATAGTTAACATCTTTGGATATGTTGGTTTCAGTTGACACGATCACATGTAACTTTTTTTCTGCAACTATGATAACGAGATTTTCTTAATAGTAATCTTGAAGTAAAAAAAAGCACTTAAGGCGACTAGCTAGATCTTAGTTTTACCCTTTTGACCCGCTAAGACTGAAGTTAATGGAAATCGACCCATTTATTAAGAAACGGGTGAATTTGCAACACAGAATTACATTTCTCATAAAAGATTTATCTGTATCCGGCTTATTGTAATGTACTTCTCTATATCTGCAGTTGGTCGAGAAGTTATCCGCAGTTGCACCAAACATTCAGACAAAAGTGAAAGTGTTAAGCGACATAGCAAAAGAACACAACGTTGATTGGGAAGCAACTTCGTTTGAAGAATCAAAGCCTCGTGATGACTTGTTGGTAGGTTGATGCTGCTTTCTAATTACTCGGTAATAATTGTACTGTATTTTTTTTCATTGAGAATCTGTTTATATTTGAAACTTTTCTTTGAACAGAACGGGCCCAAGAACTTCGAGCAGGCGAACCCGATAACCGTTGATCCTCCTAATGTCCAGACTTCAGATGTACCTGCCGACTTCTTTCAGCTGATTAAAAAGTTCCCATCAGACTCTCAGAAGAATGTAACCCCTGCGGATACTAGCAGCCAACAGTCACCATATGCTTCTCCTAGTCATAGCGATGCGAGGCCAACAGGTATAGTTTAGTAATAGTTTGGTTATCACTTATAAAGTTACAGTGTTATCGATCATAGAGATTAACTACCATTTTATCTTTATTTAATCAGGCATGGCATCCGGGTCAATGAAAAACAACCAGTCGTTCCGGAGCAACAGCAACAACAGCAATCATTCATCAGATAGGGATAACGGAAACATGGAGTTCAAGGATGCCACTTCTGCAGCTCATGCAGCAGCCGAGGCTGCAGAACGTGCTAGTTATGCTGCTCGAGCTGCTGTACAACTTGCGAGAGAAGGGAGTTTTACGCAGCAGCATCCAACTGAATCATACAGGTCACATATCAGAGATGAAATGCCATATAATGGCTCTTTTAACAATAGAAAATCAAAGATACAGAATCAGCAAGTGCGCCAGAATGAAAGCAGTTCTTCCCCAAAGGTTACCAAAAGTTCAAGCGGATCAAGGTCGAGAAATGATTTAGATGAGAGTTCGGTTAATAATGATGACCACAAGGAAGATCGGTACTTTAGAAGACATGAAGATCAAGGTCCTTCTCTTCATAAAAGTTCAAAGAAAGAATCTGAGACTCGGTTTAAGAGGGGTGATAGTGGAAGTTCCAAATTACATTCTCATTCTTATAGTGATGCACGTAGATACGATGAAACCGACTATGATGATGATGATGATGATCAGGGTTCTTCCACTCCTGAAATAAAAAAATCTAAGGATCAGTTTACCAGTCTCAAAAAGGAAAGGTGGATGCCCCGTTCATCGCGCTCTCAAAAAGAAACTACCTTGTATAGTGGTGCTCATAGAGATGATGAATCCGAAAGTGACGATGATGATTATGATGGTACTAGGTTCGATGATGGATTTAATCACGTTGAATTGGAAGATGCAGGCAATTCATTTTTTCCATCTCCGGATAAAGAAGAAGACGCACACGTTTGGAGCCCGATAAAGAACACAAGCAACACCAAGGACCGAGTGAAACCTGCAAAATCTGTGGATTATTCGGTGAAATCCAGTCTTTCAGATGGTCCAGATTCCGAAAGTGAAAGTGGGTCATATAAGTTCGATTCTCCACGTAAACAGGACTTCTCTAGGAATTCTCGAGCTGAGTTGGATGATTTGATGCAACGGAATCAAAAATACCCATCACACACAAAGATTACCTCACCTTCGTCAAAGAAACCTGTCGAAGAAAGTCAAAGTCCGGTACAATTTGATTCAAGACCAAGCAGAGTGAACAAGAAAAAACCTAGTGTTTACAAAACGAGTTCAGAATCAGATTCAGATGATAATGATGATAAATTCCCGGTAAGACCTTCAAGATCTGCACGGCCAATTACACATTTCAGTTATGATGGAAATGATTCAGATGAAGAAGTTTCGCCTACAAAACATAAGCCCCATAGTAAAACTCATTCGGGTCCACAAGGAGTGTCCCGCAGGACAAAGGATCAGGTTGAACCCAAGGACAAAATCGCGCTCAAGCCCAAGCAATCCCAAGCTGAGCCTGCTGAAGACTACAAGAAACATCAACACACAACTCGACCTAAACATGAACCTGCCAAGAGAATTCCCGAGCCTAAGGTATCTAAACCTGAAGTCTCCACACCTCCAGTTGACGTAAATAATGTTAAGAAGCCTCGCCACGTTCATCCAAAGCTTCCTGATTTTGAAGATCTAGCCGACCGTATCTACGCTCTAAACAAAATGGAGCGTAAATTAGTATTTTAAGCTGTATGCACATAGTTTGGCCTGCAACTGCATAAACACATACGATGTCTCATGCATATTTGATAATGAGAGCGCCATTTTTATTTTTAACACATGTATATATGAGTGCTTGCGACATGAATCATTGTGGTAAATTTCATTTTCGTTCCGACCTTGAGCTTTATATGTTTGAATGAGCTTAAGTATGCTGAGCCTTCAAATCGAGCTTGTGCAGAACCTATATAATGTTGGTGATTTTAGTGTCATCAAATCATTTTGTGTAATTGTGATTTACCCGAGACCAAAGGAATTTCGAGTAAGTTATAATACGAGTTCGGAGGTGTGGATTACACGCTCGTATAAACAAATTAACTTGATTTCGGACACAATCATGGAAAAGATAGGCAATAAGTCTAAATAACGCGATAGTGACAGAATTAAGTCACTGGGCTGTCACTAATAACATATTGTTTTGTTGACAGCAGTTAGCGACAGTTTGTATCTGTTGCACAACTGTGGCTGGATACAGTTAATTCAAGGGCTGTGACTTTTCCTAATGGGTGTGACTTTTCATTAAGGGGCATAACTTTTCCCTATTTGTGTTGATATATAGTAAACATCACTTTGGTCTTTCATATGAACAAATATGAAGAATCATAACAACCCATACAATCTTCTCCATGTTTTGCTTTGCTCTCTTGTGCCTAGAAATCAAAGTGTTTTTCTTGTCTTATCCCGATAAGGATTTCATGTAACCCAGGCACCGATAAGATCGAAATACTTTATTCGAAAAGTGAACTCAACACGATTCAAGCAAGATATTCAGGATTCATCACATACACCAACCCTATTATCTTACATATAATAGCTAAGATAAATGGAGCTTATGTGATAAATGAGCTTATACACTGAATGTTGTACCATGATGAAGATGAAAATTCCGTAAACGCCTGACATGTGTCACTATTTATAACGTGACACGTAATTAAAATATGTAGATTTAAACACTTGTTAAAGTTCATCGCTATTAAACATCTTTTTAAAAGTTTACGTACCAAAACGAGAAGATGAAAAAAGTTTGTTGCTATTTTATAACTCAAGGTCCTCATATGTAATCATGGAACCATTGGGCAATGCTGCAATGTATGCACAAACTATGTCCAGATCAATGCCAGGATGTTTAATTCTTGGTGAGTCATTATTGCATGTGTCAGTGTCTGAATGTGAGGCGCTGACAAAGGTTGATCCACCGTTGACAAAGGTTGATCCTCCGCTGACACAAGGTGATCCAGTAACAGGATGCACATATGTTTCTCTCTTATCAATTTGAGCATCACTATGTGAGATGAAAGCCATGTTTCTAGAGGTAGATTTGCTTCCATGATCCATGAGGATTTCATTCTCTACAATCTTTAGTTTATTGTAGACGTCATCAAAAGTAGAACTCTTGTGGGCATTGGTAGCAATGATAGACCTAGCTTCAATCTTCCATACATCACCAAGACTTTTAAGAAAAGTGGTTATGATATCAGCATCATCATACACTGTTCCCATAAAGGAAAATTTGCTAGTGATGTCAAGAAGCCTGCTTCTTACCCCACTTAGCTTCTCACTGGGAAGAGCCTTGAACACAGCATACTCATGCAAAAGTTGCTTCTTCTTTTCTGAAGCAGTATCATCATTACCACCATAGTTGACTTAAAGAGCTTCCCAAAGTTCCTTGGCAGACTCAAAACCTCTATACTTGTGCTGGTTGGTTGGTCCCAAATAGAGTTTGAGAATGCTTAAAGTTTTCATGTCACTCCTTCTCTTTGCAATATCCTCAGTTGTGACAGCTCTCCCATCAGTGGGTCTTTCTTTTCGATCCTGTTCAGTTGAACCCTCAACTGGTCTAGCAGCAATCTTAGCAACTTTATCGAATGTGTTTCCATATTCAATAATTTCCCAGAGAGTGTGATCATGAATTTGAAGGTATTGTTCAAAATTGAACTTCCATAGCTCAAAGTTGTCAGGGTCTAGCATGGGAATTTTTAGGTTGTGACTTGATGAGGAGGAGGTCATATCTGGAGTTGACATCTTGTCTGGTTTTTAGGGTTTCTTGAATAATTAGGGTTTTTAGCGATTTATGATTTTTAGGGTTTCGTGTTCTTCTAGATCAAAGTTCCTCAACAAGCTCTGATACCACTTGTTGATCCCCAAACTTAGATCGATTAGCTTTGTATTAACGAGATTGAATCAAGATTAATACTTAGAGAAACTTTGTGTTATGAAACAATCTAAGTGCTATGCGGAATTTAACACTTAGAACAAGAACACACAAAACAGAATAACCCAAACTTTCACTTTGATTAATGATCAAAACTTGGTACAATGAAAGTGAAAAACACGTATATAAAACTAAAACCTAAGGCCTCCTTTAATAGAATAAGGAACCTTGTACAAGAGTCTAAGTATCAACTATTTAAGGTAAAGATAAACATAGAAAATACAATGTCAAACATATCTTTACTCAAAGTACAAAACGTGTATACTAAGTATTCTATCAGTGGTGAAAACTTCTTCTTGTCAGCGCTTCAATATCTCTTTCAGTGTCCAGTTGTCAGCGCCATATTATCTTTTTTTAGCGTCTAAGTTCTTCTTGTCAACGTCCCAATGACTTAGCTATTTTTATTCCCAACAAAGTATACATATCAGGATAAAAGGAGGATTTCTTTATCAGGACATCTCATGAATACTACATGTAGGAACAACACAAACTACAATGGTTCATCTACCAAAACTCAAAAGAGTTAATAAAGACACATCATAGATCATGAGGGTAATTCAGATTGAGTTGAGGATTCAACAGGATAGTGGCAGTGTCTGTCACTACAATCATCTACCAAACAAACTTAAAAGATAATAAGTTCCATCACAATGCTACGACACAAGGTTTAAATAAGTTCGATTACAGAAAGAAAATAAGATACAAAGAAATCTATCACGCGATTAGTTCCTTAGACACCAGCTCCTCATCCTCCTTATCATTGTTGTCAGCTTCATCACTCTCGTCCATTTCCCTTTTTGCACTTCAAGGTCAAATCTCTATCATGATGGCAGCTCACTCTCAAAATTCAAATACTCACTCATACACGGCGGATTTATTACAAAACAAGTCTCAATACGACTTTCAACATTCCTAAGCTTCCAAGCTCTACTCAGAATTGATCTCACATGAGGCTCCTACTCACTCATCCTTTCAACCTTACCTACTTCTCTTAAAACCTTTCAATTCAAGCACACAAATTCATCACAATTGAACTAAGACTAGCAATCTCATCCATCTTCCAAGTCCTAACAACTCAAATCTCCACATACCAAATACAACCTTTGAAACAACTTTTCTTTTACATCAACCTTCTAATCAAACCAGTTTCAACCACATATCTATCATATATCAACTAATCAAACTTCCTCATACCCGATACAAGTCGCAAGAATTCAGTTGTAAAATCGTTCATCATCTGGTCTATTGTCCTAGACCCTCTCCAGTATATAAGGTCATTATTCAAAATTATATACATATGCATTGCATAGAAAAAATTACGATAACAAGTACTCAACGTACTTTCAACAACATCAATACATCATCAATACATCATCATAGTATTTACTTAATAAATACTCTAAAAATCATTTCAGTTTTAAAGGATACATCTATCTATAAAACAATACAAAACAAATAATCTTATCGGAGCCTTGCAGAGAAGTTGCGTGCTTTTGTAAAATATTTTCGACACCAAAGTTATAGTTTAGGACATTTTTCAAAATCGACCTAATTCGCTATAACTAAAAGCTTTGATACCAATCTTTAACACCCCCAAATTACATTGCGTAGCGGAAATACACATTTGGGTGCTAAACACAAACATCATTACACAAAACACTTTAAACGATCTCAAAATCGTACATTTGAATTATAAAAGGATATAATTTAATCATTGTCTAAAACCTTCGATCCTAAGTAAAACAATTTTAGAATTATCAGAGTAACATTTAGGTCCCCCAAAGATCTCGACCAGTCAACAAACATTTTTACCAAAGTACATGACCATACATTATAAATTTTATAACAAAAGGGAAAGAAATCAGCTTTGGACCCAATCACTACAAAAGCAACCCGCAATCGTTCTCCAGCAAGCTCCGCCATCAATCAACTTCAATCACCTGAAATACATGCTTAAAATCATCCACACAATGGTTGAGCGAGTCTATAGGTTTATCAAATCATCATTTGAAGACAAGAGAAAAATCAATCATAATCATTTAATAGAATTGTCGTCACAATCTATTGATCAGTCATTCTAGCATATAGCAATAATTATAGAATTATATTAAGCTCATGACACCGACCCCTTAACTTAGTAACCCACGCCTAAAGCCGACATGACTATATGAATTCCATTACCCCTACTAGGGTATCAATTGCAAGTATACCACATTCTTATTCTCGTAAATTATCCTTCCCAGAGGTTACTCAGCGTAAAGCCCTGGTCTCAGATAGGGTCGTCAGCCCAATAGTACTATAATTTGATTAAGCGGGTATTCCCAACTCACAACATCATGTCAGAACATAGTCAACGGCTCATGAATTTAGGGACTTTTGTAATTTAGGTACTTATACAATTCAAGGCAACATCAGGCAACATTCGGGTCCAAACAATCATCATGACTTGTGTTCATTTTATTTTCAAATAGCATGTATCCCCTTCGCGGGTTTTAAAATCATTCAAAACAAATACAAAGCGAGGCTATAGACTCACCTTGAGTAATAGCAGTAGCAAGACGACCTTCGACGATTGTTGATGCCCGATAAACATAAAAATCACAACCTATCAAATAAGGCGCGTTCATTAATAATAGTCTCGAATATAACCCATAAATAATAACATCAAACTCAAAATCATAATATTATGACAAACCCGAAAGAAAACAATACAAGTGATACTATTACTTCCTTTTATATGTTTACTCTATTAGTCTATTCTTTCGATAAAAATCTGCCAGTACATACCAAATGTACGAGCTCATTTACCCCACTTAAACACGTCAAATACTTATGATACTACTCAGAGATCTCACTTACTATATATAGAAAGTCCTCTTAAAAGCCCATCAAAATTTTTTACTTTTTAAGTTCCCTGCCCGACACATCATTGAACTACAAAAACCGGACAATTTTACGTCACCGACTCATACAACCATTTTGACCATTCCAAACAATCTCGTTTACAAATCCGACACTTGAGTTTGAAAATAGACTCACAACCCTAGGTTTAGAACCTAACATCAGACATTGACTATTTTTACAACTCATTCTATAGTCTCTGAGATTTGATCCAAATATCGACAACAACTTCGGATTGTGTCGATACTCGTCTCCCGATACACGAATAATCAAATCATCATAACTTCTCGCTCGTTTGGAGCTAGAAGCTCTACTATATATCAAATCGAAGCTAACGAAATTCTCTACAACCCTATGCGATTAGTTTAACCATTTTCAAATAGTAAAATACCCAAAAATTACCTTTTTCCCATTGATCTAAAATACCCTTCTAAAAATCATACTAGATAAAATTTTCAACCCATTTTACTCAATCTCCTATGCCTAATATCATCATACTATCATCCTTATCCATCTATCTAACCTATAACACACTTATATAATCATTCAAAAATTTACTCACTAAAAAATTCAAACATGCAATACTTAAAAACCATTTTAAACAATACTAACCACATATATATATATATATCATGAAAATAGATCAAACCACCTTGGGTCATATCAAAATTTCAAAAGTTGTTGCATGTGCATAAAATTTAAACCAAAAGACGCACAATTAAATTTGCAACATGGGATATCAAATAGTTTTTGAAGATTCAAAGTAGAAAATAAAAATCTAATGGTTTTATGTGTGTTATGTGTGGCGGCATAGAACAAGAGAGAGGAAAGAAATATGAAAACTTGTTATCTATGTGTTTTTGTTAGTGGAAAGTTAGGTAGAAGGGTTTATATATGGTGGGTGGAGGGACTTTTCTTGCCAATTTGTGATAGTTTTGGTCCAAAATGCAATTAAATAGTTTTAAGGGTAGAAAATGTAAATTGTCAATTTTGAAAACATTTACGAGGCTCGGGTTTCGTAAAAATACTTTTCCAAAGTTAAAACGTACTCAAAATATGATAATATTATGATCCCGGTTCGACTTAATACACAATTAAAATAAAACGTCAATAATATCAACATCGAGACAACATATAATAAAACATAAAATCTCGGGCATCCGTCGATATCGTGATCACTAATAATCCTCGCTATTAGTAAAAAGGTAAAAATAAGACTTCCAACCACCAACCGTCATATCATTCAAACTCATTAAAACTTCCAAAATTATTCGTTAAATAATATTAAATAATGACCGTGGGTTCGGGTTATCACACATAATTTCCAAAGAAACAAAATTCCGATATAATACGGGTCAATTCAGTCAAAGGACGAATTATGCCAACATCATAAACCCATTTCTATCAAATACCTACCCATTACCCATTATAAACCCATCAAGCCCAAACAAATACCTGACTACCCAACCCACCAAGCCCACATTTTAAAACATGTTTAATAATATTTTCAGTGGCGCAAAACATGTGTTAATTACGAAAAACATATCAAATAAACTGTTTACCCATCCTCCCACTTTATAAACCCTAATCCCAATCCCTAATCAAATCAAAGGGCTTTGAGTTGTATGTTTCCAGATCGACAATTGATCATATCCCTAACCCACCCACGTCACCAAAACATCCACCAACACACCCATGTGTGTTGTGGGACCATCCCCTACACCAATGAGGGTTCACTTTTGCTTCAAGACAAAAGAATGGCAGGCATCCAATGGCTAAGCTAGCTTTACTAGTTCATCACATCAGTACCAACATCCAAGATTGAAACCAACCAGCTGACATCACATGTACATTGTAGAAATCACATGTTACCATGTTGAATCAATTCAAAAAAAATCAAAGATCCAAATCTTCTTGGCATCAATCAAGGGCATTGTTGGAAAATCATAGCATTAGGGTTTTCCTTTCATTGTATTCTAGTATCTTCTATCAAGTAGTATAAATAGGAAAATCATTGTAATTTTTCATATGTTCCAGTTTTTTTGTAAACCTGAATTTATGAATAGTTAAAGTTTATCTTTGGCCTTGCAAAATTATTCTGAGTTCCTTTTATTTCTTATTAATTTAGTCTTTATAAATTGATCATAAGTGTGTGATTCTGACAAAATTAAACACTTGTGAGATTTATAAGGTTTGGTTAATTCTTGTTGATTAACTTAAATTCATTTGCAGCGTTTCTTGTTTCAAAAGCATTTTCAGAAAATCCTTTTTTGACTATTGCTAATATTTCACTGTCCATAAGCTGACCAATAAGCTCTCTTGACAAAGAAATTGTTGCATGGCTTGTGGAATTGAAGTTTCTTTGTTTTTGTTGTGTTCAAAATAGGTCAAGAAGAAAACACCAAGACTGTGGTAGTCTTGGTGTATGGACTGTTGTAGTCCCACTCCTTGCATACTCATTGCTTAACCCCATAAGCCACCAAAGATCAACTAAACAGCTCTATTTGCATCAACTAATTGCAAGTGGGGCTTGGATGTAGGTCCCACTAGGTACATTGGCTTTGAACTCGCATAGCAATTTCTTTTTTATTTTTATGGTTGTATGATTTTTGCCATGATCTGCTTTAGTTGTTAGTTTAAGAGTTCCATTCTGTTTAATTTGTGTTACAAATTGTGTTTCTGTGCTTGTTAAGCTTAAGTTAGGGTTATATTCATAAAGGTGTTAGAAAAAACTTGTAATTTGTTGCTTTAAAGGGTGTTTGGTTGTGTTAGTTCTAGGCTTTTGGTGACATAAAAACTAGACCTTAACTGCCTGCACACTTAAGTTAGGCTTAGGTTAGTTTAAAATTGCTTTTGGTTGGATGTTGTTAGCTTAAAGAAGGATTTTGCAAGTTATTGTGTTTTTCTGCCAAAGTTCATGATTGTCTGATTTCTTTCTTTATCTGATAAGTAGTGTTTGTTGTCTGATGAATTTAAGCGATTCACATGTCTGCTATGCTGGTTTGAGTAGTGTGTATTGATTTTTAATTCAGACCCAATTTGTGCAAATTTGTGTTTTGAAACTGCCTAAATACATCAGTTCATTTTTCTGTTTGAATCTTGAGTATTAGTTTTAGCCACTTAGGAATTTGCTAGGTATAATGTTAGTCCAGATCTGTTTATTCTAAATATTGGGTTATCTAGTGTATTTGTAGCTTATTGATAGCTTAAAATTCACCAAAGTGCAAAACTGCTTTTTCTGTGAACTTTTGCTAGCAGTGGTAAACTTTTTATTACTGCCAGTGTTTTGTGAATTGCCACTGTTAGTTATATGTGTTGGTTTTGAATTTTTTCTTAAATCTGCTTATTTCTATGCTTTTATTTTCTTATTAGTATAGAAATCTTGTTTATTTTCACACCCCAATAA
This sequence comes from Glebionis coronaria, assembly GCA_025667525.1. Taxonomy (NCBI): domain Eukaryota; kingdom Viridiplantae; phylum Streptophyta; class Magnoliopsida; order Asterales; family Asteraceae; genus Glebionis; species Glebionis coronaria. Next base: position 22,418,807 of record CM046882.1, on the reverse strand, counting down.
GCCAATTTCTCATTGGGGATTGTTGTTCAAAAAGAAAATTAAAAAAAATAATTTATGCAAAAAGCAACTAGCCTAGCTCAACCCCTTGACCTGTCGAACAGGGGTTCATGGGTGTACCCGTGTGCTAGGCTCATTTCTTGGTCATACTTTTCCTTTTATTTTCTTTATACGTTTCCTAATTCGTTAGTATAAATTCAAGCCGTAGCTTATTTTCATCTTTTTAGCTTTTTGGGATAAGCTGAGGTCATCAGCTTATTTTTCCCATAAAATAGACTTTTTTAGGACTTTTTGGAAGTTTTCTAGATTTTCCCTTTTTATATTTTTAATCATTTTTATTTTCTATTTTCATTTTAAGTCATATAATAATAGTTAAATTAATTTTAAAATTCCAAAAAATAATTTTTAGTTTTTATTAAAGTATTTTGAGGTTTACAAAAGATAAAAACAAAATTTGGACTTTTTCTTATTTATTTTTATTTTTAAGTCTTATATTATATTTTAAAATTAAATAATAATTAATTAAAAGGTTTTAAAAATTATTTTCTCATTTTTTATTGTTTGTTAGACTTTTAGAATTTATTTGCATGTTTTCAAAATTTTTCATAAATTTTGATTATTTTATTATTTTTCGTCGCATTTTGCGTGAAAAAGCGATTCGTCGTAGTTTAATCCGTGTTTACTTTTAATCTTTTTCTCATTTAAAAATCGAAACTAATCCAAAAACGTTTATTTGGCACACAACCACACCTCCTCGAGTACGAACACATCGTCGGTTTTTATGTTTTCCTAAACGTAATTACTTAATACTTATCATTTGTTTCTAATTTTCCTAAAGTAAGGTGAAAAATAATTATCATGTGACAATTAACGAGTGCCAAATTTCTTTGGCGGTTCGACACATAAAGATTTTTTCATACTCCTTTTTAGGTAGAGCATTGTAAGCATCATTTTGGTTTCATTATTTTTGGCCAACATTTTCTTTTGATCATCAGTTTGCTTTTCACATGGAACCGATTCAAATTGGTTAGTGGTGACATTCTTGACCGTTGTTGCATAATCACCTTCAATGATCATGTACCAAAGATCTATATCCTTAGGTTTCACATAAGTTTCAAAACGGTTTTTCCAATATATAAAACCATCCGCTTCAAAGAGTGATGGTCTTTGCATAGATTTTCCTTCCTTGTAATTTTCTTAATCCATGGGTCAATTCAAGTTTTAAAATACAATATACTTTAAATATCTTGAGTACGTAGCTCTTGATGCCAATTGTAGAAAACTATAAGGGGGTTGAATAGATTTACCGATTAGTTTTAGTTCTTTGAAACTTTTTATATGATTAGTGAGGATATAGATCAAGTATGATTGAGTATATAATAAAGATAGAGAACGAATAAATCAAACCACAATGCACAAGGGTTTATAGTGGTTCAGTCTAGTATGATCGCACTTAGCTTGCCCCTACTTCCACTCCTCGAGTATCCACTCGAGAGTTCGAAATTCACTAGTCAACAACCTCTGTTATACCGGTGGAGAAACCCTTACACGTCGCTTACAATCTTTACCAACACCTAAGCTAGGATGTCGTGTTCTTTTACATGGGTATACCAACTCCCTTTACACTATGTATTTTGAGGACTAAAATACTAACCACACTAGTAGTAGATGAATGGGTACAACAATGGTGATTGTATAGATAACACTTAACACAATCACACAATGTAAACTTTGAAGGATCAAAGCTTGAAGATAGAATTCTTCTAAATGATCTTCAAGAAGACAATGATCTATATCACTAGAGACAAAAAGTAAGAGAAGAATATATGTTAGAATGTTAGAGATAATCAGAGGTTTAGAGATATTAGATAGAAGATATGTGAGTTTGATGCTTGGAGAGTGCTTGGTATTTATAGGCAAAACCACCAGCAGCTCTCGGACCCCGTGGACCCTTTTCCATGCCCTTTTACAAAGGGGTCCGTGAGGTCTGACTTTGGTTGCCTCATAAATACCTTGTCCAAGATCACACACAAACAATATTTGACATGGGTTCACTTTGTATATCAAAGATATGGAGAGAGAAGTGTGATTTTCCATTTTTTAAGTTTACACAAAAAGACTTATAAGTGTAGAGAACTTTTACAAAAGTTAGAAACATAAAATCATGGATCTAAAGCTTCATTGTTGTTTATAACACAAACGTAAAAATATATTTTATGTTTTGTCGTTAACAAAATTTAAGAGTGATTAAAATATAAACATGGTTTTTATACGATATTTGTATTCACACACGCGATTAATTTTTAACAACTAAAAATGACTATGCATTAGCCACCCCTATCTACACACATGAACAATCTAAATCTTAATCAACCAACCAACTCACATCTCCCTCTGCCTCGCTGCAAAGTCAATCTTATCAAAATCTTGTTGTGAATATGTGGGACAATTTTCATCGACATCATTGCCTTGCACATGTCAGCAGTTTGGAGTGTCTTGAGCTTAGTCACATTCTCCCTAGCACATCTAAACGGATTGCCATTCAAAGTTAGTCATCAATTCCCTTGCCTACCACATGTCCCCATCAATCTCTATTTGGTATTGTGCTACGATCATTTTAGAAAGTAGAAATTACCCAGAGGCACAAACAAGTTCAACAGATCAATCTTTGATATCACAAGTAAACGAAATGTACTGCGTGTTCTTAAGTGTGTGTGTGTGTATGTGTGTGTGTTCCCTCCGTGTGTGTTTCAACCTAATATATGTAGAAATTGAAAGTTTGCTTTCGTTGCAAATCCTGTCTTTGGAAAAAAGATGTCAGTAGCTTTAGTCATGAAAGGTGGTCAAATGGTTTCGAGAACTATTTTTGCACAAAGGAAAAGTCTGGCGTGTCTGGGATGATAGGAATTGACGAATGTGCCCTCACGTGTGTGGCACGAGAGGGAGTTAACGTGGGATAACGGCCGAAAGTTAGAAATTATCGTCTCAGAGGTTTTTTCGCAAAAAATTAAGAAGTTCGAAGACAAATGTCCACCACCTTTACTTTCGGGGGTTTTTGACAGAAATAGCAAAGTTAAGGAACGATATTTGCTGTTTACCCAAACATTTTTTTTAAAGTTGTACTAATCAAATACGTACTAATCAAGCTTTGGGCCAAGAGTGAATTAAAATGTTTGGGGCTGGAAAATATTTATATTTGGGCCAACTTGACCTACCATAACCATAGTACCTGATTTTTGTTTCCTTCCACCGACCAACTTCTTACATAAATAACTTTTATTAAACTTCCATATTATCGTTAAATTTTCCATTCATTAAATTCGTTCCAAAGCCTTATAAACATCATCAAACGAACATTGAATTCATTCACACACCATGATTGGAATTAAGAAAAGATTCCAAGTTGCTAAATGGTATGATCATTGCTTCTTTTTCCTAGTTTTCTACCGTTGACTTTTGTTTGACTTAGCTTATGTTCATTGATTCATGTTCATGTTTCTTGTTTTGCTTATCTTCAAGATATCAAGATTGTGTTTAGTTGTAGAAAAGAATTCGTTAGAACTTCGAAAACATGTTTATATATATCAGACGACACTTTTCGAAAAAAGAAAAGTGAAAGAAAACCCTAAATGATGTTATTTTGAACGAGCGTACTTTTCATGTGCATGTTATCCGGGAGGGCGAGTCTTTGATTTAGATTTACGCAGTCTAACTCAAGTACCATCGTGTTTAGTTGTAAAAAAGATTCGCAAGAAACGTGAAAGAAAACCCTAAATGGTGCTATTTTAAGTAAACCGCTACTGTATTCGCGAGTCTAACTGAAGTACCATCATGCTTAGTTGTAGAAAAGAATTCGTAAAAATTTATAAAACATGTTTAGATGCAGTTTTCGAGCAAAAGAAAATTTAGAAAACATGTTGCTTTAACCTAAACGGGTTATATTTTTTCATGTTCTTGTTTTCAAGTCGTACACTGAGATGTACGTGGTCTAACCGAAGTAAATATTTGACTTAAACGCGTTCTTTTCTGAATTATTTTTGTATTTTTCTCTTAAAACACGTATATTTTTCTACAACTAAACTGATAATTTTTCATCTGATTTTTTTTGTATCTGTGTAAAAGTTGACTTTGGCTGATAATGTGTTATGTTGAATGATTTATACAGTAAGATGTCGATGAAGCTAGCTACGGCGAGGATAAAGCTAATGAGGAATAAAAAAGGAGCACAGGTTATTCAAATGAAGAAGGAGCTAGCTCAGTTGTTGGCAGCAGGAGATGATCGAACTGCACGAATTAGAGTATGTCGCATGGTTTTTTCGATACCTTTTTATTAGTATTATTGATCGGGCAGAAAATATTTATATTTTTGGTTAATATTGTATCAGGTTGAGCACCTAATCAGAGAAGAGAAGATGATGGGCGCGTATGATTTGATCGAGATATATTGTGAACTTATTGTAGCACGTTTGCCTATTATCGAATCACAGAAGTAAGCTATCTTTTATATCGCTTCTTTAAAGTACTAGTACTATACCTTAGCGATTTATCAATTTTTGTGGGATTTTTTTTTTTTGTTAGGACTTGTCCAATTGATTTGAAGGAAGCAATTGCAAGCGTGATATTTGCAACTCCTAGATGTCCAGATATAAAGGAGCTTGTGGATGTTAAGAAGAATTTTAGAGCGAAATACGGGAAGGAATTTGTTCACGCGGCTACTGAGATGCTTCCTGCCTGTGGTGTAAGCGGAATGGTATGTTATTTGAAACTTTGAAGTAGATGTGGCAAAATGGGTCAAAATAGTTAACATCTTTGGATATGTTGGTTTCAGTTGACACGATCACATGTAACTTTTTTTCTGCAACTATGATAACGAGATTTTCTTAATAGTAATCTTGAAGTAAAAAAAAGCACTTAAGGCGACTAGCTAGATCTTAGTTTTACCCTTTTGACCCGCTAAGACTGAAGTTAATGGAAATCGACCCATTTATTAAGAAACGGGTGAATTTGCAACACAGAATTACATTTCTCATAAAAGATTTATCTGTATCCGGCTTATTGTAATGTACTTCTCTATATCTGCAGTTGGTCGAGAAGTTATCCGCAGTTGCACCAAACATTCAGACAAAAGTGAAAGTGTTAAGCGACATAGCAAAAGAACACAACGTTGATTGGGAAGCAACTTCGTTTGAAGAATCAAAGCCTCGTGATGACTTGTTGGTAGGTTGATGCTGCTTTCTAATTACTCGGTAATAATTGTACTGTATTTTTTTTCATTGAGAATCTGTTTATATTTGAAACTTTTCTTTGAACAGAACGGGCCCAAGAACTTCGAGCAGGCGAACCCGATAACCGTTGATCCTCCTAATGTCCAGACTTCAGATGTACCTGCCGACTTCTTTCAGCTGATTAAAAAGTTCCCATCAGACTCTCAGAAGAATGTAACCCCTGCGGATACTAGCAGCCAACAGTCACCATATGCTTCTCCTAGTCATAGCGATGCGAGGCCAACAGGTATAGTTTAGTAATAGTTTGGTTATCACTTATAAAGTTACAGTGTTATCGATCATAGAGATTAACTACCATTTTATCTTTATTTAATCAGGCATGGCATCCGGGTCAATGAAAAACAACCAGTCGTTCCGGAGCAACAGCAACAACAGCAATCATTCATCAGATAGGGATAACGGAAACATGGAGTTCAAGGATGCCACTTCTGCAGCTCATGCAGCAGCCGAGGCTGCAGAACGTGCTAGTTATGCTGCTCGAGCTGCTGTACAACTTGCGAGAGAAGGGAGTTTTACGCAGCAGCATCCAACTGAATCATACAGGTCACATATCAGAGATGAAATGCCATATAATGGCTCTTTTAACAATAGAAAATCAAAGATACAGAATCAGCAAGTGCGCCAGAATGAAAGCAGTTCTTCCCCAAAGGTTACCAAAAGTTCAAGCGGATCAAGGTCGAGAAATGATTTAGATGAGAGTTCGGTTAATAATGATGACCACAAGGAAGATCGGTACTTTAGAAGACATGAAGATCAAGGTCCTTCTCTTCATAAAAGTTCAAAGAAAGAATCTGAGACTCGGTTTAAGAGGGGTGATAGTGGAAGTTCCAAATTACATTCTCATTCTTATAGTGATGCACGTAGATACGATGAAACCGACTATGATGATGATGATGATGATCAGGGTTCTTCCACTCCTGAAATAAAAAAATCTAAGGATCAGTTTACCAGTCTCAAAAAGGAAAGGTGGATGCCCCGTTCATCGCGCTCTCAAAAAGAAACTACCTTGTATAGTGGTGCTCATAGAGATGATGAATCCGAAAGTGACGATGATGATTATGATGGTACTAGGTTCGATGATGGATTTAATCACGTTGAATTGGAAGATGCAGGCAATTCATTTTTTCCATCTCCGGATAAAGAAGAAGACGCACACGTTTGGAGCCCGATAAAGAACACAAGCAACACCAAGGACCGAGTGAAACCTGCAAAATCTGTGGATTATTCGGTGAAATCCAGTCTTTCAGATGGTCCAGATTCCGAAAGTGAAAGTGGGTCATATAAGTTCGATTCTCCACGTAAACAGGACTTCTCTAGGAATTCTCGGGCTGAGTTGGATGATTTGATGCAACGGAATCAAAAATACCCATCACACACAAAGATTACCTCACCTTCGTCAAAGAAACCTGTCGAAGAAAGTCAAAGTCCGGTACAATTTGATTCAAGACCAAGCAGAGTGAACAAGAAAAAACCTAGTGTTTACAAAACGAGTTCAGAATCAGATTCAGATGATAATGATGATAAATTCCCGGTAAGACCTTCAAGATCTGCACGGCCAATTACACATTTCAGTTATGATGGAAATGATTCAGATGAAGAAGTTTCGCCTACAAAACATAAGCCCCATAGTAAAACTCATTCGGGTCCACAAGGAGTGTCCCGCAGGACAAAGGATCAGGTTGAACCCAAGGACAAAATCGCGCTCAAGCCCAAGCAATCCCAAGCTGAGCCTGCTGAAGACTACAAGAAACATCAACACACAACTCGACCTAAACATGAACCTGCCAAGAGAATTCCCGAGCCTAAGGTATCTAAACCTGAAGTCTCCACACCTCCAGTTGACGTAAATAATGTTAAGAAGCCTCGCCACGTTCATCCAAAGCTTCCTGATTTTGAAGATCTAGCCGACCGTATCTACGCTCTAAACAAAATGGAGCGTAAATTAGTATTTTAAGCTGTATGCACATAGTTTGGCCTGCAACTGCATAAACACATACGATGTCTCATGCATATTTGATAATGAGAGCGCCATTTTTATTTTTAACACATGTATATATGAGTGCTTGCGACATGAATCATTGTGGTAAATTTCATTTTCGTTCCGACCTTGAGCTTTATATGTTTGAATGAGCTTAAGTATGCTGAGCCTTCAAATCGAGCTTGTGCAGAACCTATATAATGTTGGTGATTTTAGTGTCATCAAATCATTTTGTGTAATAGTGATTTACCCGAGACCAAAGGAATTTCGAGTAAGTTATAATATGAGTTCGGAGGTGTGGATTACACGCTCGTATAAACAAATTAACTTGATTTCGGACACAATCATGGAAAAGATAGGCAATAAGTCTAAATAACGCGATAGTGACAGAATTAAGTCACTGGGCTGTCACTAATAACATATTGTTTTGTTGACAGCAGTTAGCGACAGTTTGTATCTGTTGCACAACTGTGGCTGGATACAGTTAATTCAAGGGCTGTGACTTTTCCTAATGGGTGTGACTTTTCATTAAGGGGCATAACTTTTCCCTATTTGTGTTGATATATAGTAAACATCACTTTGGTCTTTCATATGAACAAATATGAAGAATCATAACAACCCATACAATCTTCTCCATGTTTTGCTTTGCTCTCTTGTGCCTAGAAATCAAAGTGTTTTTCTTGTCTTATCCCGATAAGGATTTCATGTAACCCAGGCACCGATAAGATCGAAATACTTTATTCGAAAAGTGAACTCAACACGATTCAAGCAAGATAATCAGGATTCATCACATACACCAACCCTATTATCTTACATATAATAGCTAAGATAAATGGAGCTTATGTGATAAATGAGCTTATACACTGAATGTTGTACCATGATGAAGATGAAAATTCCGTAAACGCCTGACATGTGTCACTATTTATAACGTGACACGTAATTAAAATATGTAGATTTAAACACTTGTTAAAGTTCATCGCTATTAAACATCTTTTTAAAAGTTTACGTACCAAAACGAGAAGATGAAAAAAGTTTGTTGCTATTTTATAACTCAAGGTCCTCATATGTAATCATGGAACCATTGGGCAATGCTGCAATGTATGCACAAACTATGTCCAGATCAATGCCAGGATGTTTAATTCTTGGTGAGTCATTATTGCATGTGTCAGTGTCTGAATGTGAGGCGCTGACAAAGGTTGATCCACCGTTGACAAAGGTTGATCCTCCGCTGACACAAGGTGATCCAGTAACAGGATGCACATATGTTTCTCTCTTATCAATTTGAGCATCACTATGTGAGATGAAAGCCATGTTTCTAGAGGTAGATTTGCTTCCATGATCCATGAGGATTTCATTCTCTACAATCTTTAGTTTATTGTAGACGTCATCAAAAGTAGAACTCTTGTGGGCATTGGTAGCAATGATAGACCTAGCTTCAATCTTCCATACATCACCAAGACTTTTAAGAAAAGTGGTTATGATATCAGCATCATCATACACTGTTCCCATAAAGGAAAATTTGCTAGTGATGTCAAGAAGCCTGCTTCTTACCCCACTTAGCTTCTCACTGGGAAGAGCCTTGAACACAGCATACTCATGCAAAAGTTGCTTCTTCTTTTCTGAAGCAGTATCATCATTACCACCATAGTTGACTTGAAGAGCTTCCCAAAGTTCCTTGGCAGACTCAAAACCTCTATACTTGTGCTGGTTGGTTGGTCCCAAATAGAGTTTGAGAATGCTTAAAGTTTTCATGTCACTCCTTCTCTTTGCAATATCCTCAGTTGTGACAGCTCTCCCATCAGTGGGTCTTTCTTTTCGATCCTGTTCAGTTGAACCCTCAACTGGTCTAGCAGCAATCTTAGCAACTTTATCGAATGTGTTTCCATATTCAATAATTTCCCAGAGAGTGTGATCATGAATTTGAAGGTATTGTTCAAAATTGAACTTCCATAGGTCAAAGTTGTCAGGGTCTAGCATGGGAATTTTTAGGTTGTGACTTGATGAGGAGGAGGTCATATCTGGAGTTGACATCTTGTCTGGTTTTTAGGGTTTCTTGAATAATTAGGGTTTTTAGCGATTTATGATTTTTAGGGTTTCGTGTTCTTCTAGATCAAAGTTCCTCAACAAGCTCTGATACCACTTGTTGATCCCCAAACTTAGATCGATTAGCTTTGTATTAACGAGATTGAATCAAGATTAATACTTAGAGAAACTTTGTGTTATGAAACAATCTAAGTGCTATGCGGAATTTAACACTTAGAACAAGAACACACAAAACAGAATAACCCAAACTTTCACTTTGATTAATGATCAAAACTTGGTACAATGAAAGTGAAAAACACGTATATAAAACTAAAACCTAAGGCCTCCTTTAATAGAATAAGGAACCTTGTACAAGAGTCTAAGTATCAACTATTTAAGGTAAAGATAAACATAGAAAATACAATGTCAAACATATCTTTACTCAAAGTACAAAACGTGTATACTAAGTATTCTATCAGTGGTGAAAACTTCTTCTTGTCAGCGCTTCAATATCTCTTTCAGTGTCCAGTTGTCAGCGCCATATTATCTTTTTTTAGCGTCTAAGTTCTTCTTGTCAACGTCCCAATGACTTAGCTATTTTTATTCCCAACAAAGTATACATATCAGGATAAAAGGAGGATTTCTTTATCAGGACATCTCATGAATACTACATGTAGGAACAACACAAACTACAATGGTTCATCTACCAAAACTCAAAAGAGTTAATAAAGACACATCATAGATCATGAGGGTAATTCAGATTGAGTTGAAGATTCAACAGGATAGTGGCAGTGTCTGTCACTACAATCATCTACCAAACAAACTTAAAAGATAATAAGTTCCATCACAATGCTACGACACAAGGTTTAAATAAGTTCGATTACAGAAAGAAAATAAGATACAAAGAAATCTATCACGCGATTAGTTCCTTAGACACCAGCTCCTCATCCTCCTTATCATTGTTGTCAGCTTCATCACTCTCGTCCATTTCCCTTTTTGCACTTCAAGGTCAAATCTCTATCATGATGGCAGCTCACTCTCAAAATTCAAATACTCACTCATACACGGCGGATTTATTACAAAACAAGTCTCAATACGACTTTCAACATTCCTAAGCTTCCAAGCTCTACTCAGAATTGATCTCACATGAGGCTCCTACTCACTCATCCTTTCAACCTTACCTACTTCTCTTAAAACCTTTCAATTCAAGCACACAAATTCATCACAATTGAACTAAGACTAGCAATCTCATCCATCTTCCAAGTCCTAACAACTAAAATCTCCACATACCAAATACAACCTTTGAAACAACTTTTCTTTTACATCAACCTTCTAATCAAACCAGTTTCAACCACATATCTATCATATATCAACTAATCAAACTTCCTCATACCCGATACAAGTCGCAAGAATTCAGTTGTAAAATCGTTCATCATCTGGTCTATTGTCCTAGACCCTCGCCAGTATATAAGGTCATTATTCAAAATTATATACATATGCATTGCATAGAAAAAATTACGATAACAAGTACTCAACGTACTTTCAACAACATCAATACATCATCAATACATCATCATAGTATTTACTTAATAAATACTCTAAAAATCATTTCAGTTTTAAAGGATACATCTATCTATAAAACAATACAAAACAAATAATCTTATCGGAGCCTTGCAGAGAAGTTGCGTGCTTTTGTAAAATATTTTCGACACCAAAGTTATAGTTTAGGACATTTTTCAAAATCGACCTAATTCGCTATAACTAAAAGCTTTGATACCAATCTTTAACACCCCCAAATTACATTGCGTAGCGGAAATACACATTTGGGTGCTAAACACAAACATCATTACACAAAACACTTTAAACGATCTCAAAATCGTACATTTGAATTATAAAAGGATATAATTTAATCATTGTCTAAAACCTTCGATCCTAAGTAAAACAATTTTAGAATTATCAGAGTAACATTTAGGTCCCCCAAAGATCTCGACCAGTCAACAAACATTTTTACCAAAGTACATGACCATACATTATAAATTTTATAACAAAAGGGAAAGAAATCAGCTTTGGACCCAATCACTACAAAAGCAACCCGCAATCGTTCTCCAGCAAGCTCCGCCATCAATCAACTTCAATCACCTGAAATACATGCTTAAAATCATCCACACAATGGTTGAGCGAGTCTATAGGTTTATCAAATCATCATTTGAAGACAAGAGAAAAATCAATCATAATCATTTAATAGAATTGTCGTCACAATCTATTGATCAGTCATTCTAGCATATAGCAATAATTATAGAATTATATTAAGCTCATGACACCGACCCCTTAACTTAGTAACCCACGCCTAAAGCCGACATGACTATATGAATTCCATTACCCCTACTAGGGTATCAATTGCAAGTATACCACATTCTTATTCTCGTAAATTATCCTTCCCAGAGGTTACTCAGCGTAAAGCCCTGGTCTCAGATAGGGTCGTCAGCCCAATAGTACTATAATTTGATTAAGCGGGTATTCCCAACTCACAACATCATGTCAGAACATAGTCAACGGCTCATGAATTTAGGGACTTTTGTAATTTAGGTACTTATACAATTCAAGGCAACATCAGGCAACATTCGGGTCCAAACAATCATCATGACTTGTGTTCATTTTATTTTCAAATAGCATGTATCCCCTTCGCGGGTTTTAAAATCATTCAAAACAAATACAAAGCGAGGCTATAGACTCACCTTGAGTAATAGCAGTAGCAAGACGACCTTCGACGATTGTTGATGCCCGATAAACATAAAAATCACAACCTATCAAATAAGGCGCGTTCATTAATAATAGTCTCGAATATAACCCATAAATAATAACATCAAACTCAAAATCATAATATTACGACAAACCCGAAAGAAAACAATACAAGTGATACTATTACTTCCTTTTATATGTTTACTCTATTAGTCTATTCTTTCGATAAAAATCTGCCAGTACATACCAAATGTACGAGCTCATTTACCCCACTTAAACACGTCAAATACTTATGATACTACTCAGAGATCTCACTTACTATATATAGAAAGTCCTCTTAAAAGCCCATCAAAATTTTTTACTTTTTAAGTTCCCTGCCCGACACATCATTGAACTACAAAAACCGGACAATTTTACGTCACCGACTCATACAACCATTTTGACCATTCCAAACAATCTCGTTTACAAATCCGACACTTGAGTTTGAAAATAGACTCACAACCCTAGGTTTAGAACCTAACATCAGACATTGACTATTTTTACAACTCATTCTATAGTCTCTGAGATTTGATCCAAATATCGACAACAACTTCGGATTGTGTCGATACTCGTCTCCCGATACACGAATAATCAAATCATCATAACTTCTCGCTCGTTTGGAGCTAGAAGCTCTACTATATATCAAATCGAAGCTAACGAAATTCTCTACAACCCTATGCGATTAGTTTAACCATTTTCAAATAGTAAAATACCCAAAAATTACCTTTTTCCCATTGATCTAAAATACCCTTCTAAAAATCATACTAGATAAAATTTTCAACCCATTTTACTCAATCTCCTATGCCTAATATCATCATACTATCATCCTTATCCATCTATCTAACCTATAACACACTTATATAATCATTCAAAAATTTACTCACTAAAAAATTCAAACATGCAATACTTAAAAACCATTTTAAACAATACTAACCACATATATATATATATATCATGAAAATAGATCAAACCACCTTGGGTCATATCAAAATTTCAAAAGTTGTTGCATGTGCATAAAATTTAAACCAAAAGACGCACAATTAAATTTGCAACATGGGATATCAACTAGTTTTTGAAGATTCAAAGTAGAAAATCAAAATCTAATGGTTTTATGTGTGTTATGTGTGGCGGCATAGAACAAGAGAGAGGAAAGAAATATGAAAACTTGTTATCTATGTGTTTTTGTTAGTGGAAAGTTAGGTAGAAGGGTTTATATATGGTGGGTGGAGGGACTTTTCTTGCCAATTTATGATAGTTTTGGTCCAAAATGCAATTAAATAGTTTTAAGGGTAGAAAATGTAAATTGTCAATTTTGAAAACATTTACGAGGCTCGGGTTTCGTAAAAATACTTTTCCAAAGTTAAAACGTACTCAAAATATGATAATATTATGATCCCGGTTCGACTTAATACACAATTAAAATAAAACGTCAATAATATCAACATCGAGACAACATATAATAAAACATAAAATCTCGGGCATCCGTCGATATCGTGATCACTAATAATCCTCGCTATTAGTAAAAAGGTAAAAATAAGACTTCCAACCACCAACCGTCATATCATTCAAACTCATTAAAACTTCCAAAATTATTCGTTAAATAATATTAAATAATGACCGTGGGTTCGGGTTATCACACATAATTTCCAAAGAAACAAAATTCCGATATAATACGGGTCAATTCAGTCAAAGGACGAATTATGCCAACATCATAAACCCATTTCTATCAAATACCTACCCATTACCCATTATAAACCCATCAAGCCCAAACAAATACCTGACTACCCAACCCACCAAGCCCACATTTTAAAACATGTTTAATAATATTTTCAGTGGCGCAAAACATGTGTTAATTACGAAAAACATATCAAATAAACTGTTTACCCATCCTCCCACTTTATAAACCCTAATCCCAATCCCTAATCAAATCAAAGGGCTTTGAGTTGTATGTTTCCAGATCGACAATTGATCATATCCCTAACCCACCCACGTCACCAAAACATCCACCAACACACCCATGTGTGTTGTGGGACCATCCCCTACACCAATGAGGGTTCACTTTTGCTTCAAGACAAAAGAATGGCAGGCATCCAATGGCTAAGCTAGCTTTACTAGTTCATCACATCAGTACCAACATCCAAGATTGAAACCAACCAGCTGACATCACATGTACATTGTAGAAATCACATGTTACCATGTTGAATCAATTCAAAAAAAATCAAAGATCCAAATCTTCTTGGCATCAATCAAGGGCATTGTTGGAAAATCATAGCATTAGGGTTTTCCTTTCATTGTATTCTAGTATCTTCTATCAAGTAGTATAAATAGGAAAATCATTGTAATTTTTCATATGTTCCAGTTTTTTTGTAAACCTGAATTTATGAATAGTTAAAGTTTATCTTTGGCCTTGCAAAATTATTCTGAGTTCCTTTTATTTCTTATTAATTTAGTCTTTATAAATTGATCATAAGTGTGTGATTCTGACAAAATTAAACACTTGTGAGATTTATAAGGTTTGGTTAATTCTTGTTGATTAACTTAAATTCATTTGCAGCGTTTCTTGTTTCAAAAGCATTTTCAGAAAATCCTTTTTTGACTATTGCTAATATTTCACTGTCCATAAGCTGACCAATAAGCTCTCTTGACAAAGAAATTGTTGCATGGCTTGTGGAATTGAAGTTTCTTTGTTTTTGTTGTGTTCAAAATAGGTCAAGAAGAAAACACCAAGACTGTGGTAGTCTTGGTGTATGGACTGTTGTAGTCCCACTCCTTGCATACTCATTGCTTAACCCCATAAGCCACCAAAGATCAACTAAACAGCTCTATTTGCATCAACTAATTGCAAGTGGGGCTTGGATGTAGGTCCCACTAGGTACATTGGCTTTGAACTCGCATAGCAATTTCTTTTTTATTTTTATGGTTGTATGATTTTTGCCATGATCTGCTTTAGTTGTTAGTTTAAGAGTTCCATTCTGTTTAATTTGTGTTACAAATTGTGTTTCTGTGCTTGTTAAGCTTAAGTTAGGGTTATATTCATAAAGGTGTTAGAAAAAACTTGTAATTTGTTGCTTTAAAGGGTGTTTGGTTGTGTTAGTTCTAGGCTTTTGGTGACATAAAAACTAGACCTTAACTGCCTGCACACTTAAGTTAGGCTTAGGTTAGTTTAAAATTGCTTTTGGTTGGATGTTGTTAGCTTAAAGAAGGATTTTGCAAGTTATTGTGTTTTTCTGCCAAAGTTCATGATTGTCTGATTTCTTTCTTTATCTGATAAGTAGTGTTTGTTGTCTGATGAATTTAAGCGATTCACATGTCTGCTATGCTGGTTTGAGTAGTGTGTATTGATTTTTAATTCAGACCCAATTTGTGCAAATTTGTGTTTTGAAACTGCCTAAATACATCAGTTCATTTTTCTGTTTGAATCTTGAGTATTAGTTTTAGCCACTTAGGAATTTGCTAGGTATAATGTTAGTCCAGATCTGTTTATTCTAAATATTGGGTTATCTAGTGTATTTGTAGCTTATTGATAGCTTAAAATTCACCAAAGTGCAAAACTGCTTTTTCTGTGAACTTTTGCTAGCAGTGGTAAACTTTTTATTACTGCCAGTGTTTTGTGAATTGCCACTGTTAGTTATATGTGTTGGTTTTGAATTTTTTCTTAAATCTGCTTATTTCTATGCTTTTATTTTCTTATTAGTATAGAAATCTTGTTTATTTTCACACCCCAATAAGCCAATTTCTCATTGGGGATTGTTGTTCAAAAAGAAAATTAAAAAAAATAATTTATGCAAAAAGCAACTAGCCTAGCTCAACCCCTTGACCTGTCGAACAGGGGTTCATGGGTGTACCCGTGTGCTAGGCTCATTTCTTGGTCATACTTTTCCTTTTATTTTCTTTATACGTTTCCTAATTCCTTAGTATAAATTCAAGCCGTAGCTTATTTTCATCTTTTTAGCTTTTTGGGATAAGCTGAGGTCATCAGCTTATTTTTCCCATAAAATAGACTTTTTTAGGACTTTTTGGAAGTTTTCTAGATTTTCCCTTTTTATATTTTTAATCATTTTTATTTTCTATTTTCATTTTAAGTCATATAATAATAGTTAAATTAATTTTAAAATTCCAAAAAATAATTTTTAGTTTTTATTAAAGTATTTTGAGGTTTACAAAAGATAAAAACAAAATTTGGACTTTTTCTTATTTATTTTTATTTTTAAGTCTTATATTATATTTTAAAATTAAATAATAATTAATTAAAAGGTTTTAAAAATTATTTTCTCATTTTTTATTGTTTGTTAGACTTTTAGAATTTATTTGCATGTTTTCAAAATTTTTCATAAATTTTGATTATTTTATTATTTTTCGTCGCATTTTGCGTGAAAAAGCGATTCGTCGTAGTTTAATCCGTGTTTACTTTTAATCTTTTTCTCATTTAAAAATCGAAACTAATCCAAAAACGTTTATTTGGCACACAACCACACCTCCTCGAGTACGAACACATCGTCGGTTTTTATGTTTTCCTAAACGTAATTACTTAATACTTATCATTTGTTTCTAATTTTCCTAAAGTAAGGTGAAAAATAATTATCATGTGACAATTAACGAGTGCCAAATTTCTTTGGCGGTTCGACACATAAAGATTTTTTCATACTCCTTTTTAGGTAGAGCATTGTAAGCATCATTTTGGTTTCATTATTTTTGGCCAACATTTTCTTTTGATCATCAGTTTGCTTTTCACATGGAACCGATTCAAATTGGTTAGTGGTGACATTCTTGACCGTTGTTGCATAATCACCTTCAATGATCATGTACCAAAGATCTATATCCTTAGGTTTCACATAAGTTTCAAAACGGTTTTTCCAATATATAAAACCATCCGCTTCAAAGAGTGATGGTCTTTGCATAGATTTTCCTTCCTTGTAATTTTCTTAATCCATGGGTCAATTCAAGTTTTAAAATACAATATACTTTAAATATCTTGAGTACGTAGCTCTTGATGCCAATTGTAGAAAACTATAAGGGGGTTGAATAGATTTACCGATTAGTTTTAGTTCTTTGAAACTTTTTATATGATTAGTGAGGATATAGATCAAGTATGATTGAGTATATAATAAAGATAGAGAACGAATAAATCAAACCACAATGCACAAGGATTTATAGTGGTTCAGTCTAGTATGATCGCACTTAGCTTGCCCCTACTTCCACTCCTCGAGTATCCACTCGAGAGTTCGAAATTCACTAGTCAACAACCTCTGTTATACCGGTGGAGAAACCCTTACACGTCGCTTACAATCTTTACCAACACCTAAGCTAGGATGTCGTGTTCTTTTACATGGGTATACCAACTCCCTTTACACTATGTATTTTGAGGACTAAAATACTAACCACACTAGTAGTAGATGAATGGGTACAACAATGGTGATTGTATAGATAACACTTAACACAATCACACAATGTAAACTTTGAAGGATCAAAGCTTGAAGATAGAATTCTTCTAAATGATCTTCAAGAAGACAATGATCTATATCACTAGAGACAAAAAGTAAGAGAAGAATATATGTTAGAATGTTAGAGATAATCAGAGGTTTAGAGATATTAGATAGAAGATATGTGAGTTTGATGCTTGGAGAGTGCTTGGTATTTATAGGCAAAACCACCAGCAGCTCTCGGACCCCGTGGACCCTTTTCCATGCCCTTTTACAAAGGGGTCCGTGAGGTCTGACTTTGGTTGCCTCATAAATACCTTGTCCAAGATCACACACAAACAATATTTGACATGGGTTCACTTTGTATATCAAAGATATGGAGAGAGAAGTGTGATTTTCCATTTTTTAAGTTTACACAAAAAGACTTATAAGTGTAGAGAACTTTTACAAAAGTTAGAAACATAAAATCATGGATCTAAAGCTTCATTGTTGTTTATAACACAAACGTAAAAATATATTTTATGTTTTGTCGTTAACAAAATTTAAGAGTGATTAAAATATAAACATGGTTTTTATACGATATTTGTATTCACACACGCGATTAATTTTTAACAACTAAAAATGACTATGCATTAGCCACCCCTATCTACACACATGAACAATCTAAATCTTAATCAACCAACCAACTCACATCTCCCTCTGCCTCGCTGCAAAGTCAATCTTATCAAAATCTTGTTGTGAATATGTGGGACAATTTTCATCGACATCATTGCCTTGCACATGTCAGCAGTTTGGAGTGTCTTGAGCTTAGTCACATTCTCCCTAGCACATCTAAACGGATTGCCATTCAAAGTTAGTCATCAATTCCCTTGCCTACCACATGTCCCCATCAATCTCTATTTGGTATTGTGCTACGATCATTTTAGAAAGTAGAAATTACCCAGAGGCACAAACAAGTTCAACAGATCAATCTTTGATATCACAAGTAAACGAAATGTACTGCGTGTTCTTAAGTGTGTGTGTGTGTATGTGTGTGTGTTCCCTCCGTGTGTGTTTCAACCTAATATATGTAGAAATTGAAAGTTTGCTTTCGTTGCAAATCCTGTCTTTGGAAAAAAGATGTCAGTAGCTTTAGTCATGAAAGGTGGTCAAATGGTTTCGAGAACTATTTTTGCACAAAGGAAAAGTCTGGCGTGTCTGGGATGATAGGAATTGACGAATGTGCCCTCACGTGTGTGGCACGAGAGGGAGTTAACGTGGGATAACGGCCGAAAGTTAGAAATTATCGTCTCAGAGGTTTTTTCGCAAAAAATTAAGAAGTTCGAAGACAAATGTCCACCACCTTTACTTTCGGGGGTTTTTGACAGAAATAGCAAAGTTAAGGAACGATATTTGCTGTTTACCCAAACATTTTTTTTAAAGTTGTACTAATCAAATACGTACTAATCAAGCTTTGGGCCAAGAGTGAATTAAAATGTTTGGGGCTGGAAAATATTTATATTTGGGCCAACTTGACCTACCATAACCATAGTACCTGATTTTTGTTTCCTTCCACCGACCAACTTCTTACATAAATAACTTTTCATATTAAACTTCCATATTATCGTTAAATTTTCCATTCATTAAATTCGTTCCAAAGCCTTATAAACATCATCAAACGAACATTGAATTCATTCACACACCATGATTGGAATTAAGAAAAGATTCCAAGTTGCTAAATGGTATGATCATTGCTTCTTTTTCCTAGTTTTCTACCGTTGACTTTTGTTTGACTTAGCTTATGTTCATTGATTCATGTTCATGTTTCTTGTTTTGCTTATCTTCAAGATATCAAGATTGTGTTTAGTTGTAGAAAAGAATTCGTTAGAACTTCGAAAACATGTTTATATATATCAGACGACACTTTTCGAAAAAAGAAAAGTGAAAGAAAACCCTAAATGATGTTATTTTGAACGAGCGTACTTTTCATGTGCATGTTATCCGGGAGGGCGAGTCTTTGATTTAGATTTACGCAGTCTAACTCAAGTACCATCGTGTTTAGTTGTAAAAAAGATTCGCAAGAAACGTGAAAGAAAACCCTAAATGGTGCTATTTTAAGTAAACCGCTACTGTATTCGCGAGTCTAACTGAAGTACCATCATGCTTAGTTGTAGAAAAGAATTCGTAAAAATTTATAAAACATGTTTAGATGCAGTTTTCGAGCAAAAGAAAATTTAGAAAACATGTTGCTTTAACCTAAACGGGTTATATTTTTTCATGTTCTTGTTTTCAAGTCGTACACTGAGATGTACGTGGTCTAACCGAAGTAAATATTTGACTTAAACGCGTTCTTTTCTGAATTATTTTTGTATTTTTCTCTTAAAACACGTATATTTTTCTACAACTAAACTGATAATTTTTCATCTGATTTTTTTTGTATCTGTGTAAAAGTTGACTTTGGCTGATAATGTGTTATGTTGAATGATTTATACAGTAAGATGTCGATGAAGCTAGCTACGGCGAGGATAAAGCTAATGAGGAATAAAAAAGGAGCACAGGTTATTCAAATGAAGAAGGAGCTAGCTCAGTTGTTGGCAGCAGGAGATGATCGAACTGCACGAATTAGAGTATGTCGCATGGTTTTTTCGATACCTTTTTATTAGTATTATTGATCGGGCAGAAAATATTTATATTTTTGGTTAATATTGTATCAGGTTGAGCACCTAATCAGAGAAGAGAAGATGATGGGCGCGTATGATTTGATCGAGATATATTGTGAACTTATTGTAGCACGTTTGCCTATTATCGAATCACAGAAGTAAGCTATCTTTTATATCGCTTCTTTAAAGTACTAGTACTATACCTTAGCGATTTATCAATTTTTGTGGGATTTTTTTTTTTTTGTTAGGACTTGTCCAATTGATTTGAAGGAAGCAATTGCAAGCGTGATATTTGCAACTCCTAGATGTCCAGATATAAAGGAGCTTGTGGATGTTAAGAAGAATTTTAGAGCGAAATACGGGAAGGAATTTGTTCACGCGGCTACTGAGATGCTTCCTGCCTGTGGTGTAAGCGGAATGGTATGTTATTTGAAACTTTGAAGTAGATGTGGCAAAATGGGTCAAAATAGTTAACATCTTTGGATATGTTGGTTTCAGTTGACACGATCACATGTAACTTTTTTTCTGCAACTATGATAACGAGATTTTCTTAATAGTAATCTTGAAGTAAAAAAAAGCACTTAAGGCGACTAGCTAGATCTTAGTTTTACCCTTTTGACCCGCTAAGACTGAAGTTAATGGAAATCGACCCATTTATTAAGAAACGGGTGAATTTGCAACACAGAATTACATTTCTCATAAAAGATTTATCTGTATCCGGCTTATTGTAATGTACTTCTCTATATCTGCAGTTGGTCGAGAAGTTATCCGCAGTTGCACCAAACATTCAGACAAAAGTGAAAGTGTTAAGCGACATAGCAAAAGAACACAACGTTGATTGGGAAGAAACTTCGTTTGAAGAATCAAAGCCTCGTGATGACTTGTTGGTAGGTTGATGCTGCTTTCTAATTACTCGGTAATAATTGTACTGTATTTTTTTTCATTGAGAATCTGTTTATATTTGAAACTTTTCTTTGAACAGAACGGGCCCAAGAACTTCGAGCAGGCGAACCCGATAACCGTTGATCCTCCTAATGTCCAGACTTCAGATGTACCTGCCGACTTCTTTCAGCTGATTAAAAAGTTCCCATCAGACTCTCAGAAGAATGTAACCCCTGCGGATACTAGCAGCCAACAGTCACCATATGCTTCTCCTAGTCATAGCGATGCGAGGCCAACAGGTATAGTTTAGTAATAGTTTGGTTATCACTTATAAAGTTACAGTGTTATCGATCATAGAGATTAACTACCATTTTATCTTTATTTAATCAGGCATGGCATCCGGGTCAATGAAAAACAACCAGTCGTTCCGGAGCAACAGCAACAACAGCAATCATTCATCAGATAGGGATAACGGAAACATGGAGTTCAAGGATGCCACTTCTGCAGCTCATGCAGCAGCCGAGGCTGCAGAACGTGCTAGTTATGCTGCTCGAGCTGCTGTACAACTTGCGAGAGAAGGGAGTTTTACGCAGCAGCATCCAACTGAATCATACAGGTCACATATCAGAGATGAAATGCCATATAATGGCTCTTTTAACAATAGAAAATCAAAGATACAGAATCAGCAAGTGCGCCAGAATGAAAGCAGTTCTTCCCCAAAGGTTACCAAAAGTTCAAGCGGATCAAGGTCGAGAAATGATTTAGATGAGAGTTCGGTTAATAATGATGACCACAAGGAAGATCGGTACTTTAGAAGACATGAAGATCAAGGTCCTTCTCTTCATAAAAGTTCAAAGAAAGAATCTGAGACTCGGTTTAAGAGGGGTGATAGTGGAAGTTCCAAATTACATTCTCATTCTTATAGTGATGCACGTAGATACGATGAAACCGACTATGATGATGATGATGATGATCAGGGTTCTTCCACTCCTGAAATAAAAAAATCTAAGGATCAGTTTACCAGTCTCAAAAAGGAAAGGTGGATGCCCCGTTCATCGCGCTCTCAAAAAGAAACTACCTTGTATAGTGGTGCTCATAGAGATGATGAATCCGAAAGTGACGATGATGATTATGATGGTACTAGGTTCGATGATGGATTTAATCACGTTGAATTGGAAGATGCAGGCAATTCATTTTTTCCATCTCCGGATAAAGAAGAAGACGCACACGTTTGGAGCCCGATAAAGAACACAAGCAACACCAAGGACCGAGTGAAACCTGCAAAATCTGTGGATTATTCGGTGAAATCCAGTCTTTCAGATGGTCCAGATTCCGAAAGTGAAAGTGGGTCATATAAGTTCGATTCTCCACGTAAACAGGACTTCTCTAGGAATTCTCGAGCTGAGTTGGATGATTTGATGCAACGGAATCAAAAATACCCATCACACACAAAGATTACCTCACCTTCGTCAAAGAAACCTGTCGAAGAAAGTCAAAGTCCGGTACAATTTGATTCAAGACCAAGCAGAGTGAACAAGAAAAAACCTAGTGTTTACAAAACGAGTTCAGAATCAGATTCAGATGATAATGATGATAAATTCCCGGTAAGACCTTCAAGATCTGCACGGCCAATTACACATTTCAGTTATGATGGAAATGATTCAGATGAAGAAGTTTCGCCTACAAAACATAAGCCCCATAGTAAAACTCATTCGGGTCCACAAGGAGTGTCCCGCAGGACAAAGGATCAGGTTGAACCCAAGGACAAAATCGCGCTCAAGCCCAAGCAATCCCAAGCTGAGCCTGCTGAAGACTACAAGAAACATCAACACACAACTCGACCTAAACATGAACCTGCCAAGAGAATTCCCGAGCCTAAGGTATCTAAACCTGAAGTCTCCACACCTCCAGTTGACGTAAATAATGTTAAGAAGCCTCGCCACGTTCATCCAAAGCTTCCTGATTTTGAAGATCTAGCCGACCGTATCTACGCTCTAAACAAAATGGAGCGTAAATTAGTATTTTAAGCTGTATGTACATAGTTTGGCCTGCAACTGCATAAACACATACGATGTCTCATGCATATTTGATAATGAGAGCGCCATTTTTATTTTTAGCACATGTATATATGAGTGCTTGCGACATGAATCATTGTGGTAAATTTCATTTTCGTTCCGACCTTGAGCTTTATATGTTTGAATGAGCTTAAGTATGCTGAGCCTTCAAATCGAGCTTGTGCAGAACCTATATAATGTTGGTGATTTTAGTGTCATCAAATCATTTTGTGTAATAGTGATTTACCCGAGACCAAAGGAATTTCGAGTAAGTTATAATATGAGTTCGGAGGTGTGGATTACACGCTCGTATAAACAAATTAACTTGATTTCGGACACAATCATGGAAAAGATAGGCAATAAGTCTAAATAACGCGATAGTGACAGAATTAAGTCACTGGGCTGTCACTAATAACATATTGTTTTGTTGACAGCAGTTAGCGACAGTTTGTATCTGTTGCACAACTGTGGCTGGATACAGTTAATTCAAGGGCTGTGACTTTTCCTAATGGGTGTGACTTTTCATTAAGGGGCATAACTTTTCCCTATTTGTGTTGATATATAGTAAACATCACTTTGGTCTTTCATATGAACAAATATGAAGAATCATAACAACCCATACAATCTTCTCCATGTTTTGCTTTGCTCTCTTGTGCCTAGAAATCAAAGTGTTTTTCTTGTCTTATCCCGATAAGGATTTCATGTAACCCAGGCACCGATAAGATCGAAATACTTTATTCGAAAAGTGAACTCAACACGATTCAAGCAAGATAATCAGGATTCATCACATACACCAACCCTATTATCTTACATATAATAGCTAAGATAAATGGAGCTTATGTGATAAATGAGCTTATACACTGAATGTTGTACCATGATGAAGATGAAAATTCCGTAAACGCCTGACATGTGTCACTATTTATAACGTGACACGTAATTAAAATATGTAGATTTAAACACTTGTTAAAGTTCATCGCTATTAAACATCTTTTTAAAAGTTTACGTACCAAAACGAGAAGATGAAAAAAGTTTGTTGCTATTTTATAACTCAAGGTCCTCATATGTAATCATGGAACCATTGGGCAATGCTGCAATGTATGCACAAACTATGTCCAGATCAATGCCAGGATGTTTAATTCTTGGTGAGTCATTATTGCATGTGTCAGTGTCTGAATGTGAGGCGCTGACAAAGGTTGATCCACCGTTGACAAAGGTTGATCCTCGCTGACACAAGGTGATCCAGTAACAGGATGCACATATGTTTCTCTCTTATCAATTTGAGCATCACTATGTGAGATGAAAGCCATGTTTCTAGAGGTAGATTTGCTTCCATGATCCATGAGGATTTCATTCTCTACAATCTTTAGTTTATTGTAGACGTCATCAAAAGTAGAACTCTTGTGGGCATTGGTAGCAATGATAGACCTAGCTTCAATCTTCCATACATCACCAAGACTTTTAAGAAAAGTGGTTATGATATCAGCATCATCATACACTGTTCCCATAAAGGAAAATTTGCTAGTGATGTCAAGAAGCCTGCTTCTTACCCCACTTAGCTTCTCACTGGGAAGAGCCTTGAACACAGCATACTCATGCAAAAGTTGCTTCTTCTTTTCTGAAGCAGTATCATCATTACCACCATAGTTGACTTGAAGAGCTTCCCAAAGTTCCTTGGCAGACTCAAAACCTCTATACTTGTGCTGGTTGGTTGGTCCCAAATAGAGTTTGAGAATGCTTAAAGTTTTCATGTCACTCCTTCTCTTTGCAATATCCTCAGTTGTGACAGCTCTCCCATCAGTGGGTCTTTCTTTTCGATCCTGTTCAGTTGAACCCTCAACTGGTCTAGCAGCAATCTTAGCAACTTTATCGAATGTGTTTCCATATTCAATAATTTCCCAGAGAGTGTGATCATGAATTTGAAGGTATTGTTCAAAATTGAACTTCCATAGCTCAAAGTTGTCAGGGTCTAGCATGGGAATTTTTAGGTTGTGACTTGATGAGGAGGAGGTCATATCTGGAGTTGACATCTTGTCTGGTTTTTAGGGTTTCTTGAATAATTAGGGTTTTTAGCGATTTATGATTTTTAGGGTTTCGTGTTCTTCTAGATCAAAGTTCCTCAACAAGCTCTGATACCACTTGTTGATCCCCAAACTTAGATCGATTAGCTTTGTATTAACGAGATTGAATCAAGATTAATACTTAGAGAAACTTTGTGTTATGAAACAATCTAAGTGCTATGCGGAATTTAACACTTAGAACAAGAACACACAAAACAGAATAACCCAAACTTTCACTTTGATTAATGATCAAAACTTGGTACAATGAAAGTGAAAAACACGTATATAAAACTAAAACCTAAGGCCTCCTTTAATAGAATAAGGAACCTTGTACAAGAGTCTAAGTATCAACTATTTAAGGTAAAGATAAACATAGAAAATACAATGTCAAACATATCTTTACTCAAAGTACAAAACGTGTATACTAAGTATTCTATCAGTGGTGAAAACTTCTTCTTGTCAGCGCTTCAATATCTCTTTCAGTGTCCAGTTGTCAGCGCCATATTATCTTTTTTTAGCGTCTAAGTTCTTCTTGTCAACGTCCCAATGACTTAGCTATTTTTATTCCCAACAAAGTATACATATCAGGATAAAAGGAGGATTTCTTTATCAGGACATCTCATGAATACTACATGTAGGAACAACACAAACTACAATGGTTCATCTACCAAAACTCAAAAGAGTTAATAAAGACACATCATAGATCATGAGGGTAATTCAGATTGAGTTGAGGATTCAACAGGATAGTGGCAGTGTCTGTCACTACAATCATCTACCAAACAAACTTAAAAGATAATAAGTTCCATCACAATGCTACGACACAAGGTTTAAATAAGTTCGATTACAGAAAGAAAATAAGATACAAAGAAATCTATCACGCGATTAGTTCCTTAGACACCAGCTCCTCATCCTCCTTATCATTGTTGTCAGCTTCATCACTCTCGTCCATTTCCCTTTTTGCACTTCAAGGTCAAATCTCTATCATGATGGCAGCTCACTCTCAAAATTCAAATACTCACTCATACACGGCGGATTTATTACAAAACAAGTCTCAATACGACTTTCAACATTCCTAAGCTTCCAAGCTCTACTCAGAATTGATCTCACATGAGGCTCCTACTCACTCATCCTTTCAACCTTACCTACTTCTCTTAAAACCTTTCAATTCAAGCACACAAATTCATCACAATTGAACTAAGACTAGCAATCTCATCCATCTTCCAAGTCCTAACAACTCAAATCTCCACATACCAAATACAACCTTTGAAACAACTTTTCTTTTACATCAACCTTCTAATCAAACCAGTTTCAACCACATATCTATCATATATCAACTAATCAAACTTCCTCATACCCGATACAAGTCGCAAGAATTCAGTTGTAAAATCGTTCATCATCTGGTCTATTGTCCTAGACCCTCGCCAGTATATAAGGTCATTATTCAAAATTATATACATATGCATTGCATAGAAAAAATTACGATAACAAGTACTCAACGTACTTTCAACAACATCAATACATCATCAATACATCATCATAGTATTTACTTAATAAATACTCTAAAAATCATTTCAGTTTTAAAGGATACATCTATCTATAAAACAATACAAAACAAATAATCTTATCGGAGCCTTGCAGAGAAGTTGCGTGCTTTTGTAAAATATTTTCGACACCAAAGTTATAGTTTAGGACATTTTTCAAAATCGACCTAATTCGCTATAACTAAAAGCTTTGATACCAATCTTTAACACCCCCAAATTACATTGCGTAGCGGAAATACACATTTGGGTGCTAAACACAAACATCATTACACAAAACACTTTAAACGATCTCAAAATCGTACATTTGAATTATAAAAGGATATAATTTAATCATTGTCTAAAACCTTCGATCCTAAGTAAAACAATTTTAGAATTATCAGAGTAACATTTAGGTCCCCCAAAGATCTCGACCAGTCAACAAACATTTTTACCAAAGTACATGACCATACATTATAAATTTTATAACAAAAGGGAAAGAAATCAGCTTTGGACCCAATCACTACAAAAGCAACCCGCAATCGTTCTCCAGCAAGCTCCGCCATCAATCAACTTCAATCACCTGAAATACATGCTTAAAATCATCCACACAATGGTTGAGCGAGTCTATAGGTTTATCAAATCATCATTTGAAGACAAGAGAAAAATCAATCATAATCATTTAATAGAATTGTCGTCACAATCTATTGATCAGGCATTCTAGCATATAGCAATAATTATAGAATTATATTAAGCTCATGACACCGACCCCTTAACTTAGTAACCCACGCCTAAAGCCGACATGACTATATGAATTCCATTACCCCTACTAGGGTATCAATTGCAAGTATACCACATTCTTATTCTCGTAAATTATCCTTCCCAGAGGTTACTCAGCGTAAAGCCCTGGTCTCAGATAGGGTCGTCAGCCCAATAGTACTATAATTTGATTAAGCGGGTATTCCCAACTCACAACATCATGTCAGAACATAGTCAACGGCTCATGAATTTAGGGACTTTTGTAATTTAGGTACTTATACAATTCAAGGCAACATCAGGCAACATTCGGGTCCAAACAATCATCATGACTTGTGTTCATTTTATTTTCAAATAGCATGTATCCCCTTCGCGGGTTTTAAAATCATTCAAAACAAATACAAAGCGAGGCTATAGACTCACCTTGAGTAATAGCAGTAGCAAGACGACCTTCGACGATTGTTGATGCCCGATAAACATAAAAATCACAACCTATCAAATAAGGCGCGTTCATTAATAATAGTCTCGAATATAACCCATAAATAATAACATCAAACTCAAAATCATAATATTACGACAAACCCGAAAGAAAACAATACAAGTGATACTATTACTTCCTTTTATATGTTTACTCTATTAGTCTATTCTTTCGATAAAAATCTGTCAGTACATACCAAATGTACGAGCTCATTTACCCCACTTAAACACGTCAAATACTTATGATACTACTCAGAGATCTCACTTACTATATATAGAAAGTCCTCTTAAAAGCCCATCAAAATTTTTTACTTTTTAAGTTCCCTGCCCGACACATCTTTGAACTACAAAAACCGGACAATTTTACGTCACCGACTCATACAACCATTTTGACCATTCCAAACAATCTCGTTTACAAATCCGACACTTGAGTTTGAAAATAGACTCACAACCCTAGGTTTAGAACCTAACATCAGACATTGACTATTTTTACAACTCATTCTATAGTCTCTGAGATTTGATCCAAATATCGACAACAACTTCGGATTGTGTCGATACTCGTCTCCCGATACACGAATAATCAAATCATCATAACTTCTCGCTCGTTTGGAGCTAGAAGCTCTACTATATATCAAATCGAAGCTAACGAAATTCTCTACAACCCTATGCGATTAGTTTAACCATTTTCAAATAGTAAAATACCCAAAAATTACCTTTTTCCCATTGATCTAAAATACCCTTCTAAAAATCATACTAGATAAAATTTTCAACCCATTTTACTCAATCTCCTATGCCTAATATCATCATACTATCATCCTTATCCATCTATCTAACCTATAACACACTTATATAATCATTCAAAAATTTACTCACTAAAAAATTCAAACATGCAATACTTAAAAACCATTTTAAACAATACTAACCACATATATATATATATATATATATATATATATCATGAAAATAGATCAAACCACCTTGGGTCATATCAAAATTTCAAAAGTTGTTGCATGTGCATAAAATTTAAACCAAAAGACGCACAATTAAATTTGCAACATGGGATATCAACTAGTTTTTGAAGATTCAAAGTAGAAAATCAAAATCTAATGGTTTTATGTGTGTTATGTGTGGCGGCATAGAACAAGAGAGAGGAAAGAAATATGAAAACTTGTTATCTATGTGTTTTTGTTAGTGGAAAGTTAGGTAGAAGGGTTTATATATGGTGGGTGGAGGGACTTTTCTTGCCAATTTGTGATAGTTTTGGTCCAAAATGCAATTAAATAGTTTTAAGGGTAGAAAATGTAAATTGTCAATTTTGAAAACATTTACGAGGCTCGGGTTTCGTAAAAATACTTTTCCAAAGTTAAAACGTACTCAAAATATGATAATATTATGATCCCGGTTCGACTTAATACACAATTAAAATAAAACGTCAATAATATCAACATCGAGACAACATATAATAAAACATAAAATCTCGGGCATCCGTCGATATCGTGATCACTAATAATCCTCGCTATTAGTAAAAAGGTAAAAATAAGACTTCCAACCACCAACCGTCATATCATTCAAACTCATTAAAACTTCCAAAATTATTCGTTAAATAATATTAAATAATGACCGTGGGTTCGGGTTATCACACATAATTTCCAAAGAAACAAAATTCCGATATAATACGGGTCAATTCAGTCAAAGGACGAATTATGCCAACATCATAAACCCATTTCTATCAAATACCTACCCATTACCCATTATAAACCCATCAAGCCCAAACAAATACCTGACTACCCAACCCACCAAGCCCACATTTTAAAACATGTTTAATAATATTTTCAGTGGCGCAAAACATGTGTTAATTACGAAAAACATATCAAATAAACTGTTTACCCATCCTCCCACTTTATAAACCCTAATCCCAATCCCTAATCAAATCAAAGGGCTTTGAGTTGTATGTTTCCAGATCGACAATTGATCATATCCCTAACCCACCCACGTCACCAAAACATCCACCAACACACCCATGTGTGTTGTGGGACCATCCCCTACACCAATGAGGGTTCACTTTTGCTTCAAGACAAAAGAATGGCAGGCATCCAATGGCTAAGCTAGCTTTACTAGTTCATCACATCAGTACCAACATCCAAGATTGAAACCAACCAGCTGACATCACATGTACATTGTAGAAATCACATGTTACCATGTTGAATCAATTCAAAAAAAATCAAAGATCCAAATCTTCTTGGCATCAATCAAGGGCATTGTTGGAAAATCATAGCATTAGGGTTTTCCTTTCATTGTATTCTAGTATCTTCTATCAAGTAGTATAAATAGGAAAATCATTGTAATTTTTCATATGTTCCAGTTTTTTTGTAAACCTGAATTTATGAATAGTTAAAGTTTATCTTTGGCCTTGCAAAATTATTCTGAGTTCCTTTTATTTCTTATTAATTTAGTCTTTATAAATTGATCATAAGTGTGTGATTCTGACAAAATTAAACACTTGTGAGATTTATAAGGTTTGGTTAATTCTTGTTGATTAACTTAAATTCATTTGCAGCGTTTCTTGTTTCAAAAGCATTTTCAGAAAATCCTTTTTTGACTATTGCTAATATTTCACTGTCCATAAGCTGACCAATAAGCTCTCTTGACAAATAAATTGTTGCATGGCTTGTGGAATTGAAGTTTCTTTGTTTTTGTTGTGTTCAAAATAGGTCAAGAAGAAAACACCAAGACTGTGGTAGTCTTGGTGTATGGACTGTTGTAGTCCCACTCCTTGCATACTCATTGCTTAACCCCATAAGCCACCAAAGATCAACTAAACAGCTCTATTTGCATCAACTAATTGCAAGTGGGGCTTGGATGTAGGTCCCACTAGGTACATTGGCTTTGAACTCGCATAGCAATTTCTTTTTTATTTT
Source organism: Glebionis coronaria (assembly GCA_025667525.1). NCBI lineage: Eukaryota > Viridiplantae > Streptophyta > Magnoliopsida > Asterales > Asteraceae > Glebionis > Glebionis coronaria. The sequence goes on along the minus strand of CM046882.1, from coordinate 22,388,027 downwards.
TATGGTTGTATGATTTTTGCCATGATCTGCTTTAGTTGTTAGTTTAAGAGTTCCATTCTGTTTAATTTGTGTTACAAATTGTGTTTCTGTGCTTGTTAAGCTTAAGTTAGGGTTATATTCATAAATGTGTTAGAAAAAACTTGTAATTTGTTGCTTTAAAGGGTGTTTGGTTGTGTTAGTTCTAGGCTTTTGGTGACATAAAAACTAGACCTTAACTGCCTGCACACTTAAGTTAGGCTTAGGTTAGTTTAAAATTGCTTTTGGTTGGATGTTGTTAGCTTAAAGAAGGATTTTGCAAGTTATTGTGTTTTTCTGCCAAAGTTCATGATTGTCTGATTTCTTTCTTTATCTGATAAGTAGTGTTTGTTGTCTGATGAATTTAAGCGATTCACATGTCTGCTATGCTGGTTTGAGTAGTGTGTATTGATTTTTAATTGAGACCCAATTTGTGCAAATTTGTGTTTTGAAACTGCCTAAATACATCAGTTCATTTTTCTGTTTGAATCTTGAGTATTAGTTTTAGCCACTTAGGAATTTGCTAGGTATAATGTTAGTCCAGATCTGTTTATTCTAAATATTGGGTTATCTAGTGTATTTGTAGCTTATTGATAGCTTAAAATTCACCAAAGTGCAAAACTGCTTTTTCTGTGAACTTTTGCTAGCAGTGGTAAACTTTTTATTACTGCCAGTGTTTTGTGAATTGCCACTGTTAGTTATATGTGTTGGTTTTGAATTTTTTCTTAAATCTGCTTATTTCTATGCTTTTATTTTCTTATTAGTATAGAAATCTTGTTTATTTTCACACCCCAATAAGCCAATTTCTCATTGGGGATTGTTGTTCAAAAAGAAAATTAAAAAAAATAATTTATGCAAAAAGCAACTAGCCTAGCTCAACCCCTTGACCTGTCGAACAGGGGTTCATGGGTGTACCCGTGTGCTAGGCTCATTTCTTGGTCATACTTTTCCTTTTATTTTCTTTATACGTTTCCTAATTCCTTAGTATAAATTCAAGCCGTAGCTTATTTTCATCTTTTTAGCTTTTTGGGATAAGCTGAGGTCATCAGCTTATTTTTCCCATAAAATAGACTTTTTTAGGACTTTTTGGAAGTTTTCTAGATTTTCCCTTTTTATATTTTTAATCATTTTTATTTTCTATTTTCATTTTAAGTCATATAATAATAGTTAAATTAATTTTAAAATTCCAAAAAATAATTTTTAGTTTTTATTAAAGTATTTTGAGGTTTACAAAAGATAAAAACAAAATTTGGACTTTTTCTTATTTATTTTTATTTTTAAGTCTTATATTATATTTTAAAATTAAATAATAATTAATTAAAAGGTACATACCAAATGTACGAGCTCATTTACCCCACTTAAACACGTCAAATACTTATGATACTACTCAGAGATCTCACTTACTATATATAGAAAGTCCTCTTAAAAGCCCATCAAAATTTTTTACTTTTTAAGTTCCCTGCCCGACACATCTTTGAACTACAAAAACCGGACAATTTTACGTCACCGACTCATACAACCATTTTGACCATTCCAAACAATCTCGTTTACAAATCCGACACTTGAGTTTGAAAATAGACTCACAACCCTAGGTTTAGAACCTAACATCAGACATTGACTATTTTTACAACTCATTCTATAGTCTCTGAGATTTGATCCAAATATCGACAACAACTTCGGATTGTGTCGATACTCGTCTCCCGATACACGAATAATCAAATCATCATAACTTCTCGCTCGTTTGGAGCTAGAAGCTCTACTATATATCAAATCGAAGCTAACGAAATTCTCTACAACCCTATGCGATTAGTTTAACCATTTTCAAATAGTAAAATACCCAAAAATTACCTTTTTCCCATTGATCTAAAATACCCTTCTAAAAATCATACTAGATAAAATTTTCAACCCATTTTACTCAATCTCCTATGCCTAATATCATCATACTATCATCCTTATCCATCTATCTAACCTATAACACACTTATATAATCATTCAAAAATTTACTCACTAAAAAATTCAAACATGCAATACTTAAAAACCATTTTAAACAATACTAACCACATATATATATATATCATGAAAATAGATCAAACCACCTTGGGTCATATCAAAATTTCAAAAGTTGTTGCATGTGCATAAAATTTAAACCAAAAGACGCACAATTAAATTTGCAACATGGGATATCAACTAGTTTTTGAAGATTCAAAGTAGAAAATCAAAATCTAATGGTTTTATGTGTGTTATGTGTGGCGGCATAGAACAAGAGAGAGGAAAGAAATATGAAAACTTGTTATCTATGTGTTTTTGTTAGTGGAAAGTTAGGTAGAAGGGTTTATATATGGTGGGTGGAGGGACTTTTCTTGCCAATTTGTGATAGTTTTGGTCCAAAATGTAATTAAATAGTTTTAAGGGTAGAAAATGTAAATTGTCAATTTTGAAAACATTTACGAGGCTCGGGTTTCGTAAAAATACTTTTCCAAAGTTAAAACGTACTCAAAATATGATAATATTATGATCCCGGTTCGACTTAATACACAATTAAAATAAAACGTCAATAATATCAACATCGAGACAACATATAATAAAACATAAAATCTCGGGCATCCGTCGATATCGTGATCACTAATAATCCTCGCTATTAGTAAAAAGGTAAAAATAAGACTTCCAACCACCAACCGTCATATCATTCAAACTCATTAAAACTTCCAAAATTATTCGTTAAATAATATTAAATAATGACCGTGGGTTCGGGTTATCACACATAATTTCCAAAGAAACAAAATTCCGATATAATACGGGTCAATTCAGTCAAAGGACGAATTATGCCAACATCATAAACCCATTTCTATCAAATACCTACCCATTACCCATTATAAACCCATCAAGCCCAAACAAATACCTGACTACCCAACCCACCAAGCCCACATTTTAAAACATGTTTAATAATATTTTCAGTGGCGCAAAACATGTGTTAATTACGAAAAACATATCAAATAAACTGTTTACCCATCCTCCCACTTTATAAACCCTAATCCCAATCCCTAATCAAATCAAAGGGCTTTGAGTTGTATGTTTCCAGATCGACAATTGATCATATCCCTAACCCACACACGTCACCAAAACATCCACCAACACACCCATGTGTGTTGTGGGACCATCCCCTACACCAATGAGGGTTCACTTTTGCTTCAAGACAAAAGAATGGCAGGCATCCAATGGCTAAGCTAGCTTTACTAGTTCATCACATCAGTACCAACATCCAAGATTGAAACCAACCAGCTGACATCACATGTACATTGTAGAAATCACATGTTACCATGTTGAATCAATTCAAAAAAAATCAAAGATCCAAATCTTCTTGGCATCAATCAAGGGCATTGTTGGAAAATCATAGCATTAGGGTTTTCCTTTCATTGTATTCTAGTATCTTCTATCAAGTAGTATAAATAGGAAAATCATTGTAATTTTTCATATGTTCCAGTTTTTTTGTAAACCTGAATTTATGAATAGTTAAAGTTTATCTTTGGCCTTGCAAAATTATTCTGAGTTCCTTTTATTTCTTATTAATTTAGTCTTTATAAATTGATCATAAGTGTGTGATTCTGACAAAATTAAACACTTGTGAGATTTATAAGGTTTGGTTAATTCTTGTTGATTAACTTAAATTCATTTGCAGCGTTTCTTGTTTCAAAAGCATTTTCAGAAAATCCTTTTTTGACTATTGCTAATATTTCACTGTCCATAAGCTGACCAATAAGCTCTCTTGACAAAGAAATTGTTGCATGGCTTGTGGAATTGAAGTTTCTTTGTTTTTGTTGTGTTCAAAATAGGTCAAGAAGAAAACACCAAGACTGTGGTAGTCTTGGTGTATGGACTGTTGTAGTCCCACTCCTTGCATACTCATTGCTTAACCCCATAAGCCACCAAAGATCAACTAAACAGCTCTATTTGCATCAACTAATTGCAAGTGGGGCTTGGATGTAGGTCCCACTAGGTACATTGGCTTTGAACTCGCATAGCAATTTCTTTTTTATTTTTATGGTTGTATGATTTTTGCCATGATCTGCTTTAGTTGTTAGTTTAAGAGTTCCATTCTGTTTAATTTGTGTTACAAATTGTGTTTCTGTGCTTGTTAAGCTTAAGTTAGGGTTATATTCATAAAGGTGTTAGAAAAAACTTGTAATTTGTTGCTTTAAAGGGTGTTTGGTTGTGTTAGTTCTAGGCTTTTGGTGACATAAAAACTAGACCTTAACTGCCTGCACACTTAAGTTAGGCTTAGGTTAGTTTAAAATTGCTTTTGGTTGGATGTTGTTAGCTTAAAGAAGGATTTTGCAAGTTATTGTGTTTTTCTGCCAAAGTTCATGATTGTCTGATTTCTTTCTTTATCTGATAAGTAGTGTTTGTTGTCTGATGAATTTAAGCGATTCACATGTCTGCTATGCTGGTTTGAGTAGTGTGTATTGATTTTTAATTGAGACCCAATTTGTGCAAATTTGTGTTTTGAAACTGCCTAAATACATCAGTTCATTTTTCTGTTTGAATCTTGAGTATTAGTTTTAGCCACTTAGGAATTTGCTAGGTATAATGTTAGTCCAGATCTGTTTATTCTAAATATTGGGTTATCTAGTGTATTTGTAGCTTATTGATAGCTTAAAATTCACCAAAGTGCAAAACTGCTTTTTCTGTGAACTTTTGCTAGCAGTGGTAAACTTTTTATTACTGCCAGTGTTTTGTGAATTGCCACTGTTAGTTATATGTGTTGGTTTTGAATTTTTTCTTAAATCTGCTTATTTCTATGCTTTTATTTTCTTATTAGTATAGAAATCTTGTTTATTTTCACACCCCAATAAGCCAATTTCTCATTGGGGATTGTTGTTCAAAAAGAAAATTAAAAAAAATAATTTATGCAAAAAGCAACTAGCCTAGCTCAACCCCTTGACCTGTCGAACAGGGGTTCATGGGTGTACCCGTGTGCTAGGCTCATTTCTTGGTCATACTTTTCCTTTTATTTTCTTTATACGTTTCCTAATTCCTTAGTATAAATTCAAGCCGTAGCTTATTTTCATCTTTTTAGCTTTTTGGGATAAGCTGAGGTCATCAGCTTATTTTTCCCATAAAATAGACTTTTTTAGGACTTTTTGGAAGTTTTCTAGATTTTCCCTTTTTATATTTTTAATCATTTTTATTTTCTATTTTCATTTTAAGTCATATAATAATAGTTAAATTAATTTTAAAATTCCAAAAAATAATTTTTAGTTTTTATTAAAGTATTTTGAGGTTTACAAAAGATAAAAACAAAATTTGGACTTTTTCTTATTTATTTTTATTTTTAAGTCTTATATTATATTTTAAAATTAAATAATAATTAATTAAAAGGTTTTAAAAATTATTTTCTCATTTTTTATTGTTTGTTAGACTTTTAGAATTTATTTGCATGTTTTCAAAATTTTTCATAAATTTTGATTATTTTATTATTTTTCGTCGCATTTTGCGTGAAAAAGCGATTCGTCGTAGTTTAATCCGTGTTTACTTTTAATCTTTTTCTCATTTAAAAATCGAAACTAATCCAAAAACGTTTATTTGGCACACAACCACACCTCCTCGAGTACGAACACATCGTCGGTTTTTATGTTTTCCTAAACGTAATTACTTAATACTTATCATTTGTTTCTAATTTTCCTAAAGTAAGGTGAAAAATAATTATCATGTGACAATTAACGAGTGCCAAATTTCTTTGGCGGTTCGACACATAAAGATTTTTTCATACTCCTTTTTAGGTAGAGCATTGTAAGCATCATTTTGGTTTCATTATTTTTGGCCAACATTTTCTTTTGATCATCAGTTTGCTTTTCACATGGAACCGATTCAAATTGGTTAGTGGTGACATTCTTGACCGTTGTTGCATAATCACCTTCAATGATCATGTACCAAAGATCTATATCCTTAGGTTTCACATAAGTTTCAAAACGGTTTTTCCAATATATAAAACCATCCGCTTCAAAGAGTGATGGTCTTTGCATAGATTTTCCTTCCTTGTAATTTTCTTAATCCATGGGTCAATTCAAGTTTTAAAATACAATATACTTTAAATATCTTGAGTACGTAGCTCTTGATGCCAATTGTAGAAAACTATAAGGGGGTTGAATAGATTTACCGATTAGTTTTAGTTCTTTGAAACTTTTTATATGATTAGTGAGGATATAGATCAAGTATGATTGAGTATATAATAAAGATAGAGAACGAATAAATCAAACCACAATGCACAAGGATTTATAGTGGTTCAGTCTAGTATGATCGCACTTAGCTTGCCCCTACTTCCACTCCTCGAGTATCCACTCGAGAGTTCGAAATTCACTAGTCAACAACCTCTGTTATACCGGTGGAGAAACCCTTACACGTCGCTTACAATCTTTACCAACACCTAAGCTAGGATGTCGTGTTCTTTTACATGGGTATACCAACTCCCTTTACACTATGTATTTTGAGGACTAAAATACTAACCACACTAGTAGTAGATGAATGGGTACAACAATGGTGATTGTATAGATAACACTTAACACAATCACACAATGTAAACTTTGAAGGATCAAAGCTTGAAGATAGAATTCTTCTAAATGATCTTCAAGAAGACAATGATCTATATCACTAGAGACAAAAAGTAAGAGAAGAATATATGTTAGAATGTTAGAGATAATCAGAGGTTTAGAGATATTAGATAGAAGATATGTGAGTTTGATGCTTGGAGAGTGCTTGGTATTTATAGGCAAAACCACCAGCAGCTCTCGGACCCCGTGGACCCTTTTCCATGCCCTTTTACAAAGGGGTCCGTGAGGTCTGACTTTGGTTGCCTCATAAATACCTTGTCCAAGATCACACACAAACAATATTTGACATGGGTTCACTTTGTATATCAAAGATATGGAGAGAGAAGTGTGATTTTCCATTTTTTAAGTTTACACAAAAAGACTTATAAGTGTAGAGAACTTTTACAAAAGTTAGAAACATAAAATCATGGATCTAAAGCTTCATTGTTGTTTATAACACAAACGTAAAAATATATTTTATGTTTTGTCGTTAACAAAATTTAAGAGTGATTAAAATATAAACATGGTTTTTATACGATATTTGTATTCACACACGCGATTAATTTTTAACTAAAAATGACTATGCATTAGCCACCCCTATCTACACACATGAACAATCTAAATCTTAATCAACCAACCAACTCACATCTCCCTCTGCCTCGCTGCAAAGTCAATCTTATCAAAATCTTGTTGTGAATATGTGGGACAATTTTCATCGACATCATTGCCTTGCACATGTCAGCAGTTTGGAGTGTCTTGAGCTTAGTCACATTCTCCCTAGCACATCTAAACGGATTGCCATTCAAAGTTAGTCATCAATTCCCTTGCCTACCACATGTCCCCATCAATCTCTATTTGGTATTGTGCTACGATCATTTTAGAAAGTAGAAATTACCCAGAGGCACAAACAAGTTCAACAGATCAATCTTTGATATCACAAGTAAACGAAATGTACTGCGTGTTCTTAAGTGTGTGTGTGTGTATGTGTGTGTGTTCCCTCCGTGTGTGTTTCAACCTAATATATGTAGAAATTGAAAGTTTGCTTTCGTTGCAAATCCTGTCTTTGGAAAAAAGATGTCAGTAGCTTTAGTCATGAAAGGTGGTCAAATGGTTTCGAGAACTATTTTTGCACAAAGGAAAAGTCTGGCGTGTCTGGGATGATAGGAATTGACGAATGTGCCCTCACGTGTGTGGCACGAGAGGGAGTTAACGTGGGATAACGGCCGAAAGTTAGAAATTATCGTCTCAGAGGTTTTTTCGCAAAAAATTAAGAAGTTCGAAGACAAATGTCCACCACCTTTACTTTCGGGGGTTTTTGACAGAAATAGCAAAGTTAAGGAACGATATTTGCTGTTTACCCAAACATTTTTTTTAAAGTTGTACTAATCAAATACGTACTAATCAAGCTTTGGGCCAAGAGTGAATTAAAATGTTTGGGGCTGGAAAATATTTATATTTGGGCCAACTTGACCTACCATAACCATAGTACCTGATTTTTGTTTCCTTCCACCGACCAACTTCTTACATAAATAACTTTTCATATTAAACTTCCATATTATCGTTAAATTTTCCATTCATTAAATTCGTTCCAAAGCCTTATAAACATCATCAAACGAACATTGAATTCATTCACACACCATGATTGGAATTAAGAAAAGATTCCAAGTTGCTAAATGGTATGATCATTGCTTCTTTTTCCTAGTTTTCTACCGTTGACTTTTGTTTGACTTAGCTTATGTTCATTGATTCATGTTCATGTTTCTTGTTTTGCTTATCTTCAAGATATCAAGATTGTGTTTAGTTGTAGAAAAGAATTCGTTAGAACTTCGAAAACATGTTTATATATATCAGACGACACTTTTCGAAAAAAGAAAAGTGAAAGAAAACCCTAAATGATGTTATTTTGAACGAGCGTACTTTTCATGTGCATGTTATCCGGGAGGGCGAGTCTTTGATTTAGATTTACGCAGTCTAACTCAAGTACCATCGTGTTTAGTTGTAAAAAAGATTCGCAAGAAACGTGAAAGAAAACCCTAAATGGTGCTATTTTAAGTAAACCGCTACTGTATTCGCGAGTCTAACTGAAGTACCATCATGCTTAGTTGTAGAAAAGAATTCGTAAAAATTTATAAAACATGTTTAGATGCAGTTTTCGAGCAAAAGAAAATTTAGAAAGCATGTTGCTTTAACCTAAACGGGTTATATTTTTTCATGTTCTTGTTTTCAAGTCGTACACTGAGATGTACGTGGTCTAACCGAAGTAAATATTTGACTTAAACGCGTTCTTTTCTGAATTATTTTTGTATTTTTCTACAACTAAACTGATAATTTTTCATCTGATTTTTTTTGTATCTGTGTAAAAGTTGACTTTGGCTGATAATGTGTTATGTTGAATGATTTATACAGTAAGATGTCGATGAAGCTAGCTACGGCGAGGATAAAGCTAATGAGGAATAAAAAAGGAGCACAGGTTATTCAAATGAAGAAGGAGCTAGCTCAGTTGTTGGCAGCAGGAGATGATCGAACTGCACGAATTAGAGTATGTCGCATGGTTTTTTCGATACCTTTTTATTAGTATTATTGATCGGGCAGAAAATATTTATATTTTTGGTTAATATTGTATCAGGTTGAGCACCTAATCAGAGAAGAGAAGATGATGGGCGCGTATGATTTGATCGAGATATATTGTGAACTTATTGTAGCACGTTTGCCTATTATCGAATCACAGAAGTAAGCTATCTTTTATATCGCTTCTTTAAAGTACTAGTACTATACCTTAGCGATTTATCAATTTTTGTGGGATTTTTTTTTTTTTGTTAGGACTTGTCCAATTGATTTGAAGGAAGCAATTGCAAGCGTGATATTTGCAACTCCTAGATGTCCAGATATAAAGGAGCTTGTGGATGTTAAGAAGAATTTTAGAGCGAAATACGGGAAGGAATTTGTTCACGCGGCTACTGAGATGCTTCCTGCCTGTGGTGTAAGCGGAATGGTATGTTATTTGAAACTTTGAAGTAGATGTGGCAAAATGGGTCAAAATAGTTAACATCTTTGGATATGTTGGTTTCAGTTGACACGATCACATGTAACTTTTTTTCTGCAACTATGATAACGAGATTTTCTTAATAGTAATCTTGAAGTAAAAAAAAGCACTTAAGGCGACTAGCTAGATCTTAGTTTTACCCTTTTGACCCGCTAAGACTGAAGTTAATGGAAATCGACCCATTTATTAAGAAACGGGTGAATTTGCAACACAGAATTACATTTCTCATAAAAGATTTATCTGTATCCGGCTTATTGTAATGTACTTCTCTATATCTGCAGTTGGTCGAGAAGTTATCCGCAGTTGCACCAAACATTCAGACAAAAGTGAAAGTGTTAAGCGACATAGCAAAAGAACACAACGTTGATTGGGAAGAAACTTCGTTTGAAGAATCAAAGCCTCGTGATGACTTGTTGGTAGGTTGATGCTGCTTTCTAATTACTCGGTAATAATTGTACTGTATTTTTTTTCATTGAGAATCTGTTTATATTTGAAACTTTTCTTTGAACAGAACGGGCCCAAGAACTTCGAGCAGGCGAACCCGATAACCGTTGATCCTCCTAATGTCCAGACTTCAGATGTACCTGCCGACTTCTTTCAGCTGATTAAAAAGTTCCCATCAGACTCTCAGAAGAATGTAACCCCTGCGGATACTAGCAGCCAACAGTCACCATATGCTTCTCCTAGTCATAGCGATGCGAGGCCAACAGGTATAGTTTAGTAATAGTTTGGTTATCACTTATAAAGTTACAGTGTTATCGATCATAGAGATTAACTACCATTTTATCTTTATTTAATCAGGCATGGCATCCGGGTCAATGAAAAACAACCAGTCGTTCCGGAGCAACAGCAACAACAGCAATCATTCATCAGATAGGGATAACGGAAACATGGAGTTCAAGGATGCCACTTCTGCAGCTCATGCAGCAGCCGAGGCTGCAGAACGTGCTAGTTATGCTGCTCGAGCTGCTGTACAACTTGCGAGAGAAGGGAGTTTTACGCAGCAGCATCCAACTGAATCATACAGGTCACATATCAGAGATGAAATGCCATATAATGGCTCTTTTAACAATAGAAAATCAAAGATACAGAATCAGCAAGTGCGCCAGAATGAAAGCAGTTCTTCCCCAAAGGTTACCAAAAGTTCAAGCGGATCAAGGTCGAGAAATGATTTAGATGAGAGTTCGGTTAATAATGATGACCACAAGGAAGATCGGTACTTTAGAAGACATGAAGATCAAGGTCCTTCTCTTCATAAAAGTTCAAAGAAAGAATCTGAGACTCGGTTTAAGAGGGGTGATAGTGGAAGTTCCAAATTACATTCTCATTCTTATAGTGATGCACGTAGATACGATGAAACCGACTATGATGATGATGATGATGATCAGGGTTCTTCCACTCCTGAAATAAAAAAATCTAAGGATCAGTTTACCAGTCTCAAAAAGGAAAGGTGGATGCCCCGTTCATCGCGCTCTCAAAAAGAAACTACCTTGTATAGTGGTGCTCATAGAGATGATGAATCCGAAAGTGACGATGATGATTATGATGGTACTAGGTTCGATGATGGATTTAATCACGTTGAATTGGAAGATGCAGGCAATTCATTTTTTCCATCTCCGGATAAAGAAGAAGACGCACACGTTTGGAGCCCGATAAAGAACACAAGCAACACCAAGGACCGAGTGAAACCTGCAAAATCTGTGGATTATTCGGTGAAATCCAGTCTTTCAGATGGTCCAGATTCCGAAAGTGAAAGTGGGTCATATAAGTTCGATTCTCCACGTAAACAGGACTTCTCTAGGAATTCTCGAGCTGAGTTGGATGATTTGATGCAACGGAATCAAAAATACCCATCACACACAAAGATTACCTCACCTTCGTCAAAGAAACCTGTCGAAGAAAGTCAAAGTCCGGTACAATTTGATTCAAGACCAAGCAGAGTGAACAAGAAAAAACCTAGTGTTTACAAAACGAGTTCAGAATCAGATTCAGATGATAATGATGATAAATTCCCGGTAAGACCTTCAAGATCTGCACGGCCAATTACACATTTCAGTTATGATGGAAATGATTCAGATGAAGAAGTTTCGCCTACAAAACATAAGCCCCATAGTAAAACTCATTCGGGTCCACAAGGAGTGTCCCGCAGGACAAAGGATCAGGTTGAACCCAAGGACAAAATCGCGCTCAAGCCCAAGCAATCCCAAGCTGAGCCTGCTGAAGACTACAAGAAACATCAACACACAACTCGACCTAAACATGAACCTGCCAAGAGAATTCCCGAGCCTAAGGTATCTAAACCTGAAGTCTCCACACCTCCAGTTGACGTAAATAATGTTAAGAAGCCTCGCCACGTTCATCCAAAGCTTCCTGATTTTGAAGATCTAGCCGACCGTATCTACGCTCTAAACAAAATGGAGCGCAAATTAGTATTTTAAGCTGTATGCACATAGTTTGGCCTGCAACTGCATAAACACATACGATGTCTCATGCATATTTGATAATGAGAGCGCCATTTTTATTTTTAACACATGTATATATGAGTGCTTGCGACATGAATCATTGTGGTAAATTTCATTTTCGTTCCGACCTTGAGCTTTATATGTTTGAATGAGCTTAAGTACGCTGAGCCTTCAAATCGAGCTTGTGCAGAACCTATATAATGTTGGTGATTTTAGTGTCATCAAATCATTTTGTGTAATAGTGATTTACCCGAGACCAAAGGAATTTCGAGTTAAGTTATAATACGAGTTCGGAGGTGTGGATTACACGCTCGTATAAACAAATTAACTTGATTTCGGACACAATCATGGAAAAGATAGGCAATAAGTCTAAATAACGCGATAGTGACAGAATTAAGTCACTGGGCTGTCACTAATAACATATTGTTTTGTTGACAGCAGTTAGCGACAGTTTGTATCTGTTGCACAACTGTAGCTGGATACAGTTAATTCAAGGGCTGTGACTTTTTCTAATGGGTGTGACTTTTTCATTAAGGGGCATAACTTTTCCCTATATGTGTTGATATATAGTAAACATCACTTTGGTCTTTCATATGAACAAATATGAAGAATCATAACAACCCATACAATCTTCTCCATGTTTTGCTTTGCTCTCTTGTGCCTAGAAATCAAAGTGTTTTTCTTGTCTTATCCCGATAAGGATTTCATGTAACCCAGGCACCGATAAGATCGAAATACTTTATTCGAAAAGTGAACTCAACACGATTCAAGCAAGATATTCAGGATTCATCACATACACCAACCCTATTATCTTACATATAATAGCTAAGATAAATGGAGCTTATGTGATAAATGAGCTTATACACTGAATGTTGTACCATGATGAAGATGAAAATTCCGTAAACGCCTGACATGTGTCACTATTTATAACGTGACACGTAATTAAAATATGTAGATTTAAACACTTGTTAAAGTTCATCGCTATTAAACATCTTTTTAAAAGTTTACGTACCAAAACGAGAAGATGAAAAAAGTTTGTTGCTATTTTATAACTTAGGGTAAATCACTATTACACAAAATGATTTGATGGGAAGTTGCCCTCCCATAAGAGACTCATTGAGCATGGGTGTGGACTTAATGATGGTGGGACTGACGTGGCCTGCATCTAAGCGAGTACCACTAGTCCCAGCCGCACCCATAGCACCAACCACACTTGTGGTGGTGGTTCTCTCTGCAACATGGCTAGGACCACTAGAGGAGAACACTCCAGCGATCCTTTGACATTTTTTAACCTATAATCATGTGGTTCAGATGAAGAGGAATGAAGGTCTGTTTGGGATTGTGGGTGAAGGGTGTCAGCATCAAGATTGGTAGTGTCAGCGTTGATATTAGGTATGTCAGCGCCTGGTGAAAGAGGGTCAATGTGCATAGGTTGAGGTGATGGTGGTTGGTCTAGAATGGGTTCTTGGTCAAGTTGTGGTGGTGGGTTCGCAGCTGCCAAGATGACAGCATGCATAGCTGGGGTAAGAGGTAAATCCATATATGGCTGTGAATTCATTTTACCAAAAACAGTTTTCTTTTGTTCAGGGACAGTATAAAAATGATCATGGTCCCTTGTACAATAGCCTTGCATTTCAAAAACCATTTGCAAAAACCTAGGATATGCAAGAGTCATCTTGGTACCCTTGTTATGAAACATGCCATCAAAAATCATTTTAGAAAAATTATAATTTTGCCCTCTTGCAAGACAAAGAATGGCAATCCTGATAGATCAGTTGATCTCATTGAATGAATAGCATTGGGACTCAAGCATTGAAGGATGACATGAATGAGGAACTTCCAGGCTGTAGGAAATTGTTGTTTGGTATAACGGTTTAAGTGCCCAACAGGGGGCAAATCATACCCCAAGCCTCGAAGTCCCAACTCTAGCTCATCAATGGGAAGGGTGGTTATACCATCAGGATAATTAAGATGCAAAGCTTGGCGAACCAAGGCTTCAGTAACCACCCATTCAGTCCCATGAACAGTAGCATATAATGTAGTCACTCCATAAATTGTTTTGGAACGAACAATGTTCCAAAACTGCTTGATGTGTGTGATAGGTACAAGTGGAGTGTGAGTAAGAGCATACCTTAGAGGAGAAGCTTTCAAATACGTCACCATCTCAGTATATTGAGGATGAAGAGTATTATCAGCAACCAAATACGCCACCATATTATGCTGACTCTTGAATTCCAACTCCACATGATCTGGTTTGAACTTTGGGGCCATTTGAAATGTATATGAAAACTTGCGAGTGATTAACAATGAAGGTTTGAAGGTTAGAAAGATTTTCTAGACAAGAATAGTTGTTACCCCGTTTAAACTAAATGAGCCATATTTATAAGAAAGAAACTAGCACACTATTGGTTGAAAAAGAAGGCAAAGATATTCAAAAATTAATGATGTAAATCTTGAAAATATTTAACTTATCTTTGCATTTATAAGAAGTTACCAAGTTGCTAAAATTACGGCCCAATTTTTCGTCAAAAATAACAACTGGGTAGGACCCAAGTGTGTCAACGGTCAAAAATTAATTGTCAGCGTAACGGATATATCTTGTCAGGGTGTAAATTTTTCCATGTCAGCGTTCAAATTGTTCCTATCAGCGTTTGGAAAGAAAAGTGTCAGCGTCTAAAAATAAAAATAATTAAAAATAAAAAGGACCTTAACAAAGTAATTTATCATAGTGAAGATAACTCATAGACTGAAAATTACTATAGGGTGGCAAGCACTGTCCAATCATGCACACTTGCTTTAACAAGATAGACATAATTGCCCTCAAGTGTCCCTTGCTAACCAAAGTTCTTAACAATGAAGTTATCTCATATAAGTCACTTGTAACTTCTCAGGTAAGCCCAATAAAAACGTACCCAAGTCTCTCAACCGACCAAATCCAATTCTAGGTCAAAAAGTCTTGGCAGCATGCATAGTATATCAACTTTGCATGCTACAGTGCCTCATGATTTAGAAAACTAACTCGTACTCACCAGTGGACACAATCTAGAATTGTGATAAGAGTATTATAAGAATACCCAAAAATCCTAACGGTTTCCTATACCTCCCCTTAAATTATGATATACAAAGTTGCCAAAAATAAAATATGTAATAAAAATTTATGTCAAGATAGGAATGTAAACATTCCAACCATCATGCATAAACTTGAACACACTCCTAGTACGCTCCAAAGATCCATAAGCAACTCTGTATCCATGTGTACAATGCTCACAATCCTGCATGATTAGATGAAAAACCACAAAAACTAACTTGTTGATGTCAGCGTCCATTTTAACACTTATCAGCGTCTCAAGAATCACTTGTCAGCGTATGTCTAAACACTTTGTCAGTGTCTTAACAAACACTTGTCAGCGTCAATCGAAACACTTGTCAGCGTCTCAACAAACTTTGTCAGCGTTAGAAAAATAATAATGGAAACACCTAATACTTTTACAAAGACCAATAACAGTGCATATCCTGTACATACTTTTAGAGTAAGTTCCAAAAACATATTTTAGGTAAGATTGATCATTCCAATACTTGTTACCAAGTATTGAAACCTCCCAACATCAAAAGGTTTAGTTAACAAATCTGCCACATTTTCTTCACTGTCAACCCTATCTGGTTGTATTAAACCTTTTTCAAAACAATCTCTTATAAAATGATGTCTAATTTCAATGTGTTTTGTTTTAGAATGATGTATAGGATTCTTAATAATGCATAAGGTACAGTTATTGTCTACAAAAATCTTGGTATGCATAAATTATACCCATAATCCAACAGTTGGTTCTGAATCCATAATACTTGTCCACAACAAGCAGCTGTAGCAACATACTCAACTTCAGTTGTAGAATTAGCCACCACTATTTGTTTCTTGCATTGCCAAGATATCAACCTGCTTCCAAGGAATTGGCATCCACCAGTTATGGATTTTCTATCAAACTTGTCACCTCCATAATCACTGTCTGAATAACCAATAAGCTCCAATGGAGAATCTTTAAGATACCATAATCCTAAAGAAGGATAGCACCTAAGGTATCTAAAGATCCTCTTAACAGCATGAAGATGACATTCCTTAGGATTCACTTGATGGCGTGCACATGCACACACAACAAACATGATGTCAGGAATAGAGGCTGTAAGATACATCGATGATCCAATCATTGATCTATAATGCCTGACATCTACGTCTTTTCCATCTCCAATATTTCCCCAAGGGTGTTCCCTATCCATGGGTGTGCTAGCCCATTTTTCATGTGGAGAAAAGCCAAACTTCTTCAAGATTTCATCTACATACTTGTCTTGAGAGATAAAGATACCATCTTCTTTCTGTTGAACTTGTAACCCTAGAAAGAAGTTCATCTCTCCCATTGCACTCATCGTGAATTTGTCTGTCATGAGCTTAGAAAATTCTTCACTCATCTTTGGATTAGATGAACCAAAGATGATATCATCCACATAGACCTGAACAAGTAAAAAGTCCTTACCAGCCTTCTTGGTAAATAAAGTCTGGTCTATGGTGCCCCTTTTAAATCCATTTTCCACCAGATAGGTGGACAATGTTCCATACCATGCTCTTGAGGCTTGATGAAGTCCATACATTGCTTTCTTCACCCTATACACTTTGTCTGGATGTTCTGGGTCTTCAAAACCAGGAGGCTGCATGACGTAAACTTCCTCTACAATTGTACCATAAAGAAAAGCACTCTTCACATCCATTTGGTAAAATGTGAAGCCCATGCAAGAAGCATAGGCTAGAAAAATTCTTATTGCTTCAATTCTTGCAACAGGTGCAAAAACCTCTTCATAGTCTATCCCTTCCTCTTGTGTATTGCCTTGAGCAACTAAACGTGCCTTGAAACTGACCACAATCCCTCTTTCATCTTTCTTGTTTCTAAGAACCCATCTTGTCCCTATAGGTCTTACATATCTAGGACAATCTACTAACTCTCAAACATCTTGAATAGCAAATTGGTGAAGCTCATCTTGCATTGCTTCCCCCCAACTTGGTTCTTTGAGAGCATCAAAAATCTACTTGGGTTCCTGTTGTGACAGAAAACAAGCAAACAAACATGCGGGTATCAACCTTCTTGTGGATATTGGCAATAAACCTCCTTGATTCTTATAAGACCTTCTTGTTTGAACAGGAGACAAAACATCACCAATAATTAGAGAAGGAGGATGATTTCAGATTGTAGATGTAAGTGTTCCTCCTTCAATGAGTGTGTTGTCTTCAATCTCAGTCTCCATATTGCCAATATCATCTTCAAATCCTCCTCCATCATCACTAGAATGAACCTCTTCATGAACTCTAGAAGGTTCACCTTGTTCAAAAGTATAGGAAGAGAATGGATGCCCAAATAGGTTGTCAGCGTCTGATCTGTCAGCGTCTGAATTTAACCTGTCAGCGTCGGATTTTCCTTTATCAGCGCTTGAAGATTCATGCATGTTTTCATCAATTAGTTTTTCTTGTTGACCAACTTTCTCCTTAGCAACAGCAGCAGCTTGTGCAATTCCATCAGTCCATATAGGAATAGTAACATACTCAAGTATGGGGTCTGGTTTTGCTGCATGTGAACCTTGTACCTGTTCAACTTGTATACCTGAAATTTCAACAATAGGTTCTTCCAAAACATTTGAATCCTCTTTCATAATGTCTGGATTAGCAACAGATATATAATTCAAGGTCCTAGATAAACGTTCTAAATCAAAGAACCAATTTGGTCCACTCTCAGGATCACTAGGTTTATTTCTAAAAACTTAACATGTACCTTTTTAAGTATACGTTTTTCTTTCTTAATGTAAACCCTATATCCTTTACTCTGCACTGAATATCTCATTAAATAGCCTTCATCACCTTTAGCACTAAACTTTCCTAAGGCATCACTAGTATCTAATATCACTACATGACATCCAAAGGGTTTAATAAAACCAATATTAGGTTTCCTATTCCAAAATAGCTCATAAGGTGTCTTATTGTGGATTTTGTTGATTAAAGCCCTATTCTGAACATAACAGGCTGTATCAGCCTAAAAAGCAATGGGAAAATGAGCATCAACCAACATTGTCCTAGCTGCTTCTATGAGTGTTCTATTTTTTCTTTCAGCCACCCCATTCTGTTGTGGGGTTCTAGCTATGCTAAACTGCCTAGTAATCCCTTTATTAACACAGAAGTCATCTAACAACTTGTTTCTAAACTCACCACCATTGTCACTTCTAAGTATTTTAACCTCATTCCTAGTCTTTTTCTCAATTTGGGTGATAAAGTTAATCAAAGCAGTGGCAGTTTCACTTTTTAAGGCCAAAAAGGAAGTCCAAGTAAATCTAGAAAAATCATCAGTTATGACAAAACAAAAGGATTTACCATTTAAGCTTTCTATATTAGTGGAACCAAATAAGTCCATATGTAACAAGTGAAGTGGTTTAGCACTAGAGTGCACAAGTTTAGACTTAAATGAAACTTTGTGATGTATGCAACACAAGAATGATCATTGTGGAAAGCTTTTCCAGGCAAACCATCAACTAAACAATGTCTCACAAGTCTGTTTATGTTCTTAAAGTTTATGTGCCCTAACCTTCTGTGCCAAAGATTACTTTCATCTACTGAAGCCTTAGCATATAGACATGACAAATTGTTGTTCATCCTAATACCATTAATATTTACATTAGAAATGTCCTTATGCCTAGGTGTTCTATAATCAATAAACTTCTCATCATGCATCTTAAAGTATTTGTTTAACACCAAGCATTCAGTATCAGTGAAAAGAACCTTATTCTTATTGTCACAAACTTGTGACACACTAAACAAATTATAATCAAGTTCTTTTACCAGAAATACGTTTTCAAAACGCAAATTGTTGGTGATAAGAGTGCCTTTGCCAGAAATTATACCATATCCACATCCAAAGTACACTTTGTCACCATCTTTAATGGGGGTGAAGTTAGTCAAATAATCTTCCTTCCCCGTCATGTGCCTAGAGCATCCACTGTCCCAATATCCATAATCATTTACCTGCTTTTGATTGCCCTGCACATCATGAAAACAAATTAGTTTACTTTGGGAACCCAAGCCTGAGTAGACTTGGATTCATTTGGTTGTTCCACAAGAACAGATTTAGTCCTTATAACAACCCCTTGTTCATCCCTTTGAGCCCTAAACAACCAATTTGTACCAATTGGTTTAGTAATAACTTTTTCAATATTTAAACCTGTCACATGTCATAGAAAAACCATTAAAATTAGGGTTTTGATCCTGTTTAGGTCTCCATGACAAATTGGATGAAGCTTTAGATCCTTGTCCCATGGGTTTCAAATACCTCCCATTACTTGGTCTAACATATGGTCTAACATCAGCAAGTTGTGGCATTTTCATACCAAACTTTAAGTTGTCAGCGTTTGTTTTGATCATGTCAGTGTCACATCTATACCTGTCAGCGCTTGATTTATTCTGTCAGCGCCAAAACTAGGGTTTGCTACAGGAATCCATTGTCTGTTTGACCAAGTATTTGTCTTTTGAAAAGGCCTACGTCCATTAGAGTTGGTCCCTTTAGTAAAAAATCGAGCTGGTCTAGTAACCTGTGGACTTGGTTGGGCATTAGGTTTAGGGTTAACCATGGTTTACCTATTGTCAGCATTGACTTTTGAAGCACTGACACATTTATAAGCCAAATGAGAAAAACTCCCACATGTATAGCAAGCTTTTCTAGACATAACACTAGGTCTAGATGAAAAGAAACTTGTTCCATTATCACTAACTTGGCTTTGTGGTGACCTAGGTTTCCTATACATTTCAGCATACTTAACACTAGGTTTTCTATTGATATTTTGAGCCAAGGTCAACAAGTTTTCTAGTAGAAGGGTTGGTCACAGTTATGGGTGTAGACTCAAGTGGACTTTCACTAAGCATTCCACCTTTAACAAACAAGGTAGGATTGGCTTTCTTCCATTGTTCTAAGTCAGTTTTTTTCTGCTTATACTCCTCTACAAGAGTAAGAACTCTTGGTGGAGGAATGAATTCCTTTTCTTAGAGTTCTGGAATACCAGTCCAAGATAAATCCTTTCTTAGGACACCATGAAAGTTTCCAGCAGGTGGTGGAACATTAGCATACTCTTTCATCCCAATCCCAAACATATCCCTAGAATCCCTTTGCTCACTTACAAATTTTTCTAGGGTTTAAGAGGCTTTTTCAAACTTTTGAATTTTAAGCCCTAAATTTTCTTTGTTTTTAATGGCCTCATCTAAGTTAGTTTGTATGACTCCTTTGGATCTCTCCAGTATGTCCCTAAGGTCAACACTAACTTTGAGGTCACGAGATAAAACATTAATTTGATCTTTTAGGTCAAATTCCATTTTCTTAGTGTTTAAACGACAGCCTTTGCTACAGAAAGCATCATCATATACCTCATTATCTGATGAAGACAAAGAATGTACCATGAGAGCAAAGTGAACATGCTCTTCTTCTTCCTTCTCTGCAATCAAGGCCTTGTTCTCTTCCACATCCTTTGCCATAAAGCTCCAGTCCCATCCAAAACCATCAATTTCTTGCATGGCAACCATAGCTTTTGTGTCTTCAACCTTGATGATTTGGCTTGAAGGCTTTCCAGCATCAGATCTTCTTGGAGATCTGCATTCCCTCATAAAGTAACCCATCCTATGGCAATTCTAACACTCAACCTTGGATTTATTAAACCCAGCAGTGTCTTTAGCATTGAAGGTCATCTTCTTCTCGAATCTCCTATTCCATGTCTTGGCTCTTATGCTTGCAAGTGCCATATTCCATTTAATATCCATCTCCTCCAAATTCTCCTCACTTATTTGCTCAAGGTCCTCATATGTAATCATGGAACCATTGGGCAATGCTGCAATGTATGCACAAACTATGTCCAGATTAATGCCAGCATGTTTAATTCTTGGTGAGTCATTATTGCATGTGTCAGCGTCTGAATGTGAGGCGCTGACAAAGGTTGATCCACCGTTGACAAAGGTTGATCCTCCGCTGACACAAGGTGATCCAGTAACAGGATGCACATATGTTTCTCTCTTATCAATTTGAGCATCACTATGTGAGATGAAAGCCATGTTTCCAGAGGTATATTTGCTTCCATGATCTATGAGGATTTCATTCTCTACAATCTTTAGTTTATTGTAGACGTCATCAAAAGTAGAACTCTTGTGGGCATTGGTAGCAATGATAGACCTAGCTTCAATCTTCCATACATCACCAAGACTTTTAAGAAAAGTGGTAATGATATCAGCATCATCATACACTGTTCCCATAAAGGAAAATTTGCTAGGGATGTCAAGAAGCCTGCTTCTTACCCCACTTAGCTTCTCACTGGGAAGAGCCTTGAACACAACATACTCATGCAAAAGTTGCTTCTTCTTTTCTGAAGCAGTATCATCATTACCACCATAGTTGACTTGAAGAGCTTCCCAAAGTTCCTTGGCAGACTCAAAACCTCTATACCTGTGCTGGTTGGTTGGTCCCAAATAGAGTTTGAGAATGCTTTAAGTTTTCATGTCACTCCTTCTCTTTGCAATATCCTCAGTTGTGACAGCTCTCCCATCCGTGGGTCTTTCTTTTCGATCCTCTTCAGTTGAACCCTCAACTGGTCTTAAAGCAATATGATACAAGGCTTTTGACACCCCGTATGAAAATTAAGTTCGTTGTGGTGGTCTAATCGAATTGATCTTGGTTCTATGTGTGACTCTATTGATTTTGGGTGGAAACAAAAATGTGTCGTTGTAGTATATTAAAAATGCAAAAACAATTAAAGTAAAAGCGCAGTAATGTAAATCTAAGTTTAATTAAAATAAATGGTGCAAGTATTTAAAATCTTGACTAAAATTAAAAGGCACTAAAGTAAAATAACGCAAACTTAAATCTAACTAAGGCAAACTTAAAACGCAACTAAAACTAAAGCTTAAACTAAGGCAAGACTAAAATAAATATAAGGCAAATAAACTTAAAGTGCGACTAAGTAAAAGGCGGGAAAAAATAAAGTTCGAAATTAGAAAATAAAAAAAATTGAAATTAAAGAATCCTAAAAATCAACCCTATTCGGAATAATATTCCTATTCGGAATATTAGCACTATTCGGAATAAACCTTCTATGCGGAATATACTAAGGTATGCGGAATAAAGTTCCTATTCGGAATAGTTCCTTACCCGAAATATTGTCACCTACCCGGAATAAGTCCCTATGCGGAATAGTGCTTCTATGCGGAATAAATCCCCTATGCTGAATAAATCCCCTATTCGGAATATCGAGCCTTACTCGGAATAACACCCCTATGCGGAATATAATGGCTATTCGGAATGCACCCCTATCCGGAATATCTATTCCTATTCGGAATATCTACCCTTACTCGGAATGAAGTGCCTATTCGGAATACCCTTCCCTATGTGGAATGTTTCCCTATCCGGAATATCCAATATTCCGGATGGAGCTCCTGGGTAAAGAACTTGATACGGAATGTTGCTGGAAAAGATCAGTACCTGGGAAATTCATAAACAAACACCCCGGAGAACAAGGGAAAGAGATATAGCACGAATTTAATCAAAACAAAGCTAAATCAACCACAAGATTAAATCAAATAAACAAATAAACAACTATTAATCATAAACAATCAATCCAAAACCATAAATCTAACAAAACTAATCAAAATAATCAAAACTCACTTTGATCAAAATAAGAAAAATAAGAACATGATCATGAACATAAACAGTAAAAATCAAAGATTAAGAAAGGTAGAATGAGAGCTTAACAATAAAGATAAAGATTAACAAGAATTAAAAGAAAAACTTACTTGAAATTAAATGGTAATTAAGGTGCAAGACAGTATTTAAATTTGACAAGTATTTAAAATGACAAGGTAATTAAAAGTGGAAGAACTAATTGTCACCTTAGCCAACAAAATGAAAATCATTAAGAACTAATCTATATATAGGGGAGGATTAAGGGGTGCTTAGGAAGCTTCCTCTCCTCTTTCCTTTTCTCTTAATTGCATCATTAGGCCCTTCCTTCTTAATCTCTTTGTTAATTGCACCATTAGTCCTTAAGCCTTTAAATCTTCTTTAATCTTGGACTTTAATGACTTTTGGCTCGGGATTTCTTTGAACTCGTCTTTTAATTCTTCAATAAATTAGACTTGAGTTTTTCGGCTTTTGATAAACTTCCGTCTTTTGACTTTTTCTTCTATAAATCTTCAGAATTGGTCTTGGACTTCCGTTCTTTTTGCACTCTTGACTTCTCGACTTCATCTTTCATATTTTTCTTCAATAAAAGCCCGTAAATGCCGTGTTTTCTCCACTTTTCATAATTTCGTCCTAAATCACAACAAAAACACAAACCACGCATAATTCCGAAATAAAAGACATAAAATACACGTTTTGGCTCGGTTATTATTGTAATTAAGTGGTAAAAAGGATGGGTGTTTAAACACCTATCAAATCCCCTACACTTGACCATTGCAATGTCCTCATGCAATGCATTAGTTACAAAGCACGTTTACACTTTTCATCATAATCAATCCATAATGGCCTTTATTAAAGGAATAGAAAATTATAAACATTCAAAGTAAAGAAATCAAAAGCATACCTTGGGTTTTGGAAATGTTATGAATAATCATCATCCTCAAGTTTTCACTTTCTCCACACCAAGCTTAAAAACGAGATCATTGTTATTATAAGTTAGCAAACTAACACGAACTCATGTGGGCCAATTATTCACTTAGACTCCCTTATTCCTAGGGGTATCTCTTATATTTTATTGTTGTCTTGAATGATCCAAAGGATGCATTGTTTGACTTATTCGATAGTTATTTAGGCCGAAAATAAAGTGCACGATTTAATCAATAGTTAGCTAAAGGACAAAATCTTTTAAAACTGCTTCTCGGGACCTCATAAAGTTCATATCTTGGCATAACTCGCTTCGCGATTTGAGACCTTTCTCGGACCGATATTTGGCAGCGACTTCATACTTCAAACCTTGAGAGACGTTCATGAAATTATGGTCTTCTCTTCATAATGGAATTTCTTCACTTGAAGTTTTGAGAGATTCATACTTGGACCACGACTTCTTCGTTTTTCTCCAATCTTTATTTTGGACTTTGATATACAACGATCCGCCTCCTTTTATGACTTGGATCTATTTATCCTCATACCTTGCTAGGGTCTTTTCGGATACACTTCTCCATGACTTTTGGGGAGTTTTTGCTTTTCGTCGTGTGTCTCGATCCTTCATATTGATTTTCGATAAATGATTCTTCACATCACTTTGGATCTTTAGCAACAAAATATAGCCCTCATGCCTTGTTAGGGCCTTTTCGGACTCGCCAATCTTCGCATCCCGCTTCAATAAGTTATGCCTTGGCTATGAACTCTAATCCATACCGAGCAACTTTTAAACGATCTTGGGCTAGAAGCTAAGTAACTTTTCAAATCGTACAACCTTATTTATTGCAGATAAATTATTAGCAAGCGATGGGAGAATAGGCTTATAATTAACTCACATAAATTCACGAAAGAATACCGAACTTATAATTGGCTCTATCATCTCTCGTTCTCCACAGTTTAAAATCTCAAGGAATGAGACTCGTGGATGCTTAGCCTATTAAATCAAAGTTTTGGGTTTTCGAGTCGCCTATAGGATCTTGCAAACTCTTAGACTTTTTCAAGTTTAGAAATCGCATTTTAAAGTTCCCTTGATAAAGGACTCTCTAGGATCAATTATAGGAACTTGCGAAAAGTTCTTGTTCTTAACCCGTGAGAGTTAAGACTTTCGCGTTTTATAGCTCCCTATATAAAAGCCTAGCAAAACTTGACTTAAACACGTTAAGGATACTAGCTAGAGTAAACTAAGATAAGTAAACTCGGGTTGAGTCAAAAGATTCACAACGTTTGAAAATTAAAACCACTTTATTAAACATTTATTCTAACAAAGAAAGAAAATAACTATACAAAGGGAAAAACTAATAGGCCAAAATAGATCAAAAATTTTGAAAAATGTCGAAAAAATGATTTTCCGGTTAAAATGAGGACAAATACAAGGAAAAGAACCACTTAACTTCGATAGAAGTCCCCCCTACACTTAACATAAACATTGTCTCAATGTTTAAGCATGTGGGAGTAAACTCCCCAACACTTAGGACATTGTGCACCTTGTTTAAATCTCGCTAAGGAAAGGACAACTAAAGAGATTCCTATTTTAATATTGAGAAAATATAAAATAGTGAATCGAAAAGAGTTTAGGATAGAACCGGGAAGAAGTGAACACAGAATCACGGGTCGTCAAGAATCATCAACAGTGGATCATTGAGCGCTCGAATCCCTGATTAAGAAGGGAGGAGAGGAAATAGCAAACCAACGGGTCTCCCCTACACTTAGGATAAAGAAAGCTAAAAGATAGATACATGGGTTGCCTCCCAAGAAGCGCTTGATTTTTGATAACCGAGTCGTGAGCCTGACTCGACCTTGATTATCAACGGAAGAAGCATGAAACATATCCACCAGGATCAAAGACATAGTTTTCGTCCATCAAATAGCACAAGCTTAAAGCGAACAAGGCAAGCCAAAGAAGAATAGGCAAGGTTCCCTTAAGCAGTGATGGAGCACGGTGGGAGCAAGTATGGTGAGGTGCAAGCATGTCTTCAATAGTTCCAAAGAGTTTTCCTTTTATTTCATCAGGTGGATACTGAGATGGCTTAAAGATTGCAATACCGGGGTCGAACACCTTTTCCTTTAAGGGAAAATAACACTCAGGCTCAGCAGAGTGTGAAGAAGATCCGCGAAGAAGCACAACCTCGTCCTCAGAAGATGGACAAAGAGGTGTTAACTCATACATGTTGCGGATATTGGTGTCGACCGGTTTCTTCTCCTTTGAAAGAATGTTCTTCAAGTACAAAGTAGGATCAAGACGATAATCTTCAAAATCATAAGGAGGAGCATCACTCTCATGAGGGAAGTATGTGTTGAGAAACGTAGAGAAATCTTCCTCAAATGACTAATCGTCCAAAGTAGGATCGAGTGATGGCGGAGGATCTTCATCATGTGAAGAATCGCTCGAAAGAGTATCGACATCATCAAAATCATCGAAAGTGGGCATCTCGGGATACTCGGAAGTAAGGTCATCATAATCATCCGAATATGAGCTAGACTCATCATCATAAGCATCAAAGACCGGTGGAGAATCATAAATGGAAGAAGGTTCCAAATTGGACCGAGAATCATCCACATCATCTTAAAAAAGTGGATTATCAATGGAAGAATCGAATAGAGGATTGTTGTAGACAACAAAGTCATCATGCACATTAATCATATTCACTGATTCTCGTCCATAAGCTTCCCCATTTTGAAAACTTATGCATCATCCCCGACTCTTAAGATTAACTCACCTTCGGCCACATCCACTAAAGCTCGTCCGGTTCTCAAGAATGGCCGACCAAGTATTAAAGGAATACGAGGGTCCATTTCATAATCAACAACGACAAAGTCGACCGGGAAAGTAAATGTGCCAACTTTGATGAACACATCTTCGGCTATACCAACGGGGTAAGCGAGAGTGCGATTTGCAAGTTCAAGAGTCATCTTTTTTGGAGTAAGGTCAGGCAATGATAGTGTTTTCCAAACACTCAAAGGCATAAGATTTATACTGGCCCCGAGATCAGCAAGGGCAGTAAATTCTTCAGTTTTGTTAAACACGCAAGGCAACACAAAACGACCGGGATCTCCAAGCTTTTCCGGAAGTTCTTTAAGAATAACTGCAGAGCAGTTTTCATTTAAGCGTGTGTTGGCGAGTTCAATCAGCTTCTCCTTCTTGTTAAGCAATTCCCTAAATGCTTTAACAAATTTGGGCATGTGGACAAGTGCTTCAAGAAAGCTAATATTGAAGTTCATTTGAGAGATCATCTTCACATAGCGTGCCACTTCAGAGTCATCCTTGGTTAGCATTTTGGTCTTGCCTAAACGAGAAGGATATGGGATATTAGGTTTGGGTGGTGAAGGTGCAGGTGTAGGTGAAGGTTGAGATGTTGAAGATTCATTCCTAGGAACATCGTCATGACGAGGCGGAGACGGTAATGGTGCACTAATACTAGGTGTAGGATGAGTAGGGATAAATGGTGGTGGAGGAGGTGTAGATGATGGGGGTGGGATCGGTGGATCGACAATGGTAATTCCACTACGAGTAGTAATAGCACTCACATTTGCTCGCGGATTGGTGACGGTGTTTGAAGGTAGAGAACTCGAAGAAGAAGGTTGAGCGGCGGGCAAGAAACTAGAAAGCATATTCTTTAAATCATTGGTTTGATTACTGAAAGAGGATTGAATATTATCTCGAAGCTCGGATCTAATCTCATTTCCTTGCATGGTGATATCTCCTTTCAGATTGATAATTTGGCTCTGCAGATTCTTGATTTGCTCACCTTGGGTTCTCATAATGGCTTGAACATCGGGGTTAATGGGTGGGGCTTGTTGAGCGGGTGGGTGATAAGGATTAGAAGCTCTTGGTGGGATTTGGTTTCTTCTATTGTAGTTGTTGGCGGGGTTTTGGTTTTGAGGAGAAAAACTGGGTGAAAGGTAATTGTTGGACCGGTAAACAAGCAAATTTCTATCCCCTTGTGGTCGAGCTTGGTAATTTTCCGGTGAATAATTACCATAAGTTGCAGACACATTTTCCGGATTTCCTTGTGTCGAAGGACAATCAGTGTATGAGTGAGGACCGCCGCATGTTTCACAAGGATTGGCAACCGCTTTCACTTGTTGTTGTTGTTGGTTTGAAGCGAGAAGCGTGATACTTTTGCTCATTTCAGTCATCATGCGGGTGAGTTCGGTCATATCAGGGTTTGCTGAAGTGGAAGAAACATTGACTCTCAGGTTGTTCCTTGAAGAAGCGGAGGAATCCCAGTTTTTGTGGTGAGTAGTCATGTTCTCAATTAACTCTCTACACTCCTCGGGTCTCCTTTTCATGAATATGCCACCGGCGGCTGCATTAATCGTATCACGATCTCGAAAAATCAATCCGTTGTAGAAAGTATCAATCAATGTGACTGGAAGCATGTTGTGGTTTGGACAACGATCAATCAAGACATTATATCTTTCCCAAGCATCAAAAAGAGATTCATCGGATTCTTGCATGAAACCGCTGATTTGATTGCGAAGGCTTGTGACCATGGATGGTGGAAAGTAGCGCGACAAAAAGCGTTGAGTCATGTCATCCCAAGTATGAATTGAATTCTTCGGGAGACGATCAAACCATTTCTCGGCATGATGTGATAAAGTATGTGGGAAGAGTTGGAGGCGAAGAACATCCATTGTGGCACCAGGCAACTTCATGCTTTGGGTGATTGTAATGAACTTGTCGAGGTGTTTGTTGGCATCATCATCATCAGGCAATCCACGGAATGGGTTAGTTTGCACTTGCTGAATCATGTGGTGCTTCAACGAAAAATCAGGAGCGTTGATTTGCATCGACGCAATCGGTCCTCCTCGTCCAAACATGGTAGGTTGACAAAGCTCCTCCATTGTCTGAAGATCGGGCTGTGGAAGAACGTTGTTGTTATTATTGTTGAGGTGCGGTGGATTATTATTGTTGGTAACACCTGACATACTTAAATCGTCTCGAGTCTCGGGCTCTTGATAATTAGAAGACCTAGTATGCATACACCTACAAAGGCAAAAGAAAACAATACCAAACACAAAGACAATATATATACACTATAAAAATAAAATCTTTTTGGATTTTTGAAATTTTTAATTTTTATGGATTTTTATCAATTTTTAATTTTTATGATTTTTTGAATTTTTTAAGCAAGAAAATAACGCTCACAAGTGAACGGATCCCAAAAAGCAACGCGTCTTTCACAGAAAACCGTTAATCTTTACAAAAAGAGCCGGCAGCGGCACCATTTGATACAAGGCTTTTGACACCCCGTATGAAAATTAAGTTCGTTGTGGTGGTCTAATCGAATTGGTCTTGGTTCTATGTGTGACTCTATTGATTTTGGGTGGAAACAAAAATGTGTCGCTGTAGTATATTAAAAATGCAAAAACAATTAAAGTAAAAGCGCAGTAATGTAAATCTAAGTTTAATTAAAATAAATGGTGCAAGTATTTAAAAGCTTGACTAAAATTAAAAGGCACTAAAGTAAAATAACGCAAACTTAAATCTAACTAAGGCAAACTTAAAACGCAACTAAAACTAAAGCTTAAACTAAAGCAAGACTAAAATAAATCTAAAGCAAATAAACTTAAAGTGCGACTAAGTAAAAGGCGGGAAAAAATAAAGTTCGAAATTAGAAAATAAAAAAAATTGAAATTAAAGAATCCTAAAAATCAACCCTATTCGGAATAATATTCCTATTCGGAATATTAGCACTATTCGGAATAAACCTTCTTTGCGGAATATACTAAGCTATGCGGAATAAAGTTCCTATTCGGAATAGTTCCTTACCCGGAATATTGTCACCTACCCGGAATAAGTCCCTATGCGGAATAGTGCTTCTATGTGGAATAAATCCCCTATGCTGAATAAATCCCCTATTCGGAATATCGAGCCTTACTCGGAATAACACCCCTATGCGGAATATAATGGCTATTCGGAATGCACCCCTATCCGGAATATCTATTCCTATTCGGAATATCTACCCTTACTCGGAATGAAGTGCCTATTCGGAATACCCTTCCCTATGCGGAATGTTTCCCTATCCGGAATATCCAATATTCCGGATGGAGCTCCTGGGTAAAGAACTTGATACGGAATGTTGCTGGAAAAGATCAGTACCTGGGAAATGCATAAACAAACACCCCGAAGAACAAGGGAAAGAGATATAGCACGAATTTAATCAAAACAAAGCTAAATCAACCACAAGATTAAATCAAATAAACAAATAAACAACTATTAATCATAAACAATCAATCCAAAACCATAAATCTAACAAAACTAATCAAAATAATCAAAACTCACTTTGATCAAAATAAGAAAAATAAGAACATGATCATGAACATAAACAGTAAAAATCAAAGATTAAGAAAGGTAGAATGAGAGCTTAACAATAAAGATAAAGATTAACAAGAATTAAAAGAAAAACTTACTTGAAATTAAATGGTAATTAAGGTGCAAGACAGTATTTAAATTTGACAAGTATTTAAAATGACAAGGTAATTAAAAGTAGAAGAACTAATTGTCACCTTAGCCAACAAAATGAAAATGATTAAGAACTAATCTATATATAGGGGAGGATTAAGGGGTGCTTAGGAAGCTTCCTCCCCTCTTTCCTTTTCTCTTAATTGCATCATTAGGCCCTTCCTTCTTAATCTCTTTGTTAATTGCACCATTAGTCCTTAAGCCTTTAAATCTTCTTTAATCTTGGACTTTAATGACTTTTGGCTCGGGATTTCTTTGAACTCGTCTTTTAATTCTTCAATAAATTAGACTTGAGTTTTTCGGCTTTTGATAAACTTCCATCTTTTGACTTTTTCTTCGATAAATCTTCAGAATTGGTCTTGGACTTCCGTTCTTTTTGCACTCTTGACTTCTCGACTTAATCTTTCATCTTTTTCTTCAATAAAAGCCCGAAAATGTCGTGTTTTCTCCACTTTTCACAATTTCGTCCTAAATCACAACAAAAACACAAACCACGCATAATTCCGACATAAAAGACATAAAATACACGTTTTGGCTCGGTTATTATTGTAATTAAGTGGTAAAAAGGATGGGTGTTTACACACCTATCACAATAGCATCAGCAATCTTAGTAGCTTTATCGAATGTGTTTCCATATTCAATAATTTCCCAGAGAGTGTGATCATGAATTTGAAGGTATTGTTCAAAATTGAACTTCTATAGCTCAAAGTTGTCAGGGT
Organism: Glebionis coronaria; assembly: GCA_025667525.1. NCBI lineage: Eukaryota > Viridiplantae > Streptophyta > Magnoliopsida > Asterales > Asteraceae > Glebionis > Glebionis coronaria. Next base: position 22,357,024 of record CM046882.1, on the reverse strand, counting down.
CTAGCATGGGAATTTTTAGGTTGTGACTTGATGAGGAGGAGGTCATATCTGGAGTTGACATCATGTCTGGTTTTTAGGGTTTCTTGAATAATTAGGGTTTTTAGCGATTTTTGATTTTTAGGGTTTCGTGTTCTTCTAGATCAAAGTTCCTCAACAAGCTCTGATACCACTTGTTGATCCCCAAACTTAGATCGATTAGCTTTGTATTAACGAGATTGAATCAAGATTAATACTTAGAGAAACTTTGTGTTATGAAACAATCTAAGTGCTATGCGGAATTTAACACTTAGAACAAGAACACACAAAACAGAATAACCCAAACTTTCACTTTGATTAATGATCAAAACTTGGTACAATGAAAGTGAAAAACACGTATATAAAACTAAAACCTAAGGCCTCCTTTAATAGAATAAGGAACCTTGTACAAGAGTCTACGTATCAACTATTTTAGGTAAAGATAAACATAGAAAATACAATGTCAAACATATCTTTACTCAAAGTACAGAACGTGTAGACTAAGTATTCTATCAGTGGTGAAAACTTCTTCTTGTCAGCGCTTCAATATCTCTTTCAGTGTCCAGTTGTCAGCGCCTTATTATCTTTTTTTAGCGTCTAAGTTCTTCTTGTCAGCGTCCCAATGACTTAGCTATTTTTATTCCCAACAAAGTATACATATCAGGATAAAAGGAGGATTTCTTTATCCGGACATCTCATGAATACTACATGCAGGAACAACACAAACTACAATAGTTCATCTACCAAAACTCAAAAGAGTTAATAAAGACACATCATAGATCATGAGGGTAATTCAGATTGAGTTGAGGATTCAACAGGATAGTGGCAGTGTCTGTCACTACAATCATCTACCAAACAAACTTAAAAGATAATAAGTTCCATCACAATGCTACGACACAAGGTTTAAATAAGTTCGATTACAGAAAAAAAATTAGATACAAAGAAATCCATCACGCGATTAGTTCCTTAGACACCAGCTCCTCATCCTCCTTATCATTGTTGTCAGCTTCATCACTCTCGTCCATTTCCCTTTTTGCACTTCAAGGTCAAATCTCTATCATGATGGCAGCTCACTCTCAAAATTCAAATACTCACTCATACACGGCGGATTTATTACAAAACAAGTCTCAGTACGACTTTCAACATTCCTAAGCTTCCAAGCTCTACTTAGATTTGATCTCACATGAGGCTCCCACTCACTCATCCTTTCAACCTTACCTACTTCTCTTAAAACCATTCAATTCAAGCACACAAATTCATCATAATTGAACTAAGACTAGCAATCTCATCCATCTTCCAAGTCCTAACAACTCAAATCTCCACATACCAAATACAACCTTTGAAACAACTTTTCTTTTACATCAACCTTCTAACCACACCAGTTTCAACCACATATCTATCATATATCAACTAATCAAACTTCCTCATACCCGATACAAGTCGCAAGAATTCAGTTGTAAAATCGTTCATCATCTGGTCTATTGTCCTAGACCCTCGGCAGTATATAAGGTCATTATTCAAAATTATATACATATGCATTGCATAGAGAAAATTACGATAACAAGTACTCAACGTACTTTCAACAACATCAATACATCATCATAGCATTTACTTAATAAATACTCTAAAAATCATTTCAGTTTTAAAGGATACATCTATCTATAAAACAATACAAAACAAATAATCTTATCGGAGCCTTGCGGAGAAGTTGCGTGCTTTTGTAAAATATTTTCGACACCAAAGTTATAGTTTAGGACATTTTTCAAAATCGACCTAATTCGCTATAACTAAAAGCTTTGATACCAATCTTTAACACCCCCAAATTTCATTGCGTAGCGGAAATACACATTTGGGTGCTAAACACAAACATCATTACACAAAACACTTTAAACGATCTCAAAATCGTACATTTGAATTATAAAAGGATATAATTTAATCATTGTCTAAAACCTTCGATCCCAAGTAAAACAATTTTAGAATTATCAGAGTAACATTTAGGTCCCCCAAAGATCTCGACCAGTCAATAAACATTTTTACCAAAGTACATGACCATACATTATAAATTTTATAACAAAATGGAAAGAAATCAGCTTTAGACCCAATCACTACAAAGCAACCCGCAATCCTTCTCCAGCAAGCTCCGCCATCAATCAACTTCAATCACCTGAAATACATGCTTAAAATCATCAACATAATGGTTGAGCGAGTCTATAGGTTTATCAAATCATCATTTGAAGATAAGAGAAAAATCAATCATAATCATTTAATAGAATTGTCGTCACAATCTATTGATCAGGCATTCTGGCATATAGCAATAGTTATAGAATTATATTAAGCTCATGACACCGACCACTTAACTTAGTCACCCACGCCTAAAGCCGACATGACTATATGAATTCCATTACCCCTACTAGGGTATCAATTGCAAGTATACCACATTCTTATTCTCGTAAATTATCCTTCCCAGAGGTTACTCAGCGTAAAGCCCTGGTCTCAGATAGGGTCGTCAGCCCAATAGTACTATCATTTGATTAAGCGGGTATTCCCAACTCACAACATCATGTCAGAACATAGTCAACGGCTCATGAATTTAGGGACTTTTGCAATTTAGGTACTTATACAATTCAAGGCAACATCAGGCAACATTCGGGTCCAAACAATCATCATGACTTGTGTTCATTTTATTTTCAAATAGCATGTATCCCCCTCGCGGGTTTTAAAATCATTCAAAACAAATACAAAGTGAGGCTATAGACTCACCTTGAGTAATAGCAGTAGCAAGACGACCTTCGACGATTGTTGATGCCCGATAAACATAAAAATCACAACCTATCAAATAAGGCGCGTTTATTAATAATAGTCTCGAATATAACCCATACATAATAACATCAAACTCAAAATCATAATATTGCGACAAACCCGAAAGAAAACAATACAAGTGATACTATTACTTCCTTTTATATGTTTACTCTATTAGTCTATTCTTTCGATAAGAATCTGCCAGTACATACCAAATGTACGAGCTCATTTATCCCATTTAAACACGTCAAATACTTATGATACTACTCAGAGATCTCACTTACTATATATAGAAAGTCCTCTTAAAAGCCCATCAAAAATTTTTACTTGTTAAGTTCCCTGCCCGACACATCTTTGAACTACAAAAACCGGACAGTTTTACGTCACCGACTCATACAACCATTTTGACCATTCCAAACAATCCCGTTTACAAATCCGACACTTGAGTTTGAAAATAGACTCACAACCCTAGGTTTAGAACCTAACATCAGACCTTGACTATTTTTACAACTCATTCTATAGTCCCTGAGATTTGATCCAAATATCGACAACAACTTCGGATTATGTCGATACTCGTCTCCCGATACACGAATAATTAAATCATCATAACTTCTCGCTCGTTTGGAGCTAGAAGCTCTACTATATATCAAATCGAAGCTAACGAAATTCTCTACAACCCTATGCGATTAGTTTAACGATTTTCAAATAGTAAAATACCCAAAATTACCTTTTTCCCACTGATCTAAAATACCCTTCTAAAAATCATACTAGATAAAATTTTCAATCCATTTTACTCAATCTCCTATGCCTAATATCATCATACTATCATCCTCATCCATCTATCTAACCCATAACACACTTAAATAATCATTCAAAAATTTACCCACTAAAAAATTCAAACATGCAATACTTAAAAACCATTTTAAACAATACTAACCACATATATATATATATATCATGAAAATAGATCAAACCACCTTGGGTCATATCAAAATTTCAAAAGTTGTTGCATGTGCATAAAATTTAAACCAAAAGACGCACAATTGAATTTGCAACATGGGATATCAACTAGTTTTGAAGATTCAAAGTAGAAAATCAAAATCAAATGGTTTTATGTGTGTTATGTGTGGCGGCATAGAACAAGAGAGAGGAAAGAAATATGAAAACTTGTTATCTATGTGTTTTTGTTAGTGGAAAGTTAGGTAGAAGGGTTTATATATGGTGGGTGGAGGGACTTTTCTTGCCAATTTCTGATAGTTTTGGTCCAAAATGCAATTAAATAGTTTTAAGGGTAGAAAATGTAAATTGTCAATTTTGAAAACATTTACGAGGCTCGGGTTTCGTAAAAATACTTTTCAAAAGTTAAAACGTACTCAAAATATGATAATATTATGATCCCGGTTCGACTTAATACACAATTAAAATAAAACGTCAATAATATAAACATCGAGACAACAAATAATAAAACATAAAATCTCGGGCATCCGTCGATATCGTGATCACTAATAATCCTCGCTATTAGTAAAAAGGTAAAAATAAGACTTCCAACCACCAACCGTCATATCATTCAAACTCATTAAAAATTCCAAAATTATTCGTAAAATAATATTAAATAATGACCGCGGGTTCGGGTTATCACACATAATTTCCAAAGCACCAAAATTCCGATATAATACGGGTCAATTCAGTCAAAGGACGAATTATGTGAACATCATAAACCCATTTCTATCAAATACCTACCCATTACCCACTATAAACCCATCAAGCCCAAACAAATACCTGACTACCCAACCCACCAAGCCCACATTCTAAAATATGTTTAATAATATTTTCAGTGGCGCAAAACATGTTTTAATTACCAAAAACATATCAAATAAACTGTTTACCCATCCTCCCACTTTATAAACCCTAATCCCAATCCCTAATCAAATCAAAGGGCTTTCAGTTGTATGTTTCCAGATCGACAATTGATCATATCCCTAACCCACCCACGTCACCAAAACATCCACCAACACACCCATGTGTGTTGTGGGACCATCCCCTACACCAATGAGGGTTCACTTTTGCTTCAAGACAAAAGAATGACAGGCATCCAATGGCTAAGCTAGCTTTACTAGTTCATCACATCAGTACCAACATCCAAGATTGAAACCAACCAGCTGGCATCACATGTACATTGTAGAAATCACATGTTACCATGTTGAATCAATTCAAAAAAAATCAAAGATCCAAATCTTCTTGGCATCAATCAAGGGCATTGTTGGAAAATCATAGCATTAGGGTTTTCCTTTCTCTGTATTCTAGTATCTTCTATCAAGTAGTATAAATAGGACAATCATTGTAATTTTTCGTTTGTTCCAGTTTTTTTTTGTAAACCTGAATTTATGAATAGTTAAAGTTTATCTTTGGCCTTGCAAAATTATTCTGAGTTCCTTTTATTTCTTATTAATTTAGTCTTTATAAATTGATCATAAGTGTGTGATTCTGACAAAATTAAACACTTGTGAGATTTATAAGGTTTGGTTAATTCTTGTTGATTAACTTAAGTTCATTTGCAGCGTTTCTTGTTTCAAAAGCATTTTCAGAAAATCCTTTTTTGACTATTGCTAATATTTCACTGTCCGTAAGCTGACCAATAAGCTCTCTTGACAAAGAGATTGTTGCATGGCTTGTGGACTTGAAGTTTCTTTGTTTTTGTTGTGTTCAAAACAGGTCAAGAAGAAAACACCAAGACTGTGGTAGTCTTGGTGTATGGACTGTTGTAGTCCCACTCCTTGCATACTCATTGCTTAACTCCATAAGCCACCAAAGATCAACTAAACAGCTCTATTTGCATCAACTAATTGCAAGTAGGGCTTGGATGTAGGTCCCACTAGGTACATTGGCTTTGAACTCACATAGCAATTTATTTTTTATTTTTATGGTTGTATGATTTTTGCCATGATCTGCTTTAGTTGTTAGTTTAAGAGTTACATTCTGTTTAATTTGTGTTACAAATTGTGTTTCTGTGCTTGTTAAGCTTAAGTTAGGGTTATATTCATAAAGGTGTTAGAAAAACTTGTAATTTGTTGCTTTAAGGGGTGTTTGGTTGTGTTAGTTCTAGGCTTTTGGTGACATAAAAACTAGACCTTAACTTCCTGCACACTTAAGTTAGGCTTAGGTTAGTTTAAAATTTCTTTTGGTTGGATGTTGTTAGCTTAAAGAAGGATTTTGCAAGTTATTGTGTTTTTCTGCCAAAGTTCATGATTGTCTGATTTCTTTCTTTATCTGATAAGTAGTGTTTGTTGTCTGATGAATTTAAGCGATTCGCATGTCTGCTATGCTGGTTTGAGTAGTGTGTATTGATTTTAAATTGAGACCCAATTTGTGCAAATTTGTGTTTTGAAACTGCCTAAATACATCAGTTCATTTTTCTGTTTGAATCTTGAGTATTAGTTTTAGCTACTTAGGAATTTGCTAGGTATAATGTTAGTCCAGATCTGTTTATGCTAAATATTAGGTTATCTAGTGTATTTGTAGCTTATTGATAGCTTAAAATTCACCAAAGTGCAAAACTGCTTTTTCTGTGAACTTTTGCTAGCAGTGGTAAACTTTTTATTACTGCTAGTGTTTTGTGAATTGCCACTGTTAGTTATATGTGTTGGTTTTGAATTTTTTCTTAAGTCTGCTTATTTCTATGCTTTAATTTTCTTATTAGTATAGAAATCTTGTTTATTTTCACACCCCAATAAGCCAATTTTTCATTGGGGATTGCTGTTCAAAAAGAAAATTAAAAAAAATAATTTATGCAAAAAGCAACTAGCCTAGCTCAACCCCTTGACCTGTCGAACAGGGGTTCAAGGGTGTACCCGTGTGCTAGGCTCATTTCTTTGTCATACTTTCCCTTTTATTTTCTTTATAAGTTTCTTAATTCCTTAGTATAAATTCAAGCCGTAGCTTATTTTCATCTTTTTAGCTTTTTGGGATAAGTTGAGGTCATCAGCTTATTTTTCCCATAAAATAGACTTTTTAAGGACTTTTTGGAAGTTTTCTAGATTTTCCCTTTTTATATACTATTTTTAATCATTTTTATTTTCTATTTTCATTTTAAGTCATATAATAATAGTTAAATTAATTTTAAAATTTCAAAAAAATAATTTTTAATTTTTATTAAAGTATTTTGAGGTTTACAAACAATAAAAACAGAATTTGGACTTTTTCTTATTTATTTTTATTTTTAAGTCTTATATTATATTTTAAAATTAAATAATAATTAATTAAAAGGTTTTAAAAATTATTTTCTCATTTTTTATTGTTTGTTAGAATTTTAGAATTTATTTGCATGTTTTCAAAATTTTTTCATAAATTTTGATTATTTTATTATTTTTCGTCGCGTTTTGCGTGAAAAAGCGATTCGTCGTAGTTTAATCCGTGTTTACTTTTAATCTTTTTCTCATTTAAAAATCGAAACTAATCCAAAAACGTTTATTTGGCACACAACCACACCTCCTCGAGTACGAACACATCGTCGGTTTTTACGTTTTCCTAAACGTAATTACTTAATACTTATCATTCATTTCTACTTTTCCTAAAGTAAGGTGAAAAATAATTACATCATGTGACAATTAACGAGTGCCAAATTTCTTTGGCGGTTCGACACATAAATATTTTTTCATACTCCTTTTTAGGTAGAGCATTGTAAGCATCATTTTGGTTTCATTATTTTTGGCCAACATTTTCTTTTGATCATCGGTTTGCTTTTCACATGGAACCGATTCAAATTGGTTAGTGGTGACATTCTTGACCGTTGTTGCATAATCACCTTCAATGATCATGTACCAAAGATCTATATCCTTAGGTTTCACATAAGTTTCAAAACGGTTTTTCCAATATATAAAATCATCCGTTTCAAAGAGTGATGGTCTTTGCATAGATTTTCCTTCCGTGTAATTTTCTTAATCCATGGGTCAATTCAAGTTTTAAAATACAATATACTTTAAAAATCTTGACTACGTAGCTCTTGATGCCAATTGTACAAAACTATAAGGGGGTTGAATAGATTTACCGATTTGTTTTAGTTCTTTGAAACTTTTTATGTGATTAGTGAGGATATATATCAAGTATGATTGAGTATATAATAAAGATAGAGAACGAATAAATCAAACCACAATGCACAAGGATTTATAGTGGTTCGGCCTAGTATGATCTCACTTAGCTTGCCCCTACTTCCACTCCTCGAGTATCCACTCGAGAGTTCGACATTCACTAGTCAACAACCTCTGTTATACCGGTGGAGAAACCCTTACACGTCGCTTACAATCTTTACCAACACCTTAGCTAGGATGTCGTGTTCTTTTACATGGGTATACCAACTCCCTTTACACTATGTATTTTGAGGACTAAAATACTAACCACACTAGTAGTAGATGAATGGGTACAACAATGGTGATTGTATAGATAACACTTAACACAATCACACAATGTAAACTTTGAAGGATCAAAGCTTGAAGATAGAATTCTTCTAAATGATCTTCAAGAAGACAATGATCTATATCAATAGAGACAAAAAGTAAGAGAAGAATAGATGTTAGAATGTTAGAGATAATAAGAGGTTTAGAGATATTAGATAGAAGATGGGTGAGTTTGATGCTTGGAGAGTGCTTGGTATTTATAGGCAAAACCACCAGCAGCTCTCGGACCCCGTAGACCCTTTTCCATGCCCTTTTACAAAGGGGTCCGTGAGGTCTGACTTTGGTTGCCTCATAAATACCTTGTCCAAGATCACACACAAACAATATTTGACATGGGTTCACTTTGTATATCAGAGATATGGAGAGAGAAGTGTGATTTTCCAGTTTTTAAGTTTACACAAAAAGGCTTATAAGTGTATAGAACTTTTACAAAAGTTAGAAACATAAAATCATGGATGTAAAGCTTCATTGTTGTTTATAACACAAACATAAAAATATATTTTATGTTTTGTCGTTAACAAAATTTAAGAGTGATTAAAATATAAACATAGTTTTTATACGATATTTGTATTCACACACGCGATTAATTTTTAACAACTAAAAATGACTATGCATTAGCCACCCCTATCTACACACATGAACAATCTAAATCTTAATCAACCAACCAACTCACATCTCCCTCTGCCTCGCTGCAAAGTCAATCTTATCAAAATCTTGTTGTGAATATGTGGGACAATTTTCATCGACATCATTGCCTTGCACATGTCAGCAGTTTGGAGTGTCTTGAGCTTAGTCACATTCTCCCTAGCACATCTAAACGGATTGCCATTCAAAGTTAGTCATCAATTCCCTTGCCTACCACATGTCCCCATCAATCTCTATTTGGTATTGTGCTACGATCATTTTAGAAAGTAGAAATTACCCAGAGGCACAAACAAGTTCAACAGATCAATCTTTGATATCACAAGTAAACGAAATGTACTGCGTGTTCTTAAGTGTGTGTGTGTGTATGTGTGTGTGTTCCCTCCGTGTGTGTTTCAACCTAATATATGTAGAAATTGAAAGTTTGCTTTCGTTGCAAATCCTGTCTTTGGAAAAAAGATGTCAGTAGCTTTAGTCATGAAAGGTGGTCAAATGGTTTCGAGAACTATTTTTGCACAAAGGAAAAGTCTGGCGTGTCTGGGATGATAGGAATTGACGAATGTGCCCTCACGTGTGTGGCACGAGAGGGAGTTAACGTGGGATAACGGCCGAAAGTTAGAAATTATCGTCTCAGAGGTTTTTTCGCAAAAAATTAAGAAGTTCGAAGACAAATGTCCACCACCTTTACTTTCGGGGGTTTTTGACAGAAATAGCAAAGTTAAGGAACGATATTTGCTGTTTACCCAAACATTTTTTTTAAAGTTGTACTAATCAAATACGTACTAATCAAGCTTTGGGCCAAGAGTGAATTAAAATGTTTGGGGCTGAAAAATATTTATATTTGGGCCAACTTGACCTACGATAACCATAGTACCTGATTTTTGTTTCCTTCCACCGACCAACTTCTTACATAAATAACTTTTCATATTAAACTTCCATATTATCGTTAAATTTTCCATTCATTAAATTCGTTCCAAAGCCTTATAAACATCATCAAACGAACATTGAATTCATTCACACACCATGATTGGAATTAAGAAAAGATTCCAAGTTGCTAAATGGTATGATCATTGCTTCTTTTTCCTAGTTTTCTACCGTTGACTTTTGTTTGACTTAGCTTATGTTCATTGATTCATGTTCATGTTTCTTGTTTTGCTTATCTTCAAGATATCAAGATTGTGTTTAGTTGTAGAAAAGAATTCGTTAGAACTTCGAAAACATGTTTATATATATCAGACGACACTTTTCGAAAAAAGAAAAGTGAAAGAAAACCCTAAATGATGTTATTTTGAACGAGCGTACTTTTCATGTGCATGTTATCCGGGAGGGCGAGTCTTTGATTTAGATTTACGCAGTCTAACTCAAGTACCATCGTGTTTAGTTGTAAAAAAGATTCGCAAGAAACGTGAAAGAAAACCCTAAATGGTGCTATTTTAAGTAAACCGCTACTGTATTCGCGAGTCTAACTGAAGTACCATCATGCTTAGTTGTAGAAAAGAATTCGTAAAAATTTATAAAACATGTTTAGATGCAGTTTTCGAGCAAAAGAAAATTTAGAAAACATGTTGCTTTAACCTAAACGGGTTATATTTTTTCATGTTCTTGTTTTCAAGTCGTACACTGAGATGTACGTGGTCTAACCGAAGTAAATATTTGACTTAAACGCGTTCTTTTCTGAATTATTTTTGTATTTTTCTCTTAAAACACGTATATTTTTCTACAACTAAACTGATAATTTTTCATCTGATTTTTTTTGTATCTGTGTAAAAGTTGACTTTGGCTGATAATGTGTTATGTTGAATGATTTATACAGTAAGATGTCGTTGAAGCTAGCTACGGCGAGGATAAAGCTAATGAGGAATAAAAAAGGAGCACAGGTTATTCAAATGAAGAAGGAGCTAGCTCAGTTGTTGGCAGCAGGAGATGATCGAACTGCACGAATTAGAGTATGTCGCATGGTTTTTTCGATATCTTTTTATTAGTATTATTGATCGGGCAGAAAATATTTATATTTTTGGTTAATATTGTATCAGGTTGAGCACCTAATCAGAGAAGAGAAGATGATGGGCGCGTATGATTTGATCGAGATATATTGTGAACTTATTGTAGCACGTTTGCCTATTATCGAATCACAGAAGTAAGCTATCTTTTATATCGCTTCTTTAAAGTACTAGTACTATACCTTAGCGATTTATCAATTTTTGTGGGATTTTTTTTTTTTGTTAGGACTTGTCCAATTGATTTGAAGGAAGCAATTGCAAGCGTGATATTTGCAACTCCTAGATGTCCAGATATAAAGGAGCTTGTGGATGTTAAGAAGAATTTTAGAGCGAAATACGGGAAGGAATTTGTTCACGCGGCTACTGAGATGCTTCCTGCCTGTGGTGTAAGCGGAATGGTATGTTATTTGAAACTTTGAAGTAGATGTGGCAAAATGGGTCAAAATAGTTAACATCTTTGGATATGTTGGTTTCAGTTGACACGATCACATGTAACTTTTTTTCTGCAACTATGATAACGAGATTTTCTTAATAGTAATCTTGAAGTAAAAAAAAGCACTTAAGGCGACTAGCTAGATCTTAGTTTTACCCTTTTGACCCGCTAAGACTGAAGTTAATGGAAATCGACCCATTTATTAAGAAACGGGTGAATTTGCAACACAGAATTACATTTCTCATAAAAGATTTATCTGTATCCGGCTTATTGTAATGTACTTCTCTATATCTGCAGTTGGTCGAGAAGTTATCCGCAGTTGCACCAAACATTCAGACAAAAGTGAAAGTGTTAAGCGACATAGCAAAAGAACACAACGTTGATTGGGAAGCAACTTCGTTTGAAGAATCAAAGCCTCGTGATGACTTGTTGGTAGGTTGATGCTGCTTTCTAATTACTCGGTAATAATTGTACTGTATTTTTTTTCATTGAGAATCTGTTTATATTTGAAACTTTTCTTTGAACAGAACGGGCCCAAGAACTTCGAGCAGGCGAACCCGATAACCGTTGATCCTCCTAATGTCCAGACTTCAGATGTACCTGCCGACTTCTTTCAGCTGATTAAAAAGTTCCCATCAGACTCTCAGAAGAATGTAACCCCTGCGGATACTAGCAGCCAACAGTCACCATATGCTTCTCCTAGTCATAGCGATGCGAGGCCAACAGGTATAGTTTAGAGTTAGTTTGGTTATCACTTATAAAGTTACAGTGTTATCGATCATAGAGATTAACTACCATTTTATCTTTATTTAATCAGGCATGGCATCCGGGTCAATGAAAAACAACCAGTCGTTCCGGAGCAACAGCAACAACAGCAATCATTCATCAGATAGGGATAACGGAAACATGGAGTTCAAGGATGCCACTTCTGCAGCTCATGCAGCAGCCGAGGCTGCAGAACGTGCTAGTTATGCTGCTCGAGCTGCTGTACAACTTGCGAGAGAAGGGAGTTTTACGCAGCAGCATCCAACTGAATCATACAGGTCACATATCAGAGATGAAATGCCATATAATGGCTCTTTTAACAATAGAAAATCAAAGATACAGAATCAGCAAGTGCGCCAGAATGAAAGCAGTTCTTCCCCAAAGGTTACCAAAAGTTCAAGCGGATCAAGGTCGAGAAATGATTTAGATGAGAGTTCGGTTAATAATGATGACCACAAGGAAGATCGGTACTTTAGAAGACATGAAGATCAAGGTCCTTCTCTTCATAAAAGTTCAAAGAAAGAATCTGAGACTCGGTTTAAGAGGGGTGATAGTGGAAGTTCCAAATTACATTCTCATTCTTATAGTGATGCACGTAGATACGATGAAACCGACTATGATGATGATGATGATGATCAGGGTTCTTCCACTCCTGAAATAAAAAAATCTAAGGATCAGTTTACCAGTCTCAAAAAGGAAAGGTGGATGCCCCGTTCATCGCGCTCTCAAAAAGAAACTACCTTGTATAGTGGTGCTCATAGAGATGATGAATCCGAAAGTGACGATGATGATTATGATGGTACTAGGTTCGATGATGGATTTAATCACGTTGAATTGGAAGATGCAGGCAATTCATTTTTTCCATCTCCGGATAAAGAAGAAGACGCACACGTTTGGAGCCCGATAAAGAACACAAGCAACACCAAGGACCGAGTGAAACCTGCAAAATCTGTGGATTATTCGGTGAAATCCAGTCTTTCAGATGGTCCAGATTCCGAAAGTGAAAGTGGGTCATATAAGTTCGATTCTCCACGTAAACAGGACTTCTCTAGGAATTCTCGAGCTGAGTTGGATGATTTGATGCAACGGAATCAAAAATACCCATCACACACAAAGATTACCTCACCTTCGTCAAAGAAACCTGTCGAAGAAAGTCAAAGTCCGGTACAATTTGATTCAAGACCAAGCAGAGTGAACAAGAAAAAACCTAGTGTTTACAAAACGAGTTCAGAATCAGATTCAGATGATAATGATGATAAATTCCCGGTAAGACCTTCAAGATCTGCACGGCCAATTACACATTTCAGTTATGATGGAAATGATTCAGATGAAGAAGTTTCGCCTACAAAACATAAGCCCCATAGTAAAACTCATTCGGGTCCACAAGGAGTGTCCCGCAGGACAAAGGATCAGGTTGAACCCAAGGACAAAATCGCGCTCAAGCCCAAGCAATCCCAAGCTGAGCCTGCTGAAGACTACAAGAAACATCAACACACAACTCGACCTAAACATGAACCTGCCAAGAGAATTCCCGAGCCTAAGGTATCTAAACCTGAAGTCTCCACACCTCCAGTTGACGTAAATAATGTTAAGAAGCCTCGCCACGTTCATCCAAAGCTTCCTGATTTTGAAGATCTAGCCGACCGTATCTACGCTCTAAACAAAATGGAGCGTAAATTAGTATTTTAAGCTGTATGCACATAGTTTGGCCTGCAACTGCATAAACACATACGATGTCTCATGCATATTTGATAATGAGAGCGCCATTTTTATTTTTAACACATGTATATATGAGTGCTTGCGACATGAATCATTGTGGTAAATTTCATTTTCGTTCCGACCTTGAGCTTTATATGTTTGAATGAGCTTAAGTATGCTGAGCCTTCAAATCGAGCTTGTGCAGAACCTATATAATGTTGGTGATTTTAGTGTCATCAAATCATTTTGTGTAATAGTGATTTACCCGAGACCAAAGGAATTTCGAGTAAGTTATAATACGAGTTCGGAGGTGTGGATTACACGCTCGTATAAACAAATTAACTTGATTTCGGACACAATCATGGAAAAGATAGGCAATAAGTCTAAATAACGCGATAGTGACAGAATTAAGTCACTGGGCTGTCACTAATAACATATTGTTTTGTTGACAGCAGTTAGCGACAGTTTGTATCTGTTGCACAACTGTGGCTGGATACAGTTAATTCAAGGGCTGTGACTTTTCCTAATGGGTGTGACTTTTCATTAAGGGGCATAACTTTTCCCTATTTGTGTTGATATATAGTAAACATCACTTTGGTCTTTCATATGAACAAATATGAAGAATCATAACAACCCATACAATCTTCTCCATGTTTTGCTTTGCTCTCTTGTGCCTAGAAATCAAAGTGTTTTTCTTGTCTTATCCCGATAAGGATTTCATGTAACCCAGGCACCGATAAGATCGAAATACTTTATTCGAAAAGTGAACTCAACACGATTCAAGCAAGATATTCAGGATTCATCACATACACCAACCCTATTATCTTACATATAATAGCTAAGATAAATGGAGCTTATGTGATAAATGAGCTTATACACTGAATGTTGTACCATGATGAAGATGAAAATTCCGTAAACGCCTGACATGTGTCACTATTTATAACGTGACACGTAATTAAAATATGTAGATTTAAACACTTGTTAAAGTTCATCGCTATTAAACATCTTTTTAAAAGTTTACGTACCAAAACGAGAAGATGAAAAAAGTTTGTTGCTATTTTATAACTCAAGGTCCTCATATGTAATCATGGAACCATTGGGCAATGCTGCAATGTATGCACAAACTATGTCCAGATCAATGCCAGGATGTTTAATTCTTGGTGAGTCATTATTGCATGTGTCAGTGTCTGAATGTGAGGCGCTGACAAAGGTTGATCCACCGTTGACAAAGGTTGATCCTCCGCTGACACAAGGTGATCCAGTAACAGGATGCACATATGTTTCTCTCTTATCAATTTGAGCATCACTATGTGAGATGAAAGCCATGTTTCTAGAGGTAGATTTGCTTCCATGATCCATGAGGATTTCATTCTCTACAATCTTTAGTTTATTGTAGACGTCATCAAAAGTAGAACTCTTGTGGGCATTGGTAGCAATGATAGACCTAGCTTCAATCTTCCATACATCACCAAGACTTTTAAGAAAAGTGGTTATGATATCAGCATCATCATACACTGTTCCCATAAAGGAAAATTTGCTAGTGATGTCAAGAAGCCTGCTTCTTACCCCACTTAGCTTCTCACTGGGAAGAGCCTTGAACACAGCATACTCATGCAAAAGTTGCTTCTTCTTTTCTGAAGCAGTATCATCATTACCACCATAGTTGACTTAAAGAGCTTCCCAAAGTTCCTTGGCAGACTCAAAACCTCTATACTTGTGCTGGTTGGTTGGTCCCAAATAGAGTTTGAGAATGCTTAAAGTTTTCATGTCACTCCTTCTCTTTGCAATATCCTCAGTTGTGACAGCTCTCCCATCAGTGGGTCTTTCTTTTCGATCCTGTTCAGTTGAACCCTCAACTGGTCTAGCAGCAATCTTAGCAACTTTATCGAATGTGTTTCCATATTCAATAATTTCCCAGAGAGTGTGATCATGAATTTGAAGGTATTGTTCAAAATTGAACTTCCATAGCTCAAAGTTGTCAGGGTCTAGCATGGGAATTTTTAGGTTGTGACTTGATGAGGAGGAGGTCATATCTGGAGTTGACATCTTGTCTGGTTTTTAGGGTTTCTTGAATAATTAGGGTTTTTAGCGATTTATGATTTTTAGGGTTTCGTGTTCTTCTAGATCAAAGTTCCCCAACAAGCTCTGATACCACTTGTTGATCCCCAAACTTAGATCGATTAGCTTTGTATTAACGAGATTGAATCAAGATTAATACTTAGAGAAACTTTGTGTTATGAAACAATCTAAGTGCTATGCGGAATTTAACACTTAGAACAAGAACACACAAAACAGAATAACCCAAACTTTCACTTTGATTAATGATCAAAACTTGGTACAATGAAAGTGAAAAACACGTATATAAAACTAAAACCTAAGGCCTCCTTTAATAGAATAAGGAACCTTGTACAAGAGTCTAAGTATCAACTATTTAAGGTAAAGATAAACATAGAAAATACAATGTCAAACATATCTTTACTCAAAGTACAAAACGTGTATACTAAGTATTCTATCAGTGGTGAAAACTTCTTCTTGTCAGCGCTTCAATATCTCTTTCAGTGTCCAGTTGTCAGCGCCATATTATCTTTTTTTAGCGTCTAAGTTCTTCTTGTCAACGTCCCAATGACTTAGCTATTTTTATTCCCAACAAAGTATACATATCAGGATAAAAGGAGGATTTCTTTATCAGGACATCTCATGAATACTACATGTAGGAACAACACAAACTACAATGGTTCATCTACCAAAACTCAAAAGAGTTAATAAAGACACATCATAGATCATGAGGGTAATTCAGATTGAGTTGAAGATTCAACAGGATAGTGGCAGTGTCTGTCACTACAATCATCTACCAAACAAACTTAAAAGATAATAAGTTCCATCACAATGCTACGACACAAGGTTTAAATAAGTTCGATTACAGAAAGAAAATAAGATACAAAGAAATCTATCACGCGATTAGTTCCTTAGACACCAGCTCCTCATCCTCCTTATCATTGTTGTCAGCTTCATCACTCTCGTCCATTTCCCTTTTTGCACTTCAAGGTCAAATCTCTATCATGATGGCAGCTCACTCTCAAAATTCAAATACTCACTCATACACGGCGGATTTATTACAAAACAAGTCTCAATACGACTTTCAACATTCCTAAGCTTCCAAGCTCTACTCAGAATTGATCTCACATGAGGCTCCTACTCACTCATCCTTTCAACCTTACCTACTTCTCTTAAAACCTTTCAATTCAAGCACACAAATTCATCACAATTGAACTAAGACTAGCAATCTCATCCATCTTCCAAGTCCTAACAACTCAAATCTCCACATACCAAATACAACCTTTGAAACAACTTTTCTTTTACATCAACCTTCTAATCAAACCAGTTTCAACCACATATCTATCATATATCAACTAATCAAACTTCCTCATACCCGATACAAGTCGCAAGAATTCAGTTGTAAAATCGTTCATCATCTGGTCTATTGTCCTAGACCCTCGCCAGTATATAAGGTCATTATTCAAAATTATATACATATGCATTGCATAGAAAAAATTACGATAACAAGTACTCAACGTACTTTCAACAACATCAATACATCATCAATACATCATCATAGTATTTACTTAATAAATACTCTAAAAATCATTTCAGTTTTAAAGGATACATCTATCTATAAAACAATACAAAACAAATAATCTTATCGGAGCCTTGCAGAGAAGTTGCGTGCTTTTGTAAAATATTTTCGACACCAAAGTTATAGTTTAGGACATTTTTCAAAATCGACCTAATTCGCTATAACTAAAAGCTTTGATACCAATCTTTAACACCCCCAAATTACATTGCGTAGCGGAAATACACATTTGGGTGCTAAACACAAACATCATTACACAAAACACTTTAAAGGATCTCAAAATCGTACATTTGAATTATAAAAGGATATAATTTAATCATTGTCTAAAACCTTCGATCCTAAGTAAAACAATTTTAGAATTATCAGAGTAACATTTAGGTCCCCCAAAGATCTCGACCAGTCAACAAACATTTTTACCAAAGTACATGACCATACATTATAAATTTTATAACAAAAGGGAAAGAAATCAGCTTTGGACCCAATCACTACAAAAGCAACCCGCAATCGTTCTCCAGCAAGCTCCGCCATCAATCAACTTCAATCACCTGAAATACATGCTTAAAATCATCCACACAATGGTTGAGCGAGTCTATAGGTTTATCAAATCATCATTTGAAGACAAGAGAAAAATCAATCATAATCATTTAATAGAATTGTCGTCACAATCTATTGATCAGTCATTCTAGCATATAGCAATAATTATAGAATTATATTAAGCTCATGACACCGACCCCTTAACTTAGTAACCCACGCCTAAAGCCGACATGACTATATGAATTCCATTACCCCTACTAGGGTATCAATTGCAAGTATACCACATTCTTATTCTCGTAAATTATCCTTCCCAGAGGTTACTCAGCGTAAAGCCCTGGTCTCAGATAGGGTCGTCAGCCCAATAGTACTATAATTTGATTAAGCGGGTATTCCCAACTCACAACATCATGTCAGAACATAGTCAACGGCTCATGAATTTAGGGACTTTTGTAATTTAGGTACTTATACAATTCAAGGCAACATCAGGCAACATTCGGGTCCAAACAATCATCATGACTTGTGTTCATTTTATTTTCAAATAGCATGTATCCCCTTCGCGGGTTTTAAAATCATTCAAAACAAATACAAAGCGAGGCTATAGACTCACCTTGAGTAATAGCAGTAGCAAGACGACCTTCGACGATTGTTGATGCCCGATAAACATAAAAATCACAACCTATCAAATAAGGCGCGTTCATTAATAATAGTCTCGAATATAACCCATAAATAATAACATCAAACTCAAAATCATAATATTACGACAAACCCGAAAGAAAACAATACAAGTGATACTATTACTTCCTTTTATATGTTTACTCTATTAGTCTATTCTTTCGATAAAAATCTGCCAGTACATACCAAATGTACGAGCTCATTTACCCCACTTAAACACGTCAAATACTTATGATACTACTCAGAGATCTCACTTACTATATATAGAAAGTCCTCTTAAAAGCCCATCAAAATTTTTTACTTTTTAAGTTCCCTGCCCGACACATCATTGAACTACAAAAACCGGACAATTTTACGTCACCGACTCATACAACCATTTTGACCATTCCAAACAATCTCGTTTACAAATCCGACACTTGAGTTTGAAAATAGACTCACAACCCTAGGTTTTGAACCTAACATCAGACATTGACTATTTTTACAACTCATTCTATAGTCTCTGAGATTTGATCCAAATATCGACAACAACTTCGGATTGTGTCGATACTCGTCTCCCGATACACGAATAATCAAATCATCATAACTTCTCGCTCGTTTGGAGCTAGAAGCTCTACTATATATCAAATCGAAGCTAACGAAATTCTCTACAACCCTATGCGATTAGTTTAACCATTTTCAAATAGTAAAATACCCAAAAATTACCTTTTTCCCATTGATCTAAAATACCCTTCTAAAAATCATACTAGATAAAATTTTCAACCCATTTTACTCAATCTCCTATGCCTAATATCATCATACTATCATCCTTATCCATCTATCTAACCTATAACACACTTATATAATCATTCAAAAATTTACTCACTAAAAAATTCAAACATGCAATACTTAAAAACCATTTTAAACAATACTAACCACATATATATATATATATATATCATGAAAATAGATCAAACCACCTTGGGTCATATCAAAATTTCAAAAGTTGTTGCATGTGCATAAAATTTAAACCAAAAGACGCACAATTAAATTTGCAACATGGGATATCAACTAGTTTTTGAAGATTCAAAGTAGAAAATCAAAATCTAATGGTTTTATGTGTGTTATGTGTGGCGGCATAGAACAAGAGAGAGGAAAGAAATATGAAAACTTGTTATCTATGTGTTTTTGTTAGTGGAAAGTTAGGTAGAAGGGTTTATATATGGTGGGTGGAGGGACTTTTCTTGCCAATTTATGATAGTTTTGGTCCAAAATGCAATTAAATAGTTTTAAGGGTAGAAAATGTAAATTGTCAATTTTGAAAACATTTACGAGGCTCGGGTTTCGTAAAAATACTTTTCCAAAGTTAAAACGTACTCAAAATATGATAATATTATGATCCCGGTTCGACTTAATACACAATTAAAATAAAACGTCAATAATATCAACATCGAGACAACATATAATAAAACATAAAATCTCGGGCATCCGTCGATATCGTGATCACTAATAATCCTCGCTATTAGTAAAAAGGTAAAAATAAGACTTCCAACCACCAACCGTCATATCATTCAAACTCATTAAAACTTCCAAAATTATTCGTTAAATAATATTAAATAATGACCGTGGGTTCGGGTTATCACACATAATTTCCAAAGAAACAAAATTCCGATATAATACGGGTCAATTCAGTCAAAGGACGAATTATGCCAACATCATAAACCCATTTCTATCAAATACCTACCCATTACCCATTATAAACCCATCAAGCCCAAACAAATACCTGACTACCCAACCCACCAAGCCCACATTTTAAAACATGTTTAATAATATTTTCAGTGGCGCAAAACATGTGTTAATTACGAAAAACATATCAAATAAACTGTTTACCCATCCTCCCACTTTATAAACCCTAATCCCAATCCCTAATCAAATCAAAGGGCTTTGAGTTGTATGTTTCCAGATCGACAATTGATCATATCCCTAACCCACCCACGTCACCAAAACATCCACCAACACACCCATGTGTGTTGTGGGACCATCCCCTACACCAATGAGGGTTCACTTTTGCTTCAAGACAAAAGAATGGCAGGCATCCAATGGCTAAGCTAGCTTTACTAGTTCATCACATCAGTACCAACATCCAAGATTGAAACCAACCAGCTGACATCACATGTACATTGTAGAAATCACATGTTACCATGTTGAATCAATTCAAAAAAAATCAAAGATCCAAATCTTCTTGGCATCAATCAAGGGCATTGTTGGAAAATCATAGCATTAGGGTTTTCCTTTCATTGTATTCTAGTATCTTCTATCAAGTAGTATAAATAGGAAAATCATTGTAATTTTTCATATGTTCCAGTTTTTTTGTAAACCTGAATTTATGAATAGTTAAAGTTTATCTTTGGCCTTGCAAAATTATTCTGAGTTCCTTTTATTTCTTATTAATTTAGTCTTTATAAATTGATCATAAGTGTGTGATTCTGACAAAATTAAACACTTGTGAGATTTATAAGGTTTGGTTAATTCTTGTTGATTAACTTAAATTCATTTGCAGCGTTTCTTGTTTCAAAAGCATTTTCAGAAAATCCTTTTTTGACTATTGCTAATATTTCACTGTCCATAAGCTGACCAATAAGCTCTCTTGACAAAGAAATTGTTGCATGGCTTGTGGAATTGAAGTTTCTTTGTTTTTGTTGTGTTCAAAATAGGTCAAGAAGAAAACACCAAGACTGTGGTAGTCTTGGTGTATGGACTGTTGTAGTCCCACTCCTTGCATACTCATTGCTTAACCCCATAAGCCACCAAAGATCAACTAAACAGCTCTATTTGCATCAACTAATTGCAAGTGGGGCTTGGATGTAGGTCCCACTAGGTACATTGGCTTTGAACTCGCATAGCAATTTCTTTTTTATTTTTATGGTTGTATGATTTTTGCCATGATCTGCTTTAGTTGTTAGTTTAAGAGTTCCATTCTGTTTAATTTGTGTTACAAATTGTGTTTCTGTGCTTGTTAAGCTTAAGTTAGGGTTATATTCATAAAGGTGTTAGAAAAAACTTGTAATTTGTTGCTTTAAAGGGTGTTTGGTTGTGTTAGTTCTAGGCTTTTGGTGACATAAAAACTAGACCTTAACTGCCTGCACACTTAAGTTAGACATAAAAACAAATTAACTTGATTTCGGACACAATCATGGAAAAGATAGGCAATAAGTCTAAATAACGCGATAGTGACAGAATTAAGTCACTGGGCTGTCACTAATAACATATTGTTTTGTTGACAGCAGTTAGCGACAGTTTGTATCTGTTGCTCAACTGTAGCTGGATACAGTTAATTCAAGGGCTGTGACTTTTCCTAATTTTCATTAAGGGGCATAACTTTTCCCTATATGTGTTGATATATAGTAAACATCAGTTTGATCTTTCATATAAACGAATATGAAAAATCATAACAACCCATACAATCTTTTCCATTTTTTGCTTTGATCTCTTGTGCCTAGAAATCAAAGTGTTCTTCCTGTCTTATCCCGATAAAGATTTCGTGTAACCCAGACACCGATAGGGTCGAAATACTTTATACGAAAAATGAACTCAACACGATTCAAGCAAGATATCCAGGATTCATCACATACACCAACCCTATTATCTTATATATAATAGCTAAGATAAATCGAGCTTATGTGATGAATGAGCTTATACACCGAATGTTGTACCATGATGAAGCTGAAAATTCCGTGAACGCCTGAGACGTGTCACTATTTATAACGTGACACATAATAAAAAATAAACACTTGTTAAAGTTCATCGCTATTAAACATCTTTTTAAAAGTTTACGTACCAAAACGAGAAGATGAAAAAAGTTTGTTGCTATTTTATAACTTAGGCTATGTTTGGCGCACGAGCTTATCAGAGCTTATAGCATGAGCTTATTATTTTTTTTAAATAAGCTATTATTATAAATAAATCTCGTTGCTTGAAAGCGCATGTTGAAAAAAATAAGCTTCCAAATGACATGTTAATTAAATTAGCATATAGAAATAACTCCTAAAAACGCCAAACATACTCTTAATCCAAGCAAATAAGGAGTAAAATACTGACTAATCAAGCTTTGGGCCAAGAGTTTCATTAAAATGTTTGGGGGAAAATGATTTATATTTGGGCCAAGAAGGTGGTACATGTGTTGTTGATTGTTTTATACACTAGACTTTTGTATTAATTGCATACTAGCAGAATGTTTGCGCGATGCGGTGTTGGATATTTTGTGATTGATCGATGATTAATTGGATTGGTATTTTCATTATTTCTGACGATTGTTGGGTATTTCCAACAAGATTTTTAAAACAACTTGTAATAGATATAAACAACTACTATAAGTGATTAAAACAAGTTTACGCTAAGTTTTAATATTTCCAGCAAAATCAGCAGGTTTCCGACAAATTTAAGCACCATCTATAATCGTTGACCATGATTGGTTGATTTGTATGTCCGGTTTATACAAATAGTCAAAATTGATAGCCCAATAGCGTTTAAATAGCGATTAATTAGTCTTATTATAAGCTTCTTCTTTTGCAACCACTGCTTGTAACTATATCATTTCATTTAAAAATCTATAATAAAAGCTCATATAAACTTGAATATCACTAAATATAGTTTTTGCTAAAAATAGAGCTAGTGAGCACAAAAACCAAAAAAATCGATTCGAAACCGAAAACCTTGCACCGAAAAAACTGAAATATTTGAAAAACCGGTGTGAACGGTTTTGATTTAAAAAAACAAATGTTTGGGGCGGTTTTTGGTTGCATAAAAAACCCGAACCAAAAACACCGCCCCACCCCACCATTATATATATTTTAAATTTTACAAAAATATTTATATATTTATAAAAAACATTGATGTTAAACTATTTATAACAAAGATTTGAATACTTTTTTGACGAGTAACACCCCTATATGTACGATCATGAATTATGAACCTTTTATTTTTTCTTACGCATAATTTATTAGTGTAATTAAAATAAATATACCAATTATATGTTGTTATTTTTTTATTTTATATATAAATTTATTAGTGATTTTATATTAGTTGGATTTATTGTAATGCAAGTACTAGCTAATTTGTAATCACTTGTTATATCTTCTCATCAATAATGATTGATTTGTATACATAACGATGACTAAATTTTGGCCATGAATATTGATTTAATAAACTAATAATCATTTTTTTGTTTCTTAACCCAACTATGGCTAACGTCATTATTGTTAGAAGTTTGTTACATATACGTTTAAAATGTTTGCATATAAACTAGAAAAATAAGGATGTTGATTCTAACTTGTGGCATGATATCTTAAATCATTATTCTATTATTTTAATTTATGAAACTCATCTTGATTATTAAATAAGTGAAGTATTTGTTGTTAACGGCTATTGCTTATTTAATCTATATATTCTATGTATACAGTGACTATCTTGTTGTTTTTACCTATGCACCTCAAATCCTCAACAAGGAAGAGGTTAGCAATAAAAAGGACGAATACATTTTTTATTTGGATTGTGAACATTTTAAATGACGAAAGGTTGTTGAGAGTGATACGAAAATTATTAGTTGCTTGTTTTATATATAAGGGAAACCGGTTAAAGTTTGGATCATTTTAAGTTAACGAATTAGTAAATTTCTACGAAACATAAAAACCAAAAATAAAACCGAAACCAAACCGATTTAGTAAGAAAATAAAAAAGCAGAAACCAAACGGTTTGCGATTCTTAAAAACCAAAGTTTTCGGTTCAAGGTTTGATTTTAGCTAAAAACAGCCCCAAACCGCCCCATGCTCATCCCTACTTCACATGATCACGTAAAAGCTATTTATAGTAAAATAATAAAAGTTATAACGAGTGTAGTTTGTTTTTACACACATTTTTATGGTAACTACGGTTTCCGATGTTTTTGATCAAAAATTTATAGAACTTGAACTCATCGTTAAACGGACTTAAACTGAATAAAACCCATTAAAAATAGCTTGCTTTTTTATATAGTATAAATAATATTATTGTACTAATATAGTTGCTGAAATATTTATAAATCTAGTTGGTTGCAATTCACAATTAGGTAAGATTTATGGCTCAAAAGTATGTACACAAAGTTGTTACAATTGTTTGTTACCTAGCAATTGTTTGTTACCTAACTAGTACATAATTGTAGGGAACAATTATTTTCAGTCTAAGAAGCTAGAAGTTGGTTTGTACTTGTGTAGGGTTAGCAAGTCAACATGATACTTCACATCTTTATTTGAGCATCTCCAGTAGGAAAAAGCTATTCATAACTTTTCACTACTTAGAAAAGTTTTTAGAAGTGGTTTTCACCATTGTATCAAAAACTTTTTGCAAAGCTTTACAAAAGATTTACACAATAAGTTTGCATATGCAAAGTCTTTCATATATATTTACTTGTTAAATGTATGTTGCATTTAGTTCATTAAATGCAAAAAATTTAGAAAGGTTTTACCCCATTGGAGATGCTCTAAGGATAGAGCGGCTTTATGCTTAAATTAAAAAAATCAATCACAAACTTTAGTATTTTAAATTTCAAACTATTTGGTTTCAGTCTTTTATTTAATTTCGGTTTTTTGGTTTTCAGTTCGGTTTCTGTTTTTATTTCGATCTTTTCTTTTCACGTTACGCGTTGGGTTTCATATTTACACATAACCGCATCAATGTTCAATCATTTTCGACACAAATCACAATCATTATGATTGCAAGTTGCAACTAACAATAATGATTTGAATTAGCTAGTATATTTTTCATTTAATGAAATAATAATATTACAATTACAAGTTTTAAGTACAACATTAATTATATTACAATAATAGCAACATCAGCTATCATAGAATTTTGTAAATCCAAAAATCATAATAGAATATTATCATAGCAATTACAAAGCTAACAAAGTTTAGCTGAAAAAAATCATAACCAATTATTATTCTATATTTCACAAACGTTTATATATTTAAACAAAAAACCAACAACTAAAAATATTAGAAACATCACATATAGCTATAAAAAGATGCAAAAATATATTTAAATAGTATAGTCAGGTAAGATGGGGTGGTTTTTTAGTTCGGTTTATACATGCAACCAAAAACCATCCCAAACGTTCGGTTTTTAAACATGTGAAAACCATCTTTTCACTTTTTCAATTGGAGCGGGTTTTGGTGCGATTTTATTCGATTTTAACGCGGTTTTTCGGTTTTATGCTCATCCTTACTTTCTGACCTAATTATTAAGTTTTCTAAATATACATGTTACCCGTTTGACGAAATAAACTTATAAGCCATTCAACTATGTCTTTATATGACAAACATATACAACTTTTATATGGTAAAGGAAAACGATAAATGGAGATTTTGTATTTCAAAAAAAAGTTAATAAATAGCATTCTCTTAATTTATTTATTTTTCTATTTTTTTCAAACAATCTAAATTTTTTTCATTTGACAAAAGTCTTCGCCAACTTATTTTTGTTATTAGAAAATTTGGTGGAAAAATTTTACGGAGAAAAGAAAAGACATAAAAAGATAGATTTTAAACATGTGAAAAACAAAAACTTAAAAAAAATGAGGTAATTAATAAAATTTTAGTGGTTAAATTTTAAATAAATGATATGAAATTAAGTGAAACTTATATTTTTTCGCTGACTTTAAAATATAAAAAACACCTTTTACATTTTATATCCGTAACTTTATAAATTAAACATACAAAATATATAAAATCTATTTAAACACTGATATTATTTTTAAATATATAATGAACTTTCTTTTATGTAAAATCACATAGTTATTAAGTGTACTAATATCATAATTATAAAAAAAACATAAAACACGAGAAAATGACTCTCTAAAATTAAAAAAAAAGACATCTAAAAGAGTAGAAAATGACTAATTTTTAGTTCATTGCATCTCAAATGTACAATTACAGTTACTTATTTTTGTATATATTTTTCCTTTGACAAGTATATATAGAGTTAACAAGTGGATAAGTTTTCATGACATATATCTATATAACGATGCTATTTATAAACTACACAACCGCTCCAACTTTAGTAACAAGATGATGTCATTATAATTCTTTTTTTCTACTTGACAAGCTCAAAATAAGGTGACAATTATTTATTGCTTTGTGAGTGAATGAGGGTTTTTATACTTGATAAGCTTAAAATTAAGCATGTGCATTAGTTTTTTTTTTTTAAATAACCAAGTTTACGAATTTTTTTTAGAAAGACAGCCATATAAAACAACAAAAGAAAAAGCAATTTAATTAAACGACATTCCTTCTCTTCAAACAAGATGATTAAAAAAAGAATGAACCCGAACAAAAAAATACAATAACAAACTAACTTTGAAAATTAAAGATGAATTTCTCCTAAGCTTCAACATATTTCTTGCAAACAATTATTAGTGACCATGGACTATATAATATGTGTACTAGGCTTTGGGATGAAATCATGGGTTCTCGTGGGTGCCCGAGAATCCTATAGATTTTTTCTACAAAACATCAATTTTTGAGAAAAACATCAAATTTTGAGAAAAAAATCATTTTTTTCTAAATTAATTGTAAATGCATCCGATCTATCGCTATATATTTATAGCATTACGGTTTTTCCATGCACCTAACGATACTTAAACCTGATTCCGTGCGTCCGGGTCTAGGCTACACGTCCATTTATGACCTAAGAACATTAAAGTGATGGCAATCTTGATGGATTGTTGGCAACCATTTTAGACTTGCATCAAACAAATTTAATGCTTTTAATTAATGTAAAAAATAAGAAACTTTTAACAAATGTTAAGATGAGAATAATTGTAAGATACGAAATTCTCCCTTTTACATATTTTGGTTACAAGAGAGCACACAAGGACCAGATCAAACCGAACCGCGAAACCAACCGATCCAATACAGAACCCGAAGTCTGAAGAATCTAAGCCCGAAAGCCTCGTTTATGGTTCGACATGTTATTGTTTGTGATACAACATTAGTTGTCACTTTTATAGTTTTATCCCTAACAAAGTAGTTATACAATACGAGTCGGTTTCAGGTAGTAAAATTAAGAACATTGCAAACAAATAATTTTAGTTTATCAATGAGCATCCTTAGGGAATATATTCGCAAAAACCAAAATAACTTCATTTTTATGTGCTTATAAAAGGACAAACTTCACTAACAAAATATTTTGTAAAACAACAAAAACAATGGAACCAGAAAAGTCAACTGAGCCCAAAGGCTTATTGCAAACTCATGACTTATACAAGGTTTGTTCATAACTCTATGTTGTGTTTGTTTCGGCTTATATAGCCGGCGTATGACTTATTTGGTTTTACGCTTATGTTTCATAAGCTCATCGTAGCTTATTTTGAAACTTTTCGGCTTGTATAAGTTCAAAATGACATCATTAACTTATATAAGCCGAAAAGTTTGAAAATAAGTCGTAAAAAGGAGCTTATGAAACATAAGCCGAAAACCAAATAATCTATAAGGTGGCTATATAAGCCGAAACGAATTATTTGGCCTCAAATATTCAAAACTTACCAATCTTTTTATGTGTTCTATATGTAGTATATATTAGAGACTAATGTGTATCCTCGTGAACCCGAATTGTTGAAGGAGCTTCGAGCTCTCACTGCGAAACATCCATGGTGAACATCATGTTTTCCGAACCAAAATATTTGCTTTTCTTATATAGCACGTTACATGTTGAGATTGATAGAAAGTACGCGTGTTTTAATTTTGTTGTAGGGCTGTGATGAGTACAGCACCCGATGCAGGCCAAATGATATCGATTTTATTAAAGATGACTGGCGCAAAGAAAGCATTAGAGGTTGGGGTTTTTACGGGTTACTCGTTGCTTTTAACTGCTTTAACGATTCCTAAAGATGGCAAGGTTTGTGATTTTGGTCATGGTAAAATATGTGTTCATGAAAAATTGTTACATATTTACTACAGCATGTAACTTTTTTAAAGTTTGGTACAGATTGTAGCCATAGATATGGACCGGGAGGCATATGAGATTGGTCGTCCGGTTATACAAAAGGCCGGGGTGGAGCACAAGATTGACTTTATCGAATCTCAGGCTCTACTGGCTCTTGATAAGTTGCTAGAAAATGTAAGTTTTTGTAAATTTTGTAATATACAAATTTTAAGGACTTTGATAATTAACTATCTTTTCCATTCGATTAGCCTAAAAATGAAGGAGGTTTCGACTATGCTTTTGTTGATGCGGACAAAATAAACTACATCAACTATCACGAGAGAATAATGAAACTAGTGAAGGTGAATGGGATTGTTGTATACGACAACACACTTTGGTTTGGATCAGTCGCGCAACCTGAGGAAATGGTTCTTAAAGAATTCAAAGAGGGGAGAGTGAGTACTATAGAGTTTAACAAATCACTCGCAGCAGACCCTCGTGTCGACATCTCTACAGTTCCATTAGGTGATGGCATCACCATTTGCAGACGTCTCTACTAGAATTTGGGACATTGGTTTAATGTTTTCCTTTATGCATAAAGTACGGTTATTCTAAGTCTTGAATATTTGGTTTCTTCGATAGTTCAGATGGTGAAATGTGTTCTAATTTCTTGTTGTGGTTGGTAATGAAATAAAAATGTTTTATTTTGTTGAATGATTATAATTTTTGATTCTTTTCTAATGCAAGAAACTATTTTTCGATTTTTTTAGTAAACTTAGACTTGTTTCATATTCATTACAAATCTTATGTTTCCAATGTTAATTTCGTGACACCATCGTCAAACTCCGTGACATTGAAATTGGAGCTTCAACATGAAGTTCTGTGGAGTTTTTACATTCGAGTCTGAGTGTACTGAGGTAAAGTGTAATTAGAGCCAAAGAAGATATGCGAGTAAGTATGATCCAATGACTCGATCACCCTAAGTAAGTTATCTAAGAGTGTAATTGTAAACCACATCTCTGCAGTTTCTCTTTGATCGATTACCTTACTTGACAACTAGGATACAACAAGAATATATGTCCGACCGGTAGAAGGCGTGCATACATACAGAATACAAGAATCTAATTTCTGCCTAGTAAAAAGCTTTAATGGCGCTACTGATCCTGTTAGTAATATAGGCCTCTCGTGTCATCGATGTCATCAACTATGTGATACTATCTCAACCATTTTACAGCTGAGACTTGGCGTGGCTATGTGTCACAGTTGTTAGGTAGATTTTTCATTTAGTTGCTGTAAGTCTTGACTCATTCGACCCGTATGACTCGCAACCCGTTTTGGCCGGGCCCGACCAGTTTTTGACGGGGTGTGACCTGTTTTTCACCAGTTCTGACGTTAAAGATTGTATCAATTAAAAAGTAATATGATGAACTGAGATATATTGCTGGTTATGTTGTGTATATGACTAATCTACGTAAACTCATATAAAAATCAGGAATATATAAGGTCCAACAGAAAGTGCACAAAGATACTCGTGTCGTGTTATCTTACTATACACAATGTTTTGATATTTACATTTCTTGAGTACCCGTCAGTGAGAACACGGTGACTACAGAGCAGCAAGACATTGACGGTTGGCTCAGCTGGTCATGTAATATAGCTGCTAAACTGATGCTTTGGGGGCCATTTACAAGAATCTATTTTTCTTGTATCACTATTTTTTCTTTGTTTAGACAATTAACATGTCACATCTTATAAAAGATAATTCAGATAATGTTCGCCTGCTGCTGTTATCAGACTAAAACTAGGATGGTGTGGTATTATGAACTAATTGTAAAGCAGTTAATGATGGTATTGAATACCTATTTTAAGCTGTTTTGGATCAATTTATTTGAAAGGGGGATCGGCTCATACGAAATACGCGCTTAAGCAAATCCAAACACTATAATGCATAGTACATAAGATGCTATTTTTTTTTATTTTTTTTGTCAATTGTGTGAATGAATACACCAAGTACCATAATGCATGAAATCCATGGTAGAATTATGTGAAATAAATTATCTGTAATACTAAAATGTTTATTTTCGGAACAAAAAGACATTGATTTCTAATATGAAATAAATGTCATAGGATATGTGAAAACTTAATACGGATTCGTGTAATAAGCTAAAGATTAAATGATCACTAAATAGGGGTGCTTGCGAGTCGGGTTTTGTTTCGGATCCAAATTTGGTTTATGGATCTATAGTATGTGTTATATTGTGGATTTTTCGGGTCATTATGTGAGATATCGTGTAAGTTCAACTATTCTTTTGTTTGTCCTAAAAAGGCCCCTTTTTATAAACCCTTGAATTCAGTTCCGATGAGATAAGTAAATCATAGGGGTGAGATTAGAGGAAAGATTTGCCAAGAAGCTGCAATTGGATTAGTTTTGATCAAACCGTAGAGTTGAGTTCGGGGAAAGGATATTTTAGTAGATCGGAGAAGGTCAAGCAGTTTCATTCCGTTGAGTGTTGACAAATCGGCAAGAAGATTGTTTTGTGGACTTCAAATTCTGCGGTGTAAGTTCAATCATCATTTATACTAAATTTGCCGCATTTGGTAATTGATTTATGATTCTGGATCTTGATTGTTACGAGTAATTAATTTTAGTTTATGAAAACGGCGTATACATGTTAAAAAGAGATTGATCCATGGATGCTTCATAGTCTATGTACATGCGGTAGCAATGGAAATGCAAATTTTTCATCCAAAGTCCAAAATTCAGATTCAGTTTCATAGTCTAAGTACATGCGGTAGCAACGGCTTGGATTTGTGTCTTATAAAGATTAATTGAATTTGTGTATCAATTTTGTTAGGCCCATTCCATATTTCATTATGTTTTTTTTTATAAAACTTTATGTTATTTCGAAAATGATGTTCTGGCTGCGATTTTATAAAGAGCTGGCGAATCTCAAGTGTATGCCGAAGAATTGGTTGCAGGGAGCGGGGGGTACGGTAGGGTAGTATAATATAGTGGTTTTTATGTAACATTCTACGAGGATAGTAATCCGAAGTTTATTAAGGAGGTTGCTGAATAGATGGCTCAAGTTTTCACATTCTTATCTCTTTTTCATAGGATCAACATAATAAGAAAGTAAGAAATAGAAATTTTCATGAAACAAGACATTTCAGCTGGTTGTGTAAATCATGCATCAAGCCAGGTTCATTCCATGAGGTACCAATTAAAGCACAACCATAAGATAGGTTCGTAATTTCATGGATGTGATTGAGATAGGGAACTAATTTGACAGAATGTAGCATCAGCATAGCCTTGTGTCCATCTCAATAAACTTTGAGCGAGTCACTGAGAGTCTGAGACCATGTGGTGCAGAACTGGCTTCCTGATGATTTATATAGTGACTTATCTTCTTGATATCTTCTTATTCTGATGTATATGTCAAGAGTCTTCTTAACTTGTGAGCAAATTAGTTGTGCTATGAATGGTACATAAACTCGAGTAAAAAGACACTTCTTAAACTTCTTTTTTGAGTTTGGATGAGAAAATCTATCATCACTCCTATACATGTCCTATAAGTTCATGTTTTCCGGAAACTACCTAATTTTTATTTAAGACATGTAAGCTAGTCGATATTGAATCCCAGATTCATAAACGCGTGATATTGTGTTTGCTGCTTCACTGATCTTACTCTATGTAAAGAGGATATTTCAGATTTGAAAACGAATAACATTTTCAAAATATTACACAGATGGGACGAAGAGTGAGGCAGTGTTCTTGGGAAAGATTCCTGGAAAGCCACAATGGTATATTTGGTGACAACGATACAATCTCTAGATTACCTGAGACTGTACTGCACCATGTCGTCTCTTTCCTTCCAACTTTAGAGAAAGATCAGGTCCGGATCCTGTCAAGAAAATGGAGACGAATTGCTGCACAATCACAAAAAAAGCTCTCTCTGACTGGACGCAGATTAGATGATCAGGAATTATCAAGGATTTTGGCGGATGACTTCCACTCGGCAGACTCTCTTAGGCTAAGAAGGTGCTCTGGGATGAAAACACTGAAACTAGAGAATTTCAACCTAAAAACTGTTGAGCTAAACTATTGTGGTAGCTTGAAAAGCGTAGAACTCAACACACCACGTCTTGAGACTTTTCGATTTCTTGGAACCCGTATGAGGCCATGCATAATTGATTTTGGAATCTGCAACCAGATGAAAACTATAGATTTAAGTGGGGTTGCCATGAACAACATGATGTTTATGGACTGCAACAAAACATTCCCCCTTCTTCAAGTCTTGACCTTAAGTCGTTGTGATATGAGGGGATGTATAAAAATCGTAAGTAATTCACTCCGTGAGTTATGTTTGTTGCAATTTAATGAGTCGAAAGAAATCACAGTCACTGCCCCAAACCTAGTTCATATCACTTACAGTGGCAGTACAATATGTTCTTTTTACAACATGATCGTTGGCCGTCTCTTTTCAGCTGATATTGGACTATACCCCAGTCCGTATAAAAAGCGTGATGACACATGGTTTCATGATTTGAATGAAATGCTTCAATGTCTGAAGCCGAAAAGGTTGGTGATTAAGACTGATTCTGAGAAGGTACGTTTTGGAAAACCTTAGTTTGTGAATATATGTTTATATTATGTTTTTATATTTGTTAAACCTAATTTGGTCTTCTTGTTGTAATGTAGAATATTATAATACCGAAACAACTTAGACAAAATCTTACGCCTCCACTGGATGAAACTAATCTGATACTAGTAGATATCATCACTTCAAGAACAAGAGATACTATCGATCTTGTTGATCTTGCCGATTCAATGCTTTGGATTTCACCTCGGCTGAAGGTTGTTCGAGTTCATTTACAGAGTTTGTTTGTTGCAAGACTAAAGGTACTATTCCTAACTATTAGAATATACACAAATTCATTAATTAACACTACTGCAAAGATCATACTTCGGATAGTTTTAGAAAATGGTGGTCATTTTGTTGTAAATACATCGTTGTGACTTTTTGTTAAGAAAGAATTTTGTAAACTTTTTGTTCTGCTAACATGCAGTTGGTTCATGGGGTCTATTCAAGAAACCAAGAGAATTCATGCAGCTTGTGCACCTCGCATCCCATAAGATGTTGGCGCCATTCAGTGACGCAATTTGATGTTATCGAATTAAGGAAAAACTTACTCAAGTGGTATCTCAAGTGTTATCTCAAGGAAAATTTACAAAAGGTTGACCGCGTTGCCATAGACGGGCCAATAGATTGACAGGTTGATGGTGGCTTGTTTTTTGATATTAGTACTTTTTGTTGTTATAAGTTTATTGAGAAAAACCATCTGATCGAAGTGATTATTTTTGTTGTTAATCTCTGAATTAGATTATAATGATAGCGCAAGTAGCTTGTAGAAAGTAAACATGATGATACTAGATCTCACAACAGGTATTCATTTTATTTCTTCTTTTTATTAAATGTTTTAAAAGCTTTACTAGTCGTTTATAGTACTAATATATTGTTCTATACTTTTTGTGAAGGTTGTGAGTCGAGCATGCTTTTTATGGAAGTTGTGATGATTGTTTGCGAAGGTTAAGTTGCCTTACATACAACATGAGTGACATATTAAAGGTCATACATCATGAAATAAAGAGTGTCTGTTGATGAAGATACGAGGACACGGACCTGGGTTGTTAAAGTGCCTCACATGTGAGATACCGGTTGGTTAATTCATGAAAATTATATAATGTGTGTTTATTAGGTTGTTACAATGGGATATTATTTCGTGTAAGCTGGGTTTATTATTTATCTTTTCTGGTCAACCCGATATGCTTTAGTTTGAATCAGTCGCGCAACCTGAAGAAATGATTCTTAAAGTATTCAAAGAGGGTAGAGTGGCTAGCTATAGAGTTCAACAAATCACTCGTAGCAGACCCTCGTATTGACATCTCTACAGTTCCTTTTGGCATCACCATTTGCATACGTCTCTACTAGAATTCAGAACATTGGTTCAATGTTTTATACCATTCGGCTTTATGCTTAGATAATAGTATACACACACTATGACTTAAGTTGACGCTCAACGAATGTGCAGTTGGTTGATATAATTGCTAGTTTGTCAAGTGTTACCTCCTCCTCCTCATCAGATGACTAGTGGCCTTTAAATAGACAGACCATCAATATCAGATTATCAGTTATCCAAGAATCTTGTGCGCTTTCTTGCCAGATTCCCAATTTCCACTTCAATCCAGGCGAGTGAGTCATACATCTAGAATGAAAGTTTTATAGACATTACCAGAAACGTTACCATGGATGAGTAACGTGATCTCTAATACACCTTTCCATTCCTCCAACACACGCAAAACCACTGAAAACGTCAATTCAGGAAAGCTAGTAAGAAATATGCACCACACTTTGGCTTTGATACATGAAGTCCTGTGATGCACTCTCAATGTCAATATGTAAGTGAATAAAATGTCTCCCGGACCAAATGAGAATGATTAAGATACACTGAGTTGGCTATGAAAAACCATGTCTGCTAACAATCAACATGTCAAATTTTCTACTGTAACGTTAAGCTGGAACTTATTAAGTAATGATCCAAGGTTCATAATAGTCTTAAGCCGGGCTGGCTTCAGTTTTTTAAACTCCGTGACATTGAAATTGGAGCTTCAACATGACGTTTTTGTGGATTTTTTACATTCACATGTTTCTCCTAGCTCATCTCCACTTGTCTTCGCAAATCTATTTATAAACAATATAACCGCTCCAATTTTAGTAACAAAATAATGATGTCATTGTTTCTTCTTGTCTCCTCAATTTACACTACGACACAAGTATTCATGGGTGTTTTAAAACCTCCAAGATACCGTTGGTTCCGTCCTTCAATATACGTACTAGCTAGACATCCATTGAGGACCTAACGAACATTAAAGTAAGTTGCAGTCTTGACGATTATAGTTACTCATTTTTGTCTTACATTAGCCAAATATATATAATTCTTTAATAAATGTAGATATATGAATAATTGTAAATTTAACATATTTTGGTTACAAGAAAAAACCTAAGGACCATATTATACCTGAGAAACAGACTAATCACTGATCCAAACACGAAACCTGAGGTCCAAAGAGCCTAAACCCGGAAACGTCGTCTATTAATACCACTGGTGGGTTTCGGGTAGTAAAATTAGCATAATCACCAAAAAAAAAATTGGGTTTACCAGTGAGCATCCCCTTAGGGACTATATTTGCAAAAACAAAAATAACTTCAATTTTTATGTGCTTATAAAGGACAAACTTTGCAAACAAAATATTTCGTGACACAAGAAAAAACAATGGAACCAAAAAAGCCAACTGAACCCAAAGGCTTATTGCAAACTCATGAGCTATACAAGGTTTTTCATAACTCTATCTCTATGTTGTGTTTTTTTGTCTTATATAGCCGGATTATGGCTTATTTGGTTTAAGCTTATGATTCATAAGCTCGTTTTATGTGGCTTATTATAAATCTTTTCGGCTTATATAAGTTCATTATGATAAAATAAATTAATAAACTTCTATTCGCCGAAATATTAAAAAATAAGCCACAAATAGTAAGCTTATGAAACATAAGCCGAAAACCAAATAAGTCATAAGTCATAAGGCGGCTATAAGCTGAAAGAAACACTCCACTAATGATGTTTCATTTTGCTTCAAATATTCAAAACTGGACACATAACTTTATGTGTTGTATATGTAGTATATATTAGAGACTAATGTGTATCCTCGTGAACGTAAATCGTTGAAGGAGCTTCGAGCTGTTACTGCTAAACATCTGTTGGAATCGATAACCCAACAACCCGAGGATTGATTAGCGGAAACCTAGATTACCGTAAAGAAGATCGAAAACGAAACCCATAAGACAACACACCACAAAGGTAACCGAACGATTAATCTTTTATTATTAATGATCGATTACATACGAAAGAATAAAGATGCGAGTGTAATGAGTCCTTCACCCCTCATCTCTATTTATAGAGATGAGGGGTAATCCTAACCGACCTAGAATTGGGCTGCAACCCACATCGGACTCAAAACATACTACATTAAGAAAACTACACTAAGGTACCTTCTACTTATCGTATACGTTAACTAGACTCGACACTAATACTAACAATTTCCACCTTAGTGACAAGACTAGTTATCCCCGACTCCAAGTATCTGCATGCAATACTTGAACTTCGGACCTGGAACCACCTTTGTGAAAGCGTCAGCTGCATTATCTTCCATGCCTATCTTTGCCACTTCAATCTCTTTAGATTCCACGATCTCACTAATGAAGTGATATCTCACGTTGATATGCTTTGTCCTCTCATGAAACATTGCATTTCTTGAGAGATGAATTGCCCCTTGATTATCACAATTCACAACCACTGACCTTAGGTTTATTCCAGCTCGATTAGTAGACCTTTAAGCCAAATGCTTTCCTTAACAGCTTCCGTAAGCGCCATATACTCCGCCTCTATAGTAGACAATGCAACCACATGCTGCAGAGTTGCTTTCCAACTCACAACACAGCAATGTACCATAAACACGTACCCGGTTATCGATCTACCCTTGTCAAGGTCTTTAGCATAATCGCTATCCACAAAACCGTCAACATCCACGTGCTTCCCTTGATCTCTACCATACACTAGACCTACATCAACAGTGCCCTTTAAGTACTTCAAAGTCCATTTCACCGCTTCCCAGTGATTTTTACCTCGATTCGCCAAATACCTACTCACAATGCAAACAGCATACGCACTATCCGGTCTAGTGCAAACCATCAAGTACATTAAACTACCTACAATATTCACATATGGGACCTTACTCATTCTTTCCACATCCTAGTCACTCGACGGATAATCCTTCAAAGATACCTTGAAGTGTGCTCCCAATGGCACAGAGACCGACTTGCCATTATCTACTTTGTAGTTATTCAGAATTTTTCGCACATATCCCGACTAAGACACCTTCAGTGTTCGGTTACCCCTATCCCTGATAATCTCCATACCAAGTATCTTCCTAGTTGGACCAAGTTCCTTCATATAAAACTCTTTTCGCAACAGTCCCTTGGTATATTCGATCTCAGACTTGCTTTTACAAGCAATCAACATATCATCTACATACAATAGTAGATATATATACATACCTGGTGCAAACTCCTTGAAGTAAACACAGCTATCATAGCGGCTACGGCTAAACCCATTACTGACCATATACACATCAAAGCGTTTGTACCACTGCCTTGGAGACTGCTTAAGACCATAAAGAGATTTATTCAACAAACATACCTTGTTGCCCATTCCTTCTTCAAAATCAAGCGGCTGCCTCATATAAATGGCTTCTTCAAGATTACTATGCAAAAACGCCTTCTTCACATCAAGTTGTTCCAACTCGTAATCTTCACAAGCAGTTAATGAGAGAATCACCCTAATAGATGTATGTCGAACCACGTTGTGTGAACCCCCGAGCTACCAGCCTTGCTTTATACTTTGGTTTCTGAACGCCTTCAACCCCTTCTTTAATCTTATACAACCACTTGTAGCTTAATAGCTTTTGACCACGTGGTTGATCTACCAACTCCCAAGTATGATTCTTCTTTAAAGAACTCATCTCTTCCTCCATAGCACGAACCCACTCATCCTTTTCAGATGAATTAATCGCCTCCTAGAATGTGATTGGTTCATGTGTATCCTCTTCCTCAGCAATAGCAAATGCATAAGCCGTAATATCATCTTCTTCCCTAGACCCTGATGATCTAGACAATGATACATTACCTTCATTCCTATACCTTGCATGTACAATAATTGTTCTCTTAGCTCTATCACGCACCAGAACATAGTTGTCTAGATTCTGTTGTTGAGGCATTGTAACTACTTCATCTTCAACTTGATCCTCATATTCATTCCTTGGATTTACCCCAGTATGAGGATCCATAAATGGTTCGACCCGACTGCCTTGAAGTTCCACCTTAAACTCTGTTAATGCAAGTAATGCCTAAAAACATTATTAGTGTTAACTAATCTTTCTTAGTTTTGATCACAACAAACCATACAACACATTTAGTGTAGAAACACAAAATGAATTATTAACTAACACTATCATCAAGGTAATAATCATATCACTAACCATTCTTAATCATACTTAGTGATCATCAAAATGATTATCCTAAAAACTCACTTTTGTTAATAAGACAAAAGTATTTTTAATAAACTTTCTTTTTTAGAAAATGTTTTATTAAAATGGAAAATGAAAATTTGAAAATGGCATATTCCAAATGCTGTTAGAATATCCTTTGAAGGGTTTAAATACCTCAGATATTCCCACCCCACTAAAAGACAAAAAATGGAGCAGAGTCTAGTGGCGGTACCTTAAGTACCTAGGCGGTACCTTATCGATAAGGTACCGCGGGGTAAGATAAGGTACCGCGCACAGAAGACCGTTATAGATCCGTTATACTTTGTCTCCTTTAAATAGTGGGTCAAATCTCATTTTCCAGTAAGCCTCTTGGACGATTTTCTCAGCCCTCTTTCTATTTTCTATAGAATAATCATTAGTAAATGATCACTTAATTTGTTAAGGATGTTTACATATGATTATCCTCTTGATCCCCTCCTTTACCATGTCCAATGAGAAGATCACTCACTCACTAGTGTAGTGATAAAGATGAATTTATGAGCTAGTCATATTCATCATGATACCTTTTTGTTTTACGTCAATCCAATGTATTTATGAATACTTGGACTAGTTATGTTCATCCAAGTTATTTGTGGATACTTGGATTTGTTGTGTACATCCATTGCATATGTGTTTGCTTGGATTTGTGTTGTGTAAATCCAAGCTACATGTGTGTACTTGGATAAGTCTAGTTGAGTTGTAATAGATTTGATTAGGAGTTCTGACTAAACTATAAAGTGATGTGGTTGTGTCTTGTGAGTTCTCACTAAACTTTAAAGTGACTAGTAGTTGTGTTGTGTGAAGTTCTCACTTAGCTTCAAAGTGAAGAGTCGTGAAGATTGGTTCTAGCTTTCGATTAGAACTCGACATCTAGCCTTGTGTCGTAAAATGGTGAAGTAGGAAACGTCGTGAAGATTGGTTCTACCTTTCGATTAGAACCCGACATCTAGCCTTGTGTCGTTGAATTGTGAAGTAGGCAACGTCGTGTAGATTGGTCCTAGCTAAAGATTAGGTCTCGACATTTAGCTTAGTGTCGGAAAATAATGTAAGCAACGTTGTAAGGTTTTCTCCGCCGAGAAGGGAGCTTGTGGATATAGTGGAAATCTCGAGTAGGTGTACTCGAGGAGTGGAGTAGAAACGAGGATAGCGCCTCGTTGTCGAACCACTATAAATCTTGGTGTCTTCCCATTAGGTTGTCTCCTTCCTTGCTCTTTACTTATTTCATTAGCATTATACTTGCTTATTATTATTGCTAGTGCATTTCAATTGAACCTAATCATTATGCAACTTAGCTTTAAGTAAAAGATAGTTTTGATACAAACCAAATTGAAAGTAATTTTAATTTGGTCACCAATCGAAGAGAAACTATTCAACCCCCCCCCCCCCTTCTAGTTTCTACAATTGGTATCAGATCGATGGTCACTCAAGATCTTTGAAGTATATTGTACTTTAAAACTTGGATCGATCCATTGTCTCCTCAAATTAGAAGGTCTAGTTGTACTAAAGTTTCTCTTTGGTCAAAACTATGTTTTCTTTGAAAAATAGGTCTTTTAATTAAAAATATTGCATCCCACTTAAGATTAGTAGCCTTTATGCATTTTAGATATACTCTTGAAATGTATCTACTAGTTTGCATCTTGCTTTGTGTAGGTACCCATGAAGATCAATCAATTAATTGGTTATGGATTGAGTTACTTGCACTTGTAGAAGAATCATTTTCATTGATCTTCAACATCTTTGAATAATGATACCAAGATGATTGGGAATGATACTAGTCCTTGAAGACTTAGTACTCATCATAGTCATTGATTGGGCATAGCACTTATTCCTTCATGGATTGCTCTTTGTGGCCAAGGTACGCTCTCGTTCTTCCACACGCCCTTTGATCATTCTTTTGATCATTACTTGACTATGTGCTTTTTCTTGGCATCCTTGCCTAGACATTTATTTGTGGTTTGTGTTTCTTTTCTTTTATCCTCTCAAACCTTCATTGCTTGGATACTTGACTCACTATGGTGATGTAGAGTGAGTTAGTAGAAGCTTAAAGTATCAAGCATGATTTCCATGGTTTGCACCCATACGGTTAGTAGGCCCTTTGTGTGAGAGAAAGTGAATTAATACTTTGCTCATATTTTGGTTAGACTAAGACTATTATTGAAAGTGATCTTAGTTTAGACTTGAATAATTGCTTTGTGCTCATTCATTACCAAAGCCGTTTATCGTTTCGCCGGAAAGGCACGTCTTAAACCACTATATATGACACAAGCTCTTCGTTTCAACTACATGAAGATTGTCATTAATCCCTTGAGCATTGATCCTAGTCTTGATTCACTTCTCTTGACTTCTCTCCACTTAGTCGTTTTGCTACGAGTAGTCGTTTGTCCGTTTCGGTTCTTTTCGATCTTGATTTAACTCGTAATCCTTCATTAAGGCATATTGCTTAGTGTTATGATGATCCAATGATATTCTAAAAGGCTTATGATTTATTTTTTAAGTATTTTAGAAAAACTGGATTTTCAAAATTTCGCGTTTTTCAGAGATAGAAACCAGCCTCTGCCGGCGGTTCCTTATCTCCGCGGCTCAAAACCCGCAGTACCTTATCGATAAGGTACCGCGGGCAGAAACTTTTGTCAGAGCGCCAGTTTGTGTTTTTTATTCTTTTTCAAACCAAACTCTCTCTCTCCCAAAAACACACAGCCGACGTGTTTTACCTTTTCCACCATTGTTGAAGCTTCCAAAACCTTCAATCACTCAAATTAATTGATTCCAAGTTGTGGGTTTCACTCATCCATCATCTAGCATCAATTAATTGTAAGTATTTTCTTTCAATTTCATCTATTTTGTTCTAGGGTTCATCCTTTCATAATTGGGGATTTTTAAAATTGAAATTGAATTAAAACCTCAATAGGAATGTG
The DNA here is from genome assembly GCA_025667525.1 of Glebionis coronaria. Lineage (NCBI taxonomy): Eukaryota > Viridiplantae > Streptophyta > Magnoliopsida > Asterales > Asteraceae > Glebionis > Glebionis coronaria. The sequence goes on along the minus strand of CM046882.1, from coordinate 22,315,342 downwards.
GGTTGACATGGTAATCTTACTATGATTCCTTAGGTTGATATTCATTAAGATTTCACTAAAACCCACTTATAGAACAAATCTGAATTTAGGCTAAATGATTTTGGTTGAATTATGGATTTGAGATGAACCCATGAACAAGTAGGTAATGACATTGTTAATGCTTACCTAAAAACCTTGTTTTGAAAAACCAATGATCTAATCCATTGTTGATCTAACATAGATCATGTGTTCTTGGTTAATGATGGAATAGACACATTGTGAACATGAAAATGATATGGATTCAATCCTATGTTTGTCAAGAAATTGATATAACACATTTTCATTTTTCGTTTTCCTTCTTGATTTTTCATATGAGTGATTGGATAGATATTTTCGTGTTTAGGTACTTGTCATGTCTTCAAGATATCAAAAAGATCACGAACAAACACGAGCATACATGCCCTCTCACCCTATTTTGATTCACTCTCACAAAAACTCGTCTAAGTCTCTCGAACATTGTTGTTTCCATGAAGGACGCATTGTTTGTTCCAATTTCGCAAATGAGTTTATTCGCTTCATGTTTAAATCTATTGGTTTTGATTGTCTTCTTGATATTGATGAGCCAATATTTCCTTCGTTTCTTATGGAGTTCTTTAGCTCATTCACATTGATAAGCATCAATAATGGTTTGTCTATACGATTTTCGATTATGGGGAAAATCATTATTTACACTCTTGAAGAATTTGGTGATATTCTTGGAGTGCCATCTAATGGTCAATGTCGATTCACCGATGCTTGGAGTTTAGACTCTTTGGAATCGGCCCCTATTGATGCTCATTATGTGACCGTGCTTCCAACTCCTTCAGACATCATTCATACCATTTCCAAACCTCGTGAGCATCCTATTCATGGTAAATTTCAAGGAGTTGTTTGAACTCTCTCTCCTTGGGAATGACTATCTAGTGATATTAATGATTTCATGTCTCCTTGGGCTGAAATCATTAGGGAAAATGCAATGTGTCTTGATGGGAATGGGGACTTAGTACCCGCTTGTCTTGCACACATGTTGTATTGTGTTGCCACCACAACTCCTTACAATCTCGCATTTTTCATAGCTAGAAGAATTAGGTTTGTTATTCTTGAGCCTAAGTCAAGTCTTCCCTATGGAATGCTTCTTTCTCGTCTTCTTAGAAGAGTCCTTATTGACTTTCCGTCTCTTCTATCTTCACCCTATCACTCCGTTGATCGTGTCATGTCTCCCATTAAAGGGAACATTTCACCCGAGATCAATGTGAACTCGTGTCAAGTCGAAAATACTTCTCAAGAAGAGTCTTCTAGTAACCCCCCCTCAAACTTCATTAACTTCATGTCCTCTTCTATCTCCATCTTGTCCTCCCATGAAGTTGATTCCGATTATCAATTTTATCTCAATCATCTTCTTCGAGAACGCCTCAGAAGTGAATCAAGGAATTAGATGTTATGCTCTTAGTGACTTGCAACACTAATCTAGGATGTTTTATTGACTCTCTTATCTTCATTTGGTTATGTATTAACTTGTGTTGGATGCTTGGATTACCATTTATTTTGATACTTAAATGTTTATTATGCCATCTTGTTTGTGTTTTACATAGCTTTGTGCATGCCATATGATAGTTAGCTTATTAGATTATGATCTGTAGTTAACTTTGGCTTGTGAAACCTTTGGGAAAAATCTGGGTTTGTCAAAAACTAAAATGGGAAATTTTTGAAAACCTTCTGGACGCGGTTCCATATCGACCCGCGGTTCCTTATCGATAAGGTACCGCCGGTCCTAGATAAGGAACCGCCAACCACTGTGCACGACAGCATCTTTGCTTTACACTGTTTTCTTAATTTTGTGTAAACCTTGCATGATTTTCAGTAATAAACTGCACATTTCCTAAACTAGGGTATCTAAATTCATTATTCACCTAAAATGATTTTAACCCATTACTAGTTTGGATCATCCCCTCAACCATTTAAACCCACCTTGTTTGCATGTTCTTCACACATCAAACATACTTCCTTAAACCTTAAACCACCCTAATCAACCATGGTGTGTACCAAAACCTCAAACACTTCCAAGACCTCCACCCCAAGAAAAACACTCAAAATAAGGGTTAAGGTAGCTAAGCCTAACTCTTCACCTTTCCTCACACCTAAGAATGAGAATGCTCCTATCCTCATTTCTTCATCACCTTCCCCACCTCTTGCACCATGCAAGACCTCCTCCACCCATGGTACTAACCACTCCATTGGTTCTAACTCCTCTTCATTCAATTCTAGAATGAATGAGCTTTCCTCACCCTTCACTCCAAGTGCACCCTTGGAAGTGACCACACAACCTCAACCAATCCAAAGCATTCTTTTTGGGAATGACTTTGATGACCTTTTGGTGACTTCACCATTTACCCCTCCACACTCATCCATTTCACCTTTGAGGAACTTGCCTCCTCTTTCACCCACTTCACCATTGGAGAACTTGCCTCCTCCACCTCCACCTAACTCAAACATCCCAATTTTGGGTGTCCCTCTTCCCCTCCTTTTGGGTGATCCTTACTGTGGGTTCTAACAAACTCATGGTCCTAGATGTCCATGTTGTCTCTATAACCACTTCCTCATCCAAAACCTAAGGATGGATATGTATGGACTACATAGGGGTTTGCAAGATTTCTTGCTTACTTTGTTCTCCATGCCTCCTCCTAGGAGATGAATGATGGAGTCATTTCATAATAAGAGTTTTCAACAACAAGCCAAAGAAAACTACTTATCTAGATTTTATGATAAGCTAGCTATGTATTAGTTAGTTTCATTTATTTTTGTTCTTGTTTCCTTATTAATGAATGTTTATGATTGTTTTGTTATGGATTTAGCTTTGTGTGATTCTATCCTTTTGTGCACACTAATCAACTTCAATTTGAAATTAAAATTGAACCTAAATCTATCACAACCCCTAAAACTTGACTAAAAATTGGTTCAAAATGATATCTAATTATTTTGTCACCCTTTGTCAAGACATTCTTTGTGAATGTGTTGCTTTATGTACCCTAGCATATTTTGGTTCTAATAGAGGTAAAAATCCAAGATTTGCAACTTTTTTTTGAAAAAGTCTTAGTTTTTCCTAAAACCCAGGAAAAACTTGGTCTAAAGTCCTCTGGACGCGGTTCCTTAAGGACCCGCGGTTCCTTAGTGATATGGAACCGCCGGCCAACATAAGGTACCGCGGGCAGAATGAGACTTTTGACGAATTTTTGGTAAAAACCTTTAAACCCTATTCCCAGTCAAGATTCCTTGTTTACTCAAATTGACTAAACATTCCTTGACAATAGATATTTTGTATTCAAATTCTTACCTTGATTACATTTTACTTATATCCCAACCTTGAGATTTCATTCTCACACCTTCCCAACCTTGAGAATTCATTCTCACATTACCTTGAGATATCATTCTCACACTCTCACAATGCCTAACTCCTACATTCCTAACCTTGACATTTCTTTGTCACAACCCCACTCACCCAAAGCTTTCAAAGAAACCGAAAATCTCGGTTCGACCCGTTTGGGTTAAGAAGAATGAACCATCTTCGTCCAAACCACCCAAAAACCCTACCTTCTCTCCAATCAAGTATTGGAATGAGACTTACACCATAACCCCATCACCGGAGCAAAAGAACATGTTCCACCACCACCACAATCCTTCACTACCCCCCCCCCCCCCCAACTTAATGACCTTTCCACCTTCCCAAACCTCACAAGGCATTGTGAAAACACTCCCAAACCCTTTACCCCACCACCTCCAAACCCTAAGTTTGATGTCATACCCACATCAAACGATTTTGTGTTGCATCATGGATCCTCGTGTGATTGTTGCCGTTTTCAACAAATTGAACTTGCTCATGTGTATGAGAAGTTAAATTTTCTTGAATTCCTCCTCACTCGACCTCCTATTCAAGTTTTCGTTCCGGTGGACAAAACTTCGAATGATGCATCGTCGTCTTTTTAGTTTTATTTTTTTTGCAATCTTGGAAAATATCACTATTAGACTAGCTTATGCTTAGTGGTTTATTTTCCATACTTATTGCTTTTAGATACTCATACTATGTGTATGACTATCCTCTTTGTTGTATTTTTTTTAACTTGTGTGTTATTTGTGTGCTATCTAATTAGTTCTATTTTTGAGTTGATCTTGGTTAAACTTTTACAATTGCTTATGAGTGATTCCATCAATTCTAAAGCTTTAACCCATTGACAAGCTTATCATCTTCACTTTATTGAAGTTTGATTTTGTCAATTACCTCTTTGGACATACTTAGCAAAATACTTGCTTCTAATTTGAGACTTCTTCTCCTTCTCCCTCTCAAGTTACTTAGTAGGTAGTGATCATATATACATTGGTGTTTCTTTCCTTTCTACTAACCTTTGTGTAGCATGTCACCTTAGCTCACAAACTTGGTGCCCCAAGCAAGGGGGAGCAACCACCAAGGAGGGGCTACTAGCAAAGTTCGATGCACTTCAAAGACTTATGCTAACCTTTTTGCTACGACAAAGGGGGAGAAATGATAGTGATAAACTAGTTAATAATTCCATAGTTTGTGTTTATACGTAAATGAGTTTATCGTTTGTCGTAATCAAAAAGGGGGAGATTGTTAATGCAAGTAATGCCTAAAAACATTATTAGTGTTAACTAACCTTTCTTAGTTTTGATCACAACAAACCATACAACACATTTAGTGTTGAAACACAAAATGAATTATTTAACTAACACTATCATCAAGGTAATAATCATATCACTAACCTTTCTTAATCATACTTAGTGATCATCAAAATGATTATCCTGAAAACTCACTTTTGTTAATAAGACAAAAGTATTTTTAATAAACTTTCTTTTTTAGAAAATGTTTTATTAAAATGCAAAATGAAAATTTGAAAATGGCATATTCCAAATGCTGTTAGAATATCCTTTGAAGGGTTTAAATACCTCAGATATTCCCACCCCACTAAAAGACAAAAAACGGAGCGGAGTCTAGTGGCGGTACCTTAAGTACCTAGGCGGTACCTTATCGATAAGGTACCGCGGGGTGAGATAAGGTACCGCGCACAGAAGACTGTTATAGATCCGTTATACTTTATCTCCTTTAAATAGTGGGTCAAATCTCATTTTCCAGTAAGCCTCTTTGACGATTTTCTCAGTCCTCTTTCTATTTTCTATAGCATAATCAATAGTAAATGATCACTTAATTTGTTAAGGATGTTTACATATGATTATCCTCTTGATCCCCTCCTTTACCATGTCCAATGAGAAGATCACACACTCACTAGTGTAGTGATAAAGATGAATTTATGAGCTAGTCATATTCATCATGATACCTTTTTGTTTTAGGTCAATCCAATGTATTTATGAATACTTGGACTAGTTGTGTTCATCCAAGTTATTTGTGGATACTTGGATTTGTTGTGTACATCCATTGCATATGTGTTTGCTTGGATTTGTGTTGTGTAAATCCAAGCTACATGTGTGTACTTGGATAAGTCTAGTTGAGTTGTAATAGATTTGATTAGGAGTTCTCACTAAACTATAAAGTGATGTGGTCGTGTCTTGTGAGTTCTCACTAAACTTTAAAGTGACTAGTAGTTGTGTTGTGTGAAGTTCTCACTTAGCTTCAAAGTGAAGAGTCGTGAAGATTGGTTCTAGCTTTCGATTAGAACTCGACATCTAGCCTTGTGTCGTAAAATGGTGAAGTAGGCAACGTCGTGAAGATGGTTCTACCTTTCGATTAGAACCCGACATCTAGCCTTGTGTCGTTAAATTGTGAAGTAGGTAACGTCGTGTAGATTGGTCCTAGCTAAAGATTAGGTCTCGACATTTAGCTTAGTGTCGAAAAATAATGTAAGCAACGTTGTAAGGTTTTCTCCGCCGAGAAGGGAGCTTGTGGATATAGTGGAAATCTCGAGTAGGTGTACTCGAGGAGTGGAGTAGAAACGAGGATAGAGCCTCGTTGTCGAACCACTATAAATCTTGGTGTCTTCCCACTAGGTTGTCTCCTTCCTTGCTCTTTACTTATTTCATTATCATTATACTTGCTTATTATTATTGCTAGTGCATTTCAATTGAACCTAATCATTATGCAACTTAGCTTTAAGTAAAAGATAGTTTTGATACAAACCAAATTGAAAGTAATTTTAATTTGGTCACCAATCGAAAAGAAACTATTCACCCCCCCCCCCCCTTCTAGTTTCTACAAACTCAATTTCCTTCCCAGAATCTGCAGCACCAACACCCTTGAGAGTATCCTTATACATAAGGCTCTCATTAAAGACCACATCCCTACTTATGATTATCTTCGGTTTAACATCATCCAACCTCCATAATCTGAATCCCTTCACACCCTTAGGATACCCTAGGAATATGCATTTTATAGCTCTAGGCTTGAGATTCCCCTGTTTCACGTGTGAATAAGCAACACAACCAAATATCTTTAACATCTCGTAATTTGTCGGATGTCCTGACCATAAATACATAGGTGTCTTCTTCTCCAATGCTTTAGATGGAGACCCATTGATCAGATATGTTGTCGTCACTGTTGCTTCAGCCCAGAATGATTCTGGCAAACCAGACTGAATCAGTAAACACCTAACCTTTTCCAAGAGCGTGCTGTTCATTCGTTCAGCAAGACCATTCTGTTGCGGAGTTCCAGCAACCGTCAAATGTCTTGCTATCCCGCTCTCCTTGCACAAGTTATTAAACTCCTGATTATAAAACTCCAAACTATTATCCGTTCGAAGTTTCTTCAGTCTTCTGCCTATCTGGTTTTCCACCAACTGCTTCCACTCCTTAAAATTGATGAACGCCTCACTCTTGTGTCTAAGAAAATAAACCCAAACCCTCCTCGAATAATCATCAACAATCGATAAAAAGTACCGGCAACCACTCATCGATTCCACCCGAGAAGGACCCTAGAGATCCGCATGGACATAGTCTATACTCCCTCTGTTGTGTGCTGACCTCGACCAAAACTTACCCTGGTCGATTTTCCAAGAACACAATTTTCACAGAATTCGAGCTTACCTAGACCTTCCTTCCCCATCACCTCTCTTCTTTCGAGTTCATTCAAGCCTGCTTCACTAATGTGACCCAGTCGTTTATGCCACACCTGCGCAAGACTTTCATTTTCTTCTATAGCGACACTAGCTTCACTTGATTCAGCCCAACCATCCAAGGAGTACACACAATTTTCCTTCAAAGTTCCCGACAAAACCATCAAAGAACCCTTGATCACCTTTACTCTTCCATTCTGCAACTTCACGGGATAGCCCTCTCGATCCAGAGTGCCCAAAGATAACAATTTTCTTTTCAACTAGGGAATGTAACACACATTCTTAAGCGAAAAACTTAAACCATCTTTCATTTGTACTCTCACCTTCCCTGTCCCCTTGATGACACATGCTCTATTATCACCGAGAAAAATCATACCTCCATCAAGCTCCTTAAAATCAAACAAGAAGTCCATCCTAGGAACCTTTCCTCACTTACCGCCATCAACAAATCATCATTGTCATAACCCTTAGAATACGTCCCAGCGTCCTGTTTTGCATTCTTGTTGACAAAGCCAGTTGATTTCTTCTTGTTCCATTTTGGACAGTCTTTCTTAAGGTGATCCTCAGAATAGCATATGTAACACTTATGTTTATAAGTTCCTTTACCTTTTGACTTTGATCGCGAACTACCACGTCCTTGATTACCCCAATGCTCTTGCCTCCCCCTTACAAATAACCCATCACCATCATCCTTTGCATCTGTCCTCTTCTTCAGCTCCCTTGAATTGAGGGTAGACAAGACATCTTCCAAAGTGAGCGACTCCCTTCTATAAAGCAATGTCTCCACAAAGTTATCATACGAGGACGGTAATGATGTAAGTAACATGAGTGCCTGATCTTCGTCATCAATTTCAACGTCTATGTTCGCCAAGTCACCGATCAACTTATTAAACTCATCTATATGTTCAGATAATTTCTTACCCGAATGCATGTAGAAAGTGAATAACTTCTTCTTCAAGTACAAATTTCTTACCCAAATGCATATAGAAAGTGAATAACTTTAACCAAACACCCGCAGCACAATTTTCTTTGTTGACTTCCCTCAACACCTTGTTATCCAAGCACAAGAGTAAGACACCGTGTGCCTTTTTATACACTTCCGTCTTCAACGCCGCAGTCTTCTGAGCATCCGTCATGATATCCGGGAATGGATCTAACAAAGCCTCCCAACCATGTTGAATTTTTTTTTGAACGGCAATTTTTTACAACTCACACAATCTATCTCACAAATTCTATCTCATATGTCTCCACCGAGACTTGAACCCACAACCTTTAGGTTAGAGGGCCACTCACATACCGCTGGGCCAAGAGGCCTTTGGTTCCCAACCATGTTGAATTAATAGACACCGCATCTTCACACGCCACAACCCGAAGTCATTAGACCCGGCGAATTTTTTTGACGTCAAACTTTTCTATCGATGACATATTGTTTCTCCCTTGTTGCGTAAAAAATCCTTCTTGCAGATCGATTTAATTAGAATATCCCTAAACCTCGATCACGTACAAGCAAAACTCGATCGTACACTTGAAAACCCAAGCAAACCACGATCAAACTTGAACCACAAGAACCCGCAATAAGAACCTTCGATTATAATCGAGTTTTAAAAAACCTAAAAATTGATACTCCGAAGTCGACTTATATTAACATAAGCCGAAGTCCGTTTGTGAAGGAATATCACCACTTTTGTAAATAAATAAAGTATTAATGTTACTTCAATTTACAAAAAATCCCTGTGTACCACTTTTAGTACTTAAATACTATTTATTTTAATAAAAAAACAAAAATCAAGAAAACCCACTTGATCAATAGTAAGTACCACGTGAAATCTTACTTTGTCTTCTCCGCTTGAAAACCTGCAACTCGAAGATAATGATTCGATGAAACCTCGAACCCTTTTCTTCCATGAAACGTTCTCGATCTAGCACCGATCTTCAAAACCACGAAACCCGCGGCTCTTGATACCACTTGTTGGAGTCAATAACCCAACAACCCAAAGATCGATTAGCGGAAACCTAGATTATCGTAAAAAAGATCGCACAGCTGCAACAAACGAACCCAGAAGACAACACACCAACGATTAATCTTTTATTATAATGATCGATTACATAGGAAAGAATAAAGATGCGAGTGTAATGAGTCATTCACCCCTCATCTCTATTTATAGAGATGAGGGGTAATGCTAACCGACCTAGGATTGGGCTGCAACCCACATCCGACTCAAAACATACTACATTAAGAAAACTACACTTATGTACCTTATAGTATACGTTACCTAATACTAACAACATCTATTGTGAACATCATGTTTTCCGAACCAAAATATTTGTTTTTCGTATATAGCATGTTACATGTTGAGACTGATACAAAGTACGCGTGTTTTATTTTTGTTGTAGGGCTGTCATGAGTACAGCACCCGATGCAGGCCAAATGATCTCGATTTTGTTAAAGATCACTGGCGCAAAGAAAGCACTAGAGGTTCGGGTTTTTACGGGTTACTTGTTGCTTTTAACTGCTTTAACGATTCCTAAGGATGGCAAGGTTTGTGATTTCGGTCATGGTAAAATATGTGTTCAAGAAAAATTGTTACATATTTACTACAGTATATAACTTTTTAAAAGATTGGAACAGATTGTAGCCATAGATATGGACCGGGAGGCATATGAGATTGCGGTTATACAAAAGGCAGGGGTGGAGCACAAGATTGACTTTATCGAATCTCAGGCTCTGCCGGCTCTTGATAAGTTACTAGAAAATGTAAGTTTTTGTAAATTTTGTAATATAAAAAATTTAAGCTCTTTGATAATTAACTATCTTAGTCTCTCACTTTGATTAGCCTAAAAATGAAGGAAGTTTCGACTATGCTTTTGTTGATGCGGACAAAATAAACTACATCAACTATCACAAGAGAATAATGAAACTAGTTAAGGTGAATGGGATTGTTGTATACGACAAATGGTTCTTATAGAATTCATCAAAGAGACGAGAGTGAGCACTATAGAGTTTAATAAATCACTCGCAGCAGACCCTCGTATCGACATCTCTACTGTTCCATTAGGTGATGGCATCACCATTTGCAGACGTCTCTACTAGAATTTGGGGCATTGGTTTAATGTTTTCCATTATGCATAGAGTACCGTTATTCTATGTCTTGAATATTTGTTTTCTTCGATCATTCAGCTGGTGGAATGTGTTCTAATTTCTTGTTGTGGTTGTTAATGAAATAAAAATGTTTTATTTTGTTGAATGATTTATCATTTTCGATTCTTTTATTAATGCAAGAAACTACTTTTCGATTTTTTTAGTAAACTTAGACCATTTACATATTCATTACTAATCTTATGTTTCGAATGTTAATTTGATTTCTAAAAAAAAATCTTAAATTTCCAACACCTGCATTGTAATGATCCACTTGGCCAATTTCGTGACACCATCGTCAAACTCCGTGACACTGAAATTGGAGCTTCAACATGAATTTATGTGGAGTTTTTACATTCGAGTCGAGTGTACCGAGGTAAAGTGTAACTAGAGCCAAAGAAAATACGCGAGTAAGTATGGTCAAATGACTCGATCACCTTACTAAGTAAGTCATTTAAGATTGTAATTGTAAACCACATCTAATGCGGTTTCTCTTTGATCGATTTATTTGACAACTATGATACAACTAGAATGTATGTCTGACCGGTAGAAGACGTGCATACATACAGAATATAAGAATCTGATTTCTGCCTAGTAAAAAGCTTTAATGGCGCTACTGATCCTGTTAGTAATGGGCCTCTCGTGTCATCGATGTCATCAACTATGTGATCCTATCTCAACCATTTTACAGCTGAGACTTGGCATAGCTATGTGTCACAGTTACATAGGTAGATTTTTCATTTGGTTGCTCTAAGTCTTGACTCGTCCGACCCATATGATCCACAACCTGTTTTGGCTGGGTCCGACGGGTTTTTGCTCAGGTGTGACCTGTTATTCATTGGCTCTGACATTAACGATAGTATCAATTAAAAAGTTATATGATGAACTGAGATATATTGCTGGTTATGTTGTGTATATGACTAATCTATGTAAGTTCACTTAGAAATCAGTGAAGATACATATATAAGGTCCAGCAGAAAGTGCACAAAGATACTCGTGTTATCTTAATATACACAATGAGTTTGTATTTGTATTTCTTGGGTACAAGTCAGTTAGAACACGGTGACTACAGAGCAGCAAGACATTGACGATTGGCTGAGATGGTCATGTAAACTAGCTGCTAAGCAGATGCTTTAGGGGCCATTTACAAGTATCGATCTATTTTTCTTGTATCAGTATTTTTTTCTTTTTTAGACAATTAGCGCGTCACATCTAATAAAAGATAATTCAGATACTCTTTGTTGGATAATTCAAACGAACAAACAAGATCAAACAAACGAAGCGGAAGTTTTTATTCAATACCCAAGGTTACAATCCGAAAGCTACAAAGAAAACTAATGACATTGTCCTCTATTTATAGGGAACCAATGTCCTAAAACTTACCAAACAAAAAACATACTAAAAATAAAAAAGCTTGTAGGACAAGCCAAACAAATTTACTAAACAAACCCTAAAGTTTAACTCACTTCCTAACAATCTCCACCGTGAGTTCAACTTCATACAAAACTTCAAAACAAACGAATCTTGGTCTTCAAATTCAAATATCCGAATACCAAATTCCAAACGCCCCTTGAGAGTTTAAGTCACTTTTCGAACAATCTCCACCGTGACTTCAACTCTATTCGAAACTTCAAACCAAACGAACATTCCGTCTTAATTCGGAATTCCAAACGAACGAACGCATAAACGATCTCAAACAAACAAACAAATGATCGAACCTGAAAACGATCCAAACAAACAAACAAATGATCGAACCTAAAAAAGATCCAAACAAACAAACAAATGATCGAACCTGAAAACGATCTACCAAACAAACGACCGAACCTGAAAACGGTCAACCAAACAAACGACCGAACCTGAAAATGGTCAACCAAACAAACAAATCACCCCAAATGATCTTCACCAAAAACTATCAAATTCGAACAACTAACTTCATCAAACTCTAACGAACGAAGATCCCAAATTTTCAAACGATCGAACAAATCTGAAACAATCCGATAATTACAAAATCTTCAAACACCAAATCGATCTCAAATACCGAATAATTACTCCACCGTAACCGACAATTCCGAATCAAAATCACCAAATCATCAAACTCCAAAAGTACCCAAAACAAATTACCAAAACTAAATACCAAGAAAAAGATCACTCGTAGAACTTACAATCCAACGAACCAAAAAACCCAAAACGATCTATTCTTCAAACTAAAACTAGCGAACCCTTCTTTATGCCAAATTCACAAAAAAAAGTTCACAAAACAAAATCACTTGGTGACAAAATAATTCACCAACCAATCAAATGTACCGAGAAGCGATAAACTTAAATTCTGTCATATCCCAATATACCCACTGCCAATTGTAATCCTAAAGCTCAATACTAAACGAATATATTCTCCAAATTCAACATGCATGCTATTTTACCAAAACCAAATCGCAAATGATCCCAATCTCTATAATTCTCGTATCGACTTAAACAGATCTCGAAAAGACGATCGACTACACTCCGAACAAACCCTTTTTTTATCTTTTTCTTTTTCTTCATCTTCATGATTGCGGATCGACCATGCTCTGATACCACTTGTTGGATAATTCAAACGAACAAACAAGATCAAACAAACGAAGCGGAAGTTTTTATTCAATACCCAAGGTTACAATCTGAAAGCTACAAAGAAAACTAATGACATTGTCCTCTATTTATAGGGAACCAATGTCCTAAAACTTACCAAACAAAAAACATACTAAAAATAACAAAGCTTGTAGGACAAGCCAAACAAATTTACTAAACAAACCCTAAAGTTTAACTCACTTCCCAACACTCTTCATATCTGCTGTTATTCAGACTTAATATTGGATGTTATCCTATTATACGCATCTTACAAAATAGCGCGACACATCTTATAAGGGATTGGCTCATACGAACTACGCGTTTAAGCAAATCCAAACACTATATCCCGCATAATATTATGATAGTACATAAGATACGACGATAACCTGTTTCCGATTTGGTCAAAATTGTAACATATTTTCTACCATGCATATTTTTATGTATTCAGTATTTATTAGCCTAAGTCGGAGTCTAGGTGTATAAGTATCGAATTTTTATTATCAGCCATGAATAAGGGTCGGTTGGTGTTGTTTGTGTCCCAAGCCCAACCCCTATGTATAAAGTATGGGTTATTCTAAGTCTTGAATATTATTTGCCATGAATAAGGGTCTAAGTTTTCTATTATTCGACTCAAATTTTTTTTATCAGTTTAACAAATATCTCGCAGCAGACCCTTGTATCAACATCTCTACAGTTCCGTTAGGTGATGGCATCACCATTTGCAGACATATCTACTAGAATTTGGGACATTGGTTCCATTATGCAAAAAGTACGGTTATTCAAAATCATATTGTAATTAAATTCAAGATCTCAGCTCCTAGATGCATGATTCAATCAATAATTGGATTATTTAATCTTGTATACTACATAAAGATTATGCAGACTCATAACCCTTTTGATTACACATCGTCCTCGCAAAATCGTAAAAGTTAATCATAAAGAAAAGAGTTATAAGACCTAATTGTCATATTCCATATAAAAATAAACATGTATGAAAATTAATTATCTTTATTTGATTAATGCGTGTAAGAAAGAAAAAATTTAATCACGGTCAATGGCTTGAGTATGACTAAAAACTTCATATCTAAAGACGTGCATTAATATGTATACAATTTTGTCCTTGTGATACTTTCTTAGAAAGAAACTCATTCTAACCTCTCAAGTTTACTTACTAAAGGCGAAATATCAATCAAACTCAAATTAATTGATTTCCCTTTTAAGTACTACATCATATCATTCATAATTCTAAGACATTTATCAAATTCAAGATGTGATAAAGTACCTTTGCAGTTAGTAGACTTACATCGATCTATTAACTTATATTCCTCAGCATTGATATTAAAAATACCAATCAAGTGATGAGGCATCCTTGCAGATTTATGAATGGGAGTAACATTTAATTTTGGTTCGACATTTCCATGTTCAACCTTAGTATGACATTAGTAGTGGATTTAGAAGGTTATGTATTTTGTTCTTGAATATCTTCAAGATTTGTTGATGCTCCCACTTACTTTTGTAATATACTAAGTATTTAAGCAATAATAATTTGTTTTTAATTTTGGGAAACTACAAAACACATTTCAAGTTCTCATCTCTAGCTTGTTCATAATATGCTGATATTAACAAATTTAAGAACTTTAATCAAGACATATTGGGATTCCATAAAAAAATCCTTAATTAGGGTTTGCAGCAAAAAACCTAATTCTTGTATCACTCTTTAACCGAAAACCTTAGCAAAGGTTTGTGTTACGTCTAGCTAGGAGGAACACCAATACTACAATCTTCAAGCTAGGAAGTGTAGACAATCAAAAACCCAAAAGGTTTTAGGATCGAATGGTTGAGTGGAAAAACCAAAAATCCCTAAGGCTTGGGGTTTACATCGTGGTTGTCTTGAATACCTTCTATGTTTGAATCATATTGAGTGTATCCATGACACACACAGTTTTCTAACCTTGATTGATTATAGACGTAGAGTAGTTAAAGTTATCATGAAACAAACAATATGAACATAGTTTGTTTCACCACGTCAAACATACCATAATAATGTGGTACTCTACAAGTATTGGAATTGTGAAACTACATTAGAATTCCATAGATAACTTAATTCTCTTTGGATCAAATACTTGACAATTTGGTAGGGCCAAAATGCCTACTTAGTATTTAAAACCTAGTGCATGCTATTATGTATATTTCTTAGACAATTTAAGAACCAGCGTTCACAAGAAGACAAAAGAGTTCAAGAATTATATGTTCATGTGTTTAGAAGAAAACATAACATGTCTATTACACATTTTCAGTCTTTGAACAATTCAAGAACCTTATGTTTATGTGTTTACAAAAAAGACAAAACAATTATACTACATACTTTTGTTGGGTCCAATTATTAAGTTGATAAGTCAAAACACAACAAAATAAGAAGACAAGGGCTAAAAAGTACAAGTTGCAAAAGAACAAGCCGTTGGAGTCTTTTTATTACTTTAGCTTTCTTTGTAAGCTATGTTTTCTAGTATATAAAGAAAACATAGGACGTAGGTTTTCATATAATATCATTCATTAACAATGTAAACCTAAAGTGTGTGTCGCACTAGACGTGGGATTCAATGTATACACGTCTAGTGGATGTTTGTTATTAATATAATGAGCATCCCTAATTGTTTTAATTCTTGTTCTTTGTGCCTAAACACCTTGTCATGATCATTGTTCTTTTCCGCTATGTTATCATATGAACGATGATCAAACCTAGATATATGGTTCCTAACCATTGAGCCCAACGATCTATAGGTTCCACAATTGGTATCAGAGCCTAAGGCTCTTGATATCTAGGTCCGACGAGGTGTTCGTGTATGGTGAAGAAAAGAAAAATTCGTATGGATTTTTCTGGACGTTTTTGTGTGCGCAGCAGTATTCAGAAGGTCATAACTTTTGATCTAACCGTTGGATCGTCACGAAATTTTAGATGTGTGTTCTACATACATAGATCTAAACATCCACCGGAGGGATTGTCGAGTTTTATCCCCAGGCAAAAGTTATTAAGCGTCGAAGTTAGCTGAAGGAAGATTTTCAGTTTTTCTGCTTTCACATGAAATCATGAACTAGGATTCTTCAAACCCTAGATCTATTTAAAAGCAGGAAGAATTGATGTTCGTGGCTGTTAAATTCAGGATCTATGATTAAATCTACAAACCCTAATTAGGGTTTCAATGCTTAAAGTTCAAAACCCTAGATCGCTGTTATGGAACGATTCGTTTGGTTAATGCTGTTACAAGATGCGTGGCTGATTTGCTCAAATCTATTGGTCAAAGATTTGGTGTTTTGGTTACGTAAATTAGGTTTTCTAAACGTAATCTGTTTCACGTGGGAAGCAAGTCAAAAAACCGATATGGGGTCAAAGATATAAACCGATTCTGATTGGATGAAACTTTCTGTGTTTCAATTAGTTTGTGATCCCATAAATGCTAGTACACAGTATTCCCATGAGCCTCTTGTTTCTATTGGTTGAAGTTTGGAGTGTTCACACGGTTTGAGCTTCCTGATTGGTGAAAATCTTGTGCATTCACACGGCCAAAACGAAAGCCCTAATATTGGTTATCTATAGTTCGAATCTTATACCTGCTGGTATACGGTTGCTCTCATGGGGCTAAAGTTGATTCGTTTCTCATTGGTCTAAATTAATTTGCATTCACACGGTTAAAGTATTCTGATTGGATGGACGTTTTATGGGGTGCAAGTCAAAGTTTGCATTCACACGGGTTGAAAAGGTTATGTTGATATTCAACGTTGACAAGTACGAATGCAACGCTGACAAGATTTAAGTTTGCCGCTGACGTTTAAACCTTAGACGCTGACAAAGTTTAATATAGACGCTGACAGGTTTAAACGTAACGCTGACAGGAAGAGTTTCGACGCTGACAGGAATAAGTCAACGCTGATAGGTTGACAGTGTCGTCCGATATATGTGCTTCAACGCTGATACGTATTGTCAGATATTGGACAATACATCTGACCAAGATATTGGACAGAAGAGATGTTGGATGACACATGGATAGCTGCTGTTTGAGAAAACTGGTACGTTTTAAGCACACAAAAAGGAGGAAAATACACACAAAAGGTACATGGAATCTCCGTTTTAATTTAGAATATCATGATGATATTTATGGCTCGGATATTTTGAAAGGAATTAATGATTTTAAAGCGAGTTAGCAACTTTTCATGGGGAATTTGATGGATATTAGATTATGTAATCGGGGTAGCCTTGTGAAAGAGTTATCCATCGTTTGGCTTTTACATATGAAGGTATTTTATTAAGACTTGTCATGAAAAGGTGTTGGCTTAAGGGGAAGAATTCTTATGGTAAAATTGATGATTGAAGAAGATTTGCGCGAGGTTGTGTTCTATCATATCTTAAAGTCGTGGCGTACCATTCACTGATTTTAAAGGTAACTTGTTCGTGCTTTACATGGATGGTGATGAAGACTTGTCATAACACTTGAAGGAGTTACATTATCGTGCTCAGTGTCTCACATAGGATGAGAATATTGACAAGGGATCGAGGTCTACTTATAATTGGTCTGTTATAAGTTCTTCATCACATGGTTAAACAAGACATGGAACATAAGATTGGGTTATCTAATTCAACATCAAGACTACTTTATTTATTTTTCTTCAGGATCATTACATAGAGCTACTTTTGGAGAATCTTCAAGATTGCATACTTTCACATATTCCCTATTGATGTGTCAAAAAGGGGAAGAATATGTGCTATACTTAAGGGGAAGCTTCTTGGAGATCATGTACTAAATACAAAGGATTCATGCTTAAGAAGAGTGTTTTGACATCATCAACTAGGGGAAGATTGTTGGGTCCAATTATTAAGTTGATAAGTCAAAACACAACAAAATAAGAAGACAAGGGCTAAAAAGTACAAGTTGCAAAAGAACAAGCCGTTGGAGTCTTTTTATTACTTTAGATTTCTTTGTAAGCTATGTTTTCTAGTATATAAAGAAAACATAGGACGTAGGTTTTCATATAATATCATTCATTAACAATGTAAACCTAAAGTGTGTGTCGCACTAGACGTGGGATTCAATGTATACACGTCTAGTGGATGTTTGTTATTAATATAATGAGCATCCCTAATTGTTTTAATTCTTGTTCTTTGTGCCTAAACACCTTGTCATGATCATTGTTCTTTTCCGCTATGTTATCATATGAACGATGATCAAACCTAGATATATGGTTCCTAACCATTGAGCCCAACGATCTATAGGTTCCACAACTTTATGTTGTAAGTCATTGATCTATTCTAAGACCTTATAATTATGTCTTAACAAGAAAACATAATTATACTAACTAAAGTAATCGTGAACGCAAAACTCTTGTGTTCTATAGTAATTTCAAGTGAATTTTATACTTCCAAATTATGATTATTTTAATTTAACCATAATTATATTGACTAAAACATGTAGTCAAATGTTGAAGTAGCTTTACACTATATCACGATATTTGAAAGTAGTAGGACAACAAACATCTAGTGTGTTCAAGTCCTAGTAGCATTATTAGCTATCTTACCTTGCGATCAAGAGAAACCAATATTATGTTGTCCCTTGCACACAATTTGAGGTTTCTCCCACGTGTGTAAGGTACAACATCATATGATGGAGACAACCAACACAAAACGTGCTTGATTATGTAAACAATATAATAATGTCATAGATATTACAAGTAGATTCCGAAACATAACTTTAATAATGAATTGTGGATTTTTATGCCTTAGATAACATTTTGAAAAAGGGACACTCAGAAAGGCAACGTGTTATCTAAAAAAATGCAATTTTTCTTTTAGCAATGGTTGTTCATATTCGGGATGTAATGAATTATTTCAAAACAAGTTTGAAATAATATGGGTGACTAACAAGGAAATAAATCTCGTAGCTCCCACTGAAATTGTCAACATTACATGGATGTCATTAAAGCAATAAAGTAAGTAATGCTCCTACTAGATTTGCCAATATTAAATATGTAACATCACCAATTAAAAAACCATAGCAATTTATTTACTTTCCAATTCTCTTAAAATTACTACAAGTAACAATGTACTTAGGTATTTGAATAGAGTATATGAATTCCTACTTATGTAGATGAGGGACTAGCCATTCATGCTTTTGGTTAACTTGAATATTAGCATGCATTTGCTCCTTTATCGTCTGCATAGCCACAAGAGGGTATTTAACACTTTAAGGAATAACAAAAGTACAAGAAATATACCTAGTAAGAGAGCTAGTAATTTCTTTACTCGTTGAGGGTTAAACTCATATGATGCATTTATTTTGGTAGCTATAGACAAAAGTACTCTAGTTACACAAAATATGTTATCTTTTAAAACTTTCAGAACCAAAATAGGGTAATGAAAAATTAAAAGTGAGTTTAAATATAATGAATAAAAATTCAATTATAATCCTATCTTATTATTGTCAAAAAATGAGAAGAGATAAGACTAAGCCTCACTTTTCTTACCATGAAGAGAGAAAATGTTTGTCATATATCAGAAAACAAACTTTCGTTTACGAATTATGTTGCAATAACACAATTAATCAGAACATTTAGTATTGTCGATAATAAAATTCTTAATAGAATTAACTACCCAATTAATTACTAATAAGACTAAGATCCAACTTGTCTTCCCACTCATTATTAAGAGGTCTGACCAGCTAATAACAAAATGGGGCAAGAGGTAAGCGTCAAGCGTTAATTACGTTACAAGTGCAACTCTTAGTTTTATGAGACGGTTCATGAACGATTTTTGTAGAGTGTTTGAAAGGGATGTCTTCGCAACTCTTACGAGTACAATAGACATCTCTAGCAAACTTGTTCTAAAACAATTAGATCGTGAGCATGTTTCATCTCATCTTATGCCTCGGGTTCAAGATCTGACGAGGAACTCGATTTAAGTCATACCAATGTAAAAGCTTGCATAAATTGATATAGGTCTAACTATGGAAAAATTTGCCTTGGGTTGGAATTCACCCTAGGTCTGAAGAGATGATAAAACCAAATGCAAGTGATATTAGATTGGATGGCATAGACTTAAAAATTACAAGTAGGTATGCACATAAATATGGTAAAAGTCGTATACAAAGAAGCATACAAAATAGATTTGTAACACTATTTTTAAAAACCTTTAGTAATGACACTATAGTGATCATCATAGTTCACGGTAACTCCAATCGAACTCACAAAGAAGCGGAGAATCAGGTCAGCGCTCAAGCATATTAAAAACCTGAATTCTTTAGGAATGTTGATCACTCCGCCTTATACTCCTATTATAGCTTGTAATGAACGGATGGACCGTACGTCCTATATGCCCATAGTCTCCAGTTTTTAATTTCATGAATCTTATTTCAATAGTAATTAGGTTTCTTAATTTTACAAAAACCAATTTTCCACGAATCAAATAATAGGTCACATTGAGCATATTATTTAGACGTGTAAATTAAGAACTTATTAATGTCATCTTGTTTAAATATTAGTCCATATTTTATTTAGTTTTAAGCATGTAAACGTGCAGGCTAAAACAAATAAACACATAGAAAACATAATACAAAAACATGACATTAAAATAAACATATAATTCCGAGTACTCTTGCGAGTCTTCTCCAGTTGAAGAACCAAAAGACTCCCTCTTGATAACTAAGAGCAGCCACATGCATCAAATAACTTCATTGGGTAAGTTTTTTGGCCGGATCAAAAATAGAATAATCATGGCAAGCTTAATTAACTTTTAATTATTGATGTATTTTTCCATTAACAAGTAATAATTTATTCGTGTGTATCTAGATATTCATTGATAATTCTATGACAAGTATTGCATATAGTTTTCATAAATATAAATAACAAATAAATAAAATCATATTTCATACAGCCCTAACATGTTTAATAATTGTGTAACCCATAACACACCACACGAACCTGGCTCTGATACCACTGTTGGGATTTAAGATACTACTTTAACCATTAACGCTACGAGTACGCAGCGGATATGGATCTAGTTTTGCGCGTATGATCAACACATATAATTAAACATAAAAAAGGGTAAAAGAAAATGAAAATTTGTAGACCACAACAAATTGAAACTTAGTGATTAAATTATCACCTCTATGGTTGCTCACACGAACACGTCAACCAAATACCTTCGGAATGCTAGCCGTACTTCACATATATCCAAACACCAAGTGTCGTAACCCGAAACGAAATCAAAACCCAAAACAGCCAAGAACTCTATTATGTCCGATATACGTAAGAAACCTGTTCTGTGTGATATATGTTCTGATCCGAGAGCCAATCTACGTGTTGTCCGATATTGGAAAATACTATATCGACCTGATGTAACCCAGTTGTCCGAGAACAACCAGAAACATCAAAACCGAACCATGCGCCTTGAAAGCTTGAAATCGACGAACAACAAGCCTTTAGTAGCATGCTTAGGATTGAAACTAAGTTACTACTAACCCTGGAATCATTGATATAATGGAAAAGCAAGTGCATGAAGTATCAAATGGATTGAAGAAACCCTAATATAGGTTTAAACCAATCATTTATGAAGAAAAGAGTAAGAGTAGATTATTTGTGTGTTTAATTGAAGTATAATTCGTGAGGAATGACCAGGGGAATGGGTGTTTATATACCCATCAAGCCCTAGTTGTGACAAGACTCAAAAACTAGTTTTAATCATTATCACAATTAAACACACTTATCCTAACTCTTTCCAACTTCTTATCCAAGTATTCAAAGCATGTAGACACCTTCTAGAAACCCCTATGTAGCTGGCCAAATCAGTAGGAATAGTGTATTTGTGTCTTAGTCAGTTTTTGTCTTAACGGTTAATACGTAATGCTTTTAAAACGTACTCTATTTCCCCCCAATAGGCTCACAAAATTCTGGTCGTACATGCTTTAATTCATTCACATTATCCCAACATACTTGACAACACATAAATACACATAAAAACAAAAAAGAATAAAATAATATGGAAGAAACCCATGTGTTCTTGGCGTGGGGAAGGTGACACGAGGAACGATGTATTTTGTGACATTGTTGTGTTGGCTGGTCTGTCAGCCCAAGCCGTCCGCCGATTATACCTTATGCTCTCACATTGATATTAGAGAAGCGGGAGCATTGGGTGCCATAAGAATCTCATTTACAATGACTATCACATATCATTATTGTAACATAATTATTTTCTATAATAAAATTAATGTAATATACTAAAACAAATTACATCACTTATAAAAACAGAACCGCAACACCCTCCATCAAGATATGGTTAAAACTTTATAACAACAAACCAATGGCGCACATGGCATAAAAGTGTCATTGTTCATCAAAGATCATGACATCAAAGCATTTTAGAGTGACAGATGTGGTGTGGTCTGATTATGTGTTATTTGTATGACACCTGAACGTCACCCTATCTCCTCCTATTGACATATCAATAACTAAGGGTCTGTTTGGTTTGTAAGTGGGTTTAGGATTATACTTTTGACTAGGATATGAAATTGGGTTTTGTTTGGATTTGCATTTTGATTATAAAATAAAAAATATATATTTGAAATAATATTAATTATTTAATAATTAAATACATTATTTTGATACATAGGAAGTCCAAAATTAATTTACATACACGGTTGTAAGTAATGACACGTAATTCTTGTCAGGATATGAATTTGCTTGTTTGTAAAAGTTGGGTAGTATATCATCTTTACTGAAAACCCTTATTCATGGTGTTTGAGTGGGGCCACATAAAGCTAAACAGGCAACCAAACAATTAGAAAAGTTAAAATCCTAAGTTTATAGGATCATCCCTCAATACCAAACGAACCCTAAAACTTGCTTGTTATGAGTCTCAAAAAAATCCCACTAATAATACACCACTCACTAAAAAAACACAGTCGATCAACAACGCATGTGAATGAGAAATGGTATTTGACGTGTGAATGGCGCAATGACCGGTGTGCATTCAAGTGCCACTTGTTTTTTGGACGTGTTACAAGCTTTTGGTTTCGGTCCTAATTGGTGTAGGTGGATTCAAGGCTGCTTCAGTTCCGCCATGGCGTCGATACAGGTTAACGGGAGTCCTACTCCTGAATTCCCCTTATGTCACGGCTTGAGACAAGGAGACCCCTTGTCCCCTTATCTTTTTATCCTCATTATGGAGTCTCTTCATATAGCTTTCTCTCGTGTAGTTGGCGACGGGATCTTTAAAGGTATTTCTCTAAACGGGCTATGTAACATTTCCTATCTATTCTATGCAGACGATGCAATGTTCATAGGAGAATGGTCTGACTCGAACTTGCACAACATTATTAACATACTCAAATTTATTTTTTTTGCATCGGGGTTAAAGATTAATATCCATAAAAGCCAAGTGATGGGTATTGGGGTTCCTCATAATATTGTTGTTCAGGTGGCGGATAGGATTGGTTGTGTTGTTTTGCAGAGCCAATTTCGTTATCTTGGAATGATTGTTGGCGGTTGTATGTCAAAGAGATCGGCATAGGACGATATGGTACTTAAACTTCAATCTTGTCTTTCCAAATGGAAAGCTAAAACCTTATCGATTGGCGGCAGTTTGACTTTGCTCAAATCTGTGCTTGGCGCCCTTCCATTATACAACATGTCTATTTTTAAAGTTCCTAAAGGGGTGCTGAAAGCTATGGAAGCTATTCGACACAATTTCTTTTATGGCTCAGATCCTTGTGATAAAAAGATCACATGGGTTGCTTGGGACAAAATTCTGGCGTCTATAAATAATGGAGGGCTTGGGGTGTCGAGTATTCATGCTTTAAATCGAGCTCTCATCCTCAAGTGGGTTTGGCGTTTTATGTCTTGTGACGATTCCATTTGGTTCCAGGTTATAAAATCAATATATGGCCCGAATTTGGATTCCCACTCATTGTCTTTCTCCTCTAACTGGTGTTCCATTCTTCGCGAAGTCCAATGTTTAAAAAGTAAAGGGTTTGATTTTTTTTTGTCACTGTAAGAAACGTGTTGGAAATGGTGCTGACACTCAGTTTTGGCTTGATACATGGGTTTCTGACGTGCCTCTAAAAGTCTGTTTGCCTCGTATGTTTGCTCTGGAGTCTGATAAAGAAGTTTCGGTTGCTAATAAGTTAGGAGCTGTTTCGCTCGGTTCTTCGTTTCGTAGGCAGGCGAGGGAAGGTGCTGAGAAGGAACAGTGGTCTGATCTTACAGATCGTATGAGTTCTATCTCTTTGTCGAACATAGCAGATATATGGTTTTGTGATTTGTCGGGAAATGGAGAGTTTAAGGTTAAGGCGATACGTAATTTCCTTGATGATTTGTATCTTCCATCCTCTCTTGTAGTTACAAAATGGTTAAAATGTATTCCAACAAAGATCAACATCTTCGCTTGGCGTGCTCGTGATGACAGTCTGCCAACCCGATGTGGAATCAATCGTAGAGGAGTGACCTTGGACTCCTTGTTATGTCCTCTTTGTGGAGTGGATGTGAAGGATGTACATCATTTTTTTTCGGTGTGAGGTGGCTAGTTCTATTCTTCGAAAAGTTTATCGCTGGTAGGAATTACCCTGGCAAGAGTTTGCCTCTTTTTCGGACTGGGATGGTTGGTTTAATTCGATCCGGCTATCGTCTCCGCTTAAATCTTTTCTGGAAGGAGTTTTTTGTGTCTCGTGGTGGAGAATATGGACGTTCCAAAACCGGTTTATTTTTGATGATAAGACTCCACATCGCTCGGTGCTTTTTGATGATGTTGTTTCGCTTTATTTTTTTGGTGTTGCAATAGATGTAATAAGTCTTTTTCGTGGGAGAATTGGTTGAAGAACCCTATTTAATCTCTTTGTAATATGTTTCTACCATCTTGCTAGCGTTATTAATATATTTGCCGTTAAAAAAAAAAGTGCCACTTGTTTTTTCTTTCTCTTTGGCATGTCAACAACATATCTCACCACTACTCTCAGAATTTTTTACTTAGTAAAGCAATACGTTTTGCATAAAATTTGTATCTTCCAAAAATCAAAATTTCTCTTAATAGTAGGAGTAATAGTTTTTTGAAACTAAATTTTTTAGATTTTTAAAAATAATAAAAACTAATTTAATTTTAAATTTGGCTAAAAAATTAGAAAAAAGAGTGAAAAATTGTTGGAGGAATTTGATAGAGAAAACAATAACATAAAAGTCTAGGTGTCAAATATATGAAAAATAAAAACTTAAAAAAAGATGAAATAGTTAATAAAACTTTACTGGTTGAATTTTAAATAAATTAGATGAAGTAGGTAAAATTTATAATTTTCCATTTTTCAGTAACTTTTTAAAATAAAAAAATGTCCTTACACTTTATACTCTCTAAACTTTATATTTAAATATCTATACTACATTTTAAAAGATGTATTCTTTTGGTTGAAAGTTGAAAATATTGAATGATTGAAAAATATGGGTCCCACTAATCTATACTACATTTATAATTCAAACATCTTAATGCTTATATAAACTATATTATGTGAACACACTAAAGTCATTTGGAGATAAATTATTGACGTGTAATGAAAATAAATAAACGTATGAAGTTATGAACGATGCCATTTTTCAATGTTTTGAAACCCGGTTTTTAAATCGACCTGGTCGAGTCATCGGGTAAACTCGGATTAACCCGGTTTTCTAAATTGTTTACCAACTAATATAATATGTAGGGTTTACGTAACGAGTAACGTATATTATTAGTTAGCTCATAAACTCTGATGTAATGTTTTACTTTCAGCTTTACTAAAAGTTTTTATAGGCTTTTTGATACACGTTTATTTAATATTTTTTCTAGCATTGAATTGTCATATGTTAAGACATTCTATAATTTTAATTTGATCTTTTCATGCTTTATTTTGAACACACACGAAACACTTACCACAATATAGCCAGTAAATTATTTACCACTAACCAAATTTCGCCGTTATGCGCGGGTACTCGTCTAGTATAAAATATACTCGTATAAAACATAGAATAAACAAATATATTAAATATTAAAATAAATTTAATTGATGTATAATTATGATGCGTGCACAAGACTTATATCTAGTAGCCACTAACGATATAAAATAAAATAATAGCTAAAAATGAAGAAGATGTTTACTTCCGAAGGAAAACGTTATTCATGACGCTTACTTTGTCGCAAAAGACATACATGCAAATAACAAAAATAAAAAAGTAGACGTCTACATGAACGAGAGTTTTGATGCGGAAGGAATGATGCTTTGTCCAATCCGGAGTTTGTTTTTCTTTAAAATGTCTTAACAGACTTTTAATGAGCCAACCTCTTAACCGGTCAAACATTTTGAACATTCAGACTGTTTGATTTTTTTTATTCGTTCAGACGCCGTCAAATGTCAAAATCTTTGAATGATCTTGACTTGAAAAAGGTATCTTAATGCCTCTTAATGATATTTAATACACATATAAACCCATTACTTTTATTTTTGTTGTGCATATTTTGTATCGTTTAGTAAACGCTGCTGTGCATATTCCATCTTTATTTTTGTATTCGCTAAATGTTTTCATCCAAGCTGTGCGTATTCCATCTTTAATCTAATGACCCATATTTTAATGCATGAATAAAAGTATACATTTGCATTGTATTTATATATGATTAACATATATAATACAATGGATAAATTATCATCTATTATGAACTCATTACCCTTAGGTAAAATTTATATGCAGCTTTCGGTTATGCTTTACGAGTAGCTTAGAGCATCTTCAATGCATGGTTTTTAAAAGACTTTTCACTATTTATAAACCTTTTGTTAATGACTTTTTACCATTGAAGTGAAAGACTTTTTACAAAGCTTTTAGCAAAAACTTTGTGTTTGCAAACCTATTAATAAGTTTAGTTTGCACCAATTTGTCTTGTTTTCATTATGATTTAAGTTCTTTTGGATACCAAAGTTTTCTAGGATACAAGGGGACTCATCCCCACCATCCATCTCCATCTCATTCAAGGGCTGAGATTAAATCCTCAATTTACACAACTTTCTCCTTTCTTTCTCATAAAGACACACACCCCGTTCTTTCACTTCTCTCTCTACCCCGATCTACTTTCTCTCTCTAAAATTTGAAGCGAACAATCACAACATCATCATGAATCCATCACAATCGATTAACTAGATCGATTACTTAACACGAATTCATATCAGGTTTGTATTCTTATAATCTATGCTTATTTTTTTTAGCTTATTTGATTTTGAATAAGCTTATTAATTTATTTTCATTAGCTTTTTTGAACGAAATATGCCGACTGATAGTTTTTATTTTGATCGAATTATTCCGACTGATTGTTCTTATTTTGATCAATTTATTCTATTTAGCTTTTAATTAGGTGATTTATGTGAATAAGCTTATTTGTTTGAATAAGATTTTTAATTAGATGAGAGTTATAAATAATCTTGAGAATTAGATAGGAGTTATGTGAATAAGCTTACAAATTACACGAGAGTTATGAATAAGCTAGCTTATTAGCTTATGTTGACAAATCGTGAGGTATTTTATGTAAGTTGGATTAAGTTTGCTGATGTAGGCTGCAATAAGCTTGATATATCATGTATGATATATATATATATATCATATATGATATATCATCACTTTTCATATATGATAGATATATCATATATGATAACTGATGATATATCATATATGATATAACTATCATATATGATATATCAAATAAACCATAGGAAAAAACAGATTCTGTATGAGTATTTTTTAGAAAATCAATATAAACTCTTGAAACTTGTCTTCTATCATATATATGAGTAATTTATTTTGGTGTTAAAATGTTGCATAATATGTTCTTTTTATCTTTTATAAATGCAGTCAGACGGAGATGGTGCGATTGACAGCATTGGAGCAAAGCAGAGAGGGATGTTGATTATAACAAGAGGATGTGCATGGATATGTTTTAAGGATCAAGACGGAGTAGGCGTTGTGCATGAATTCATCATTTGATAATCTGTTTTTTTGCATTTTTTTGATTTTGTATAAATTGTTATCATATATGATATCAGAGGTATATCATATATGATTTTACATTAGGTTACGTTCGGTTTGAATTATCATATATGATTCTGTTCAAAAGTACATTTTTATGTTATGAACAAGTGTTTGATTATTAATTGTGCATACTCTTTATTGTAATCATGAATTCATCAGATTCTTTATTTAATAAATCCAAGTTTTTCTTGAGTGTCATATATGATAGTGCATGATCATATACTCCGTATGACTTAATTTATAAAAACCATCATGACATAATACCAAGAAAGTTAAATCATATTAACAAGATGTTGTACGAGATACCAATTGATTACAAAATCGTCCATAAACTTCAAAACTCCATTAGGAGATTACAAGAAAAAACAAACAATAAACGTAAAAGAAAAATTCACGAGCTTATTTATTAAGCTTCTTGGTCTTTTGGATGCTTGTAATGTTCAACACGCCTTGTAAACAACCTTCTCTACACAAAAAAGAAGATTTAATTCAATTTTCAAGCACATAATCATATATGATTTATTTGATCATATATGATATTTAGCTTATATCATATATGATATAGCATATCATATATGATACTTCATTAGCAAGTCATACTAAATATGTTCAGCCAGATTAATCCATTAAAAAAAGAGTTAATTCAATTTTCAACCACATTATCATATATGATATATCTCATCATATATGATATTTTAGCTTATATCATATATGATATAGTATATCATATATGATACTTCACAAACAGGTTACACTAAATATGTTCAGCGAGATTAAGCTAAAAAACCTTATAATTTATGAAAATAAGCTAATAAGTTAGCTTATAATTCATCATAATAAAGGTGATGATTATCAATAAGCTTATTCACATTAAGCATCAAGTTACCTTATCATTTGACATGTTAAATTCATGTAACTTATCAAATAAGCTATAAAAAATAAGATGAGTTATAAGCTTATTCACATCGAATAAGCTAAAAAAGATGAATCAAAACAGATCGAATGAACTTTACCTTATTTATGAAGAGGATGATCGATTTGTGACGGTGATGATCGAAGGATTTGATGTTTGTGTTGATAAATTAAGATGTAAATATGTGTGTGTGTGTGTGTGTGTGTGTGTGTGTGTTTATGTGTGTTTTAGAGAGAAGACGAAGAAGAAATCGATCCCAGAGAGTGGTAGGTGGTGTTAGGTGGGAGGG
The DNA here is from genome assembly GCA_025667525.1 of Glebionis coronaria. Lineage (NCBI taxonomy): Eukaryota > Viridiplantae > Streptophyta > Magnoliopsida > Asterales > Asteraceae > Glebionis > Glebionis coronaria. Next base: position 22,286,240 of record CM046882.1, on the reverse strand, counting down.
GTAAAATGACGAAACTACCCCTCCGCTTTTTTTTTGTTTTTAATATGGGTTGTTGGATAAGATGAGATGGACGGTCCAGATTTGTCCCCTTGTATCCAAAGGATACAAGGTATCTTAAATAACCGGACTCTTTCATTATTGCCAAAAGCTTTTCTAAAGCTTTTACCATTAAAGAGGTTCAAACTAAATGACTTTTTGATACTTATACATTTATGAAATTACACTTTAATAAATGCAAAAAGCTTTTGATAAACTCCACCATTGGAGATGCTCTTAGAATATATCATATAAATCACTTTCGTTAGCTGTAGGCTATGTATATTTAAAGACATGTATCGATGTCGTAAATAGGTTATGAGTAGTTTACGAGATTTGATTGCGGCATATTGTTTTTGAATGTTTTAGATTATCACTTTTTATTGCTGGTTATGTTGTGTATATGACTAATCTATGTAAATTCACTTAAAAATCAGGAATATATAAGGTCCAACAGAAAGTGCACAAATATACTCGTGTTATCTTACTATACACAATGTGTTGATATTTACATTTCTTGGGTACCCGTCAGTGAGAACATGGTGACTACAGAGCAGCAAGACATTGACGGTTGGCTCAGCTGGTCATGTAATATAGCTGCTAAACCGATGCTTTGGCGGCCATTTACAAGTATCTATTTTTCTTGTATCACTGTTTTTTCTTTGTTTAGACAATTAACGTGTCACAATTTATAAAAGATAATTTAGATAATGTTCGCCTGCTGCTGTTATACATACTAAAACTATATAGTACATAAGATGATATTGAATACCTATTTTAAGCTGTTTTGGATCAATTTAAAAGGGATCGGCTCATACGGAATTCGTGCTTAAGCAAATCCAAACACTATATAGTACATAAGATGCTAAAATTTTATTTTTTTGTCAGTTGTGTGAATGGAATAGATCAAGTACCATAATGCATGAAATCCATGGTAGAATTATGTGAAATAAATTATCTGTAATACTAATATTGTTTATTTTCGGAACAAAAAGACATTGATTTCTAATATGAAATAAATGTCATAGGATATGTGAAAACTTAATACGGATTCATGTAATAAGCTAAAGATTAAATGATCACTAAATAGGGGTGCTTGCGAGTCGGGTTTTGTTTCGGATCCAAATTTGGTTTCTGGATCCATAGATTGTGTTATATTGTGGATTTTCCGGGTCATTACGTGAGATGTCGTGTAAGTTCAACTATTCTTTTTTTTTTGTCCTAAAAAGGCCCCTTTTTATAAACCCTTGAATTCAGTTCCGATGAGATAAGTAAATCATAGGGGTGAGATTAGAGGAAAGATTTGCCAAGAAGCTGCAATTGGATTAGTTTTGATCAAACCGTAGAGTTGAGTTCGGGGGAAAGGATATTTTAGTAGATCGGAGAAGGTCAAGCAGTTTCATTCCGTTGAGTGTTGACAAATCGGCAATAAGATTGTTTTGTGGACTTCAAATTCTGCCGTGTAAGTTCAATCATCATTTATACGAAATTTGCCGCATTTGGTAATTGATTTATGATTCTGGATCTTGATTGTTACGAGTAATTAATTTTAGTTTATGAAAACGGCGTATACATGTTAAAAAGAGATTGATCCATGGATGCTTCATAGTCTATGTACATGCGCGGTAGCAATGGAAATGCAAATTTTTCATCCAAAGTCCAAAATTTCAAAATTTCAAATTCAGTTTCAAATTCAGTTTCATAGTCTATGTACATGCGGTAGCAACGGCTTGGATTTGTGTCTTATAAAGATTAATTGAATTTGTGTATCAATTTTGTTTGGCGCATTCCATATTTCATTATCTTTTTTTTATAAAACTTTATGTTATTTCGAAAATGATGTTCTGGCTGCGATTTTATAAAGAGCTGGTGAATCTCAAGTGTATGCCGAGGAATTGGTTGCAGGGAGCGGGGGGTACGGTAGGGTAGTATAATATAGTGGTTTTTATGTAACATTCTACGAGGATAGTAATCCGAAGTTTATTAAGGAGGTTGCTGAATAGATGGCTCACATTTTCACATTCTTATCTCTTTTTCATAGGATCAAGATAACAAGAAAGTAAGAAATAGAAATTTTCATGAAACAAGACATTTCAGCTGGTTGTGTAAATCATGCATCAAGCCAGGTTCATTCCATGAGTTTCCAATTAAAGCACAACCATAAGATAGGTTCGTAATTTCATGGATGTGATTGAGATAGGGAACTAATTTGACAGAATGTAGCATCAGCATAGCCTTGTGTCCATCTCAATAAACTTTGAGCGAGTCACTGAGAGTCTGAGACCATGTGGTGCAAAACTGGCTTCCTGATGATTTATATAGTGACTTATCTTCTTGATATCTGCTTATTCGCATGTATATGTCAAGAGTCTTCTTAACTTGTGAGCAAATTAGTTGTGCTATGAATGGTACATAAACTCGAGTAAAAAGACACTTCTTAAACTTCTTTTTTGAGTTTGGATGAGAAAATCTATCATCACTCCTATACATGTCCTATTTTTTTATTTTTTTATTTTTTTATTTTTTTTTAGCAATTCAATAAGAATGAATTAATAATTATAATTTACATATTAGGAGAAAGCAAACGGGCAACAAGCTGCGCCGCATGTCCTATAAGTTCATGTTTTCCGGAAACTACCTAATTTTTATTTAAGACATTTAAGCTAGTCGATATTGAATCCCAGATTCATAAACGCGTGATATTGTGTTTGCTGCTTCGTTGATCTTACTCTATGTAAAGAGGATATTTCAGATTTGAAAACGAATAAAATTTTCAAAATATTACAGATGGGACGAAGAGTGAGGCAGTGTTCTTAGGAAAGATTCCTGGAAAGCCACAATGGTATATTTGATGACAACGATACAATCTCCAGATTACATGAGACTGTTCTGCACTATGTCGTCTCTTTCCTTCCAACTTTAGAGAAAGATCAGGTCCGGATCCTGTCAAGAAAATGGAGACGAATTGCTGCACAATCACAAAAAAAGTTCTCTCTGACTGGACGCAGATTAGATGATCAGGAATTATCAAGGATTTTGGCGGATGACTTCCACTCGGCAGACTCTCTTAGGCTAAGAAGGTGCTCTGGGATGAAAACACTGAAACTAGAGAATTTCAACCTAAAAACTGTTGAGCTAAACTATTGTGGAAGCTTGAAAAGCGTAGAACTCAACACACCACGTCTTGAGACTTTTCGATTTCTTGGACCCCGTATGAGGCCATGCATAATTGATTTTGGCATCTGCAAGCAGATGAAAACTATAGATTTAAGTGGGGTTGCCATGAACAACATGATGTTTATGGACTGCAACAAAACATTCCCCCTTCTTCAAGTCTTGACCTTAAGTCGTTGTGATATGACGGGATGTATAAAAATATTAAGTAATTCACTCCGTGAGTTATGTTTGTTGCAATTTAATGAGTCGAAAGAAATCACAGTCACTGCCCCAAACCTAGTTCATATCACTTACAGTGGCAGTACAATATGTTCTTTTTACAACATGAACGTTGACCGTCTCTTTGCAGCTGATATTGGACTATACCCCAGTCGGTATAAAAAGCGTAATGACACATGGTTTCGTAATTTGAATGAAATGCTTCAATGTCTGAAGCCGAAAAGGTTGGTGATTAAGACTAATTCTGAGAAGGTACGTTTTGGAAAACCTTAGTTTGTGAATATATGTTTATATTATGTTTTATATTTGTTAAACTTAATTTGGTCTTCTTGTTGTAATGTAGAATATTATAATACCGAAACAACTTAGACAAAATCTTACGCCTCCACTGGATGAAACTAATCTGATACTAGTAAATATCATCACTTCAAGAACAAGAGATACTATCGATCTTGTTGATCTTGCCGATTCAATGCTTTGGATTTCACCTCGGCTTAAGGTTGTTCGAGTTCATTTACAGAGTTTGTTTGTTGCAAGACTAAAGGTACTATTTCTAACTATTAGAATATACGCAAATTCATTAATTAACAGTACTGCAAAGATCATACTTCGGATAGTTTTAGAAAATGGTGGTCATTTTGTTGTAAATACATTGTTGTGACTTTTTGTTAAGAAACAATTTTGTAAACTTTTTGTTCTGCTAACATGCAGTTGGTTCATGGGGTCTATTCAAGAAACCAAGAGAACTCATGCAGCTTGTGCACCTCGCATCCCATAAGATGTTGGCGCCATTCAGTGACGCAATTTGATGTTATCGAATTAAGGAAAAACTTACTCAAGTGGTATCTCAAGTGTTATCTCAAGGAAAATTTACAAAAGGTTGACCGCGTTGCCATAGACGGGCCAATAGATTGACAGGTTAATGGTGGCTTGTTTTTGGATATTAGTACTTTTTGTTGTTATAAGTTTATTGAGAAAAACCATCTGATCAAAGTGATTATTTCGTGTAAGATGGGTTTATTATTTATCTTTTCTGGTCAACCCGATATGTAGCTGTTGAATATAGTTTCCTAAGATAGTTAGTATCTTGATTAGGTTTCTTTCCTTATTGTACGGTAAGTGTGTCGAGTGGGCTTGGCCCGAGTTTGTAACCGACCCCCTCACCCTATAAAAGCAGGTGAGGGGGTGTTGCTCAAATCACACCGTAGCTTCTATTCTTTCTACTGTAATCGATCGATTGGTATAATAAAGTAAATCGTTTGGTTACCTTTGTGTCGTTCTTCTGGGTTTCATTCGTTGCATCTCCGCGATCTTCTTTACAGCGATCTAGGTTCCGCATATCGATCTTCGGGTTGTTGGTGGTGTCGATTCCAACAGTAGCTTTGTCCACATTCGATAGCTCATTAAGCAATCATAGTCTCTTATCTATTGCTTGGTTCAAAATATACTTGATAGAACTAAAAAAAGATGCCAGAGTACAATTTTTTAATCCATTTCTGTAGTAAGAACTTTATTTGGTTAAATCATGTTATTACGTAGTATAACTGTGAGCCTTTTTTTTTGTTCAAAATATCGAAAGAAATTTAAGCAACCACTTTTTGTAAATATCACTGGATTGGCAGGTGTTATGTTTTGGTCGGGTAGGGCCCGTTTTAACCTTGGGATGACCGCTTTGACCGGGTCTGACCCATTTTGGTCGGTCTCTGGGATGTTTTGACAGGGTCTTAGATGTTTTCCCGGGTCTAACCCGTTTTGAGTGGGTCTTAGATGTTTAGGCCGGGTAGTTCTGTTCCGTTTTGGTCGGGTCTGAGATGTTTTTGCTTAGTCTGAGATGTTTTGACCAGGTCTGATCCGTTTTGACCTCGTCTGAGATTTTTTGACCAGGTCTGACCCGTGTTAGCCGGGTCTGATCCGTTTTCATGTGCTTCTAAAAGGACCAACTTTAGTTTGAATCAGTCGCGCAACCTGAAGATATGATTCTTAAAGTATTCAAAGAGGGTAGAGTGGCTAGCTATAGAGTTCAACAAATCACTCGTAGCAGACCCTCGTATTGACATCTCTACAGTTCCTTTTTGCATTACCATTCGCAGACGTTTCTACTAGAATTCAGGTCATTGGTTTAGTGTTTTATACCATTCTGCTATAAGCAATGCATAGATAATAGTATACACACACTATGACTTAAGTTGACGCTCAACGAATGTACAGTTGGTTGATATAATTGCTAGTTTGTCAAGTGTTACCTCCTCCTCATCAGATGACTAGTGGCCTTTAAATAGACAGACCATCAATATCATATTATCAGTTATCCAAGAATCTTGTGCGTCTTCTTGCCAGGCCAGATTCCCAATTTCCACTTCAATCCAGGCGAGTTAGTCATACTAGAACGAAAGTTTTATAGACATTACCAGAAACGTTACCATGGATGAGTAACGTGATGTCTGACACACCTTTCCATTCCTCCAACACACACAAAACTACTAAAAAGGTCAATTCCGGTGAGCTAGTAAGAAATATGCACTAAATGATTCCAATCCTCTCATAACAACCTAAGGGATTGTTATAGACCTCAAACCCCGACCACACTTTGGCTTTGATTCATGAAGTCCTGTGATGCACTCTCAATGTCAATATGTAAGTGAGACGAGCTATAACATGAACATCTGTAGATTTTTTACATTTGAGCATGAGTGTACTGAGCTTAGGCGTGATTAGAGTTAAATAAAATACATGATTAGGTACGGTCCAATGACACGTTTTTAGGTTGAGAAGGTGAATACGAGGATCTTCAAGTCCTAAGACACATATCAATTTACGAACTTGAAGATTAGGGAAGCTTGTTTAATCAATAGATAAGCACGCATTCTTCACCTCTATGTCAACGAGATAATAAACTGCATTAGCAAAAACAGAACAATCAACTTAGATGTAACATCTCAAAATCGGTTTTTATGTATTTTATTACCAGAATGTTTTGCGTAACTTTCACTACGACTTTATATGTTGAATGTTGTAGGTGATTGGCTAGTCAAACCCCCGTCGTAAGACTATGTATAAATATCATGGTTTTAGAAGTATATGTTATTGCTATTAGAATACCATGTGTTAAAATTTTAAGGAAATAAGTCCTCATTGTAATAGTTAATGAAAAGGACTAACGGTGCAAAAGAATTAGCAACAGGGACTAACGGTGCGATGTTAAGTCATGAAGTTACAGAATTGCCCTTATGGTTTTTGGGGGAAAAAGAAGTATTATCCTTATTTGCTTTAGAATAATCATAAGAAAACTAGAAAGAAAGAATCAAGAACAAGTAATACGATTGTATGATTAATGATGAATAAGAAGGTTTAAGCTTAGAAATCCATTCCTCAATCAAGGTATGTAAGTGTATATGATTCATGTGATATTGAATTTAAGGGTTTCTATTAATTGATGGTTTGTGTTAATTTGGGGATTATGTGAATTAGGGGGTTATGAACCCTAGCTTTTATTTGGGATAGAACATGTTACTAGAAATCATTTTATGATGAAATCATGTGTTAGAGTTATGTTTATTAGATGGTTAAGAGATGGGTAAGAGATCATGTTATGAGCATACTCCATGTTTATGTTTGTTTAGTTAAGGGGTGTTTGGTTTAAGCTTTTAAAAGTATTATTAGACATGTTATAAGTGTTAATTCTATTGTAAATGATCCCTAACATGTTATATAAGCTGATTTATGAGTTTACACATGATTAGAACAGTTTATGATTGGTTTTGGGTCGTTTTCGACATGTTTAAAATCAGGACACCAAGCTTTGCAGAAATTTGCGCAGACTTTGAAAAATCATAGAAAAATAACCGTAACTTCGTTTGAAGTGTGACTTACTTTTTCGGAAAGGCGAAAGAATCTACTTTCTAGCAAAATTGGTTGCAGTTCTGAATTCCAGGTTTAATATGGTTAGAAACAGGAAAGTCCAACAAACTGCATAAATTCTACATAAAATTGGCTTTTAGTAAAAGTGTTTTAAGGATGGAATAGCATCTTACGTGTTTATATTTAAGTGGTTTAGACCCAATACATGTTAGATATATGAATTTGCAGGTTCTAATTGTCCTTGTATAGTCATATTATGATTAGGTACTATTTGGAAAGCTTACGGAAGCATAATCAAGACTTAGAGGTGAGTAACGGATTAACTTCATGTACTAGTTTAAACATGAGGCCGGTAAGAATGATTCGTAGCTTCGGTTTTAGCTGAAGGTTATCACGTTTAAAGAATCGGAAGTAGTCGACTATTATTTATCATAATTCGGGTTTAGCCAAATACTAGTCAAGTTAAGATGCTCACAAGGAGCATCCTTATTATGCTAAGGGTACTCACAAGGAGTATCATATCCATGTTAAATATGCATACAAAGAGCATCATTGTATAATAGTTTGCTTTAGAAATGCATCACTGACATGAAGCGTACCCAAGAAGTCCATGATATGGAATTCCCGTTCAAGCATCTTAAGTGGATAACCCGTGCTTATATAGTAGCATCCTAAGTGGATGACCCAAGCATCCTAAGTGGATGACATGTGCTTAATTCACAAATAACGTCCTTTGTGGATGACCCAAGTCAAACAAGCACATTCAAGTTACATGAAGACTAGTGGTCGTACCATATATAGAATTATTTGTTTATAGATTCATGTATCATATTTACAAGTATTATTCAGATTTCATTATCTCCCTAAGTCGTAAGGACTTACCATTCTCAGTTTATGTCTTATGTAGGTAATTGAAGATAGATATTGTGGGCTTGTAGATAGTAACTAGAAGTGCATTTTGGGAGAAGACGGTTACGCTCGATATAGGTGACGAGCGACTCATTCTAGCACTTTGATATTTCTTGTAACGCCCCTTATGTTTTCAGAAGTTTAAAACAGTGTCGAATCATGTTTATGTACAGCTTCAAGTAGTCTTAGTAATTTATGAACAAGTCATGTAAGTAATGCGTCGGAAATTGGAGCGTTTGGCAAACTCTCTAATTTTGAAGTAGCACGTTTCCGTTTGCCATGTTATGTATAGGAATTTCCAGCTTATATATATTAATAGATGTTAAAGTTTTGAATGGGTTTCATGTCGGAACAATGTATACAAAAAAATAAATTAAATAAATAAATACTCAAGTCAAGGGCGTTTTAAGTTGGTATCAGAGCGTTTCGTTTGAGGTATCTGAGTATTCGCCGTTAGTAGGAGGGTATTCAGACTCAAACCATAGCTCTTTATTGGCCATAGAATATATAGACCTTATTATGTACCATGTAGATTTTATTAGAACTATCACTGTTCATGATTAGTATATGAGATATGTTATGCTTAGTTAACTTTAGCATGTATAGAATACCATTTTCAGTAGCTCACGTAATAAGTTATCGTATGCTTTATTAGATCATGGTTAGAAGAAGTTAGAATATAGTACATTAGTAGATTATATGTTAGAACATGAAGTTTATTTTATGCTTAGTACAGAAATAGTAGAGTATCGATATCAGAAGAGAACATGATGACAGATAGGTTGTGTTAGTTATGATTCGGGATGGAATATGATGGCAATAATGACATGTTTAAGTGACGCAAGTATTATGACGCCTGGCCAACGTGATATTAGTTACGTCATATAACTTGAAATTATTGGGATCATAAACGTTCCGAGGAATTTCTAAAATGATCCTAGGCAGACAAGCAGAGCACTGACTAATAGAATAGTACTTGTTAATATTAGCAATTAAATAGATAGAATATGTTTATAGAAATTTGGATTGTGATTATAGATAGACAATTTTAATCTCATATGTCAAAGTGTAACTTTTAGTTCACAGGAAATGACAAGTATTCAAGAAAATCCAGAAATGAGTACAGAAAAGCGCCGACCCGTGAATGTTGATCAAGTGGACCGAGCATAGCACATGAAACAGCTTCAGATAATATACAATTGAATGAAACAGATCAAGATCAAGATCAGTTAAAGAAATTGATAGCGGGTGAAGTTTCTCGGGCATTAGAAACATTAGTTCCAACTCTCGTGAGCGAGGTTAGAGAAACAGTTAATCAGGTAGTGAGCAATGAATTTAATAAGAGAAATGATGTTCCACGCACAGGCAACATAGCAGAACATGCAATCGGGATTAACCAACAACAGCATAACAACTTTGGGTACAAAAATTTTGGGGCATGTGATCCTCCTGAATTTCAAGGTGAACAAGATCCGATACTTAGTCATAGGTGGCTGCTAGATATGGAAGAGGAATTTAATGTAAGCAGATGTCCAGCTGAATTTAAAGTTAGATTTGCTGCATATTTGCTAAGGAAGCGTGCGAAGGACTGGTGGGATTTAACAAAACGTAGTAAGGGAATAGAAGTGATAGGCAAAATAGAATGGCAAGAATTTGTAGATATGCTTCTTAAAGTTTTCGCACCAGAAGCGGAAGTAAGAAAGATCCTAAGAGCATTTCTTGGAATGCATCAAACAATAGAGACTGTCAGTGAGTTCACTGGGTTGTTCAATGATCGAGCCCGATTTGTACCTGAGTATGAGTATGCTGATGATGAGAAGAAACAGATGGACCATTATAGAGAATTGCTAAGAAAAGATATTCGGGAGTTTTTTTCTACAACTAATTGTCGGCACTTTAATGACTTGATGAATGCATCACTTGATCGGGAACAAGAAACCATGAGGGATGTACCGAGTCCCCTGAAAACAAAGCATGACCAAAGGGATTGTTCATCAAAAAGGGCAAAAATAGAAGGATAAAGGAAATATAGATAAAAAACAACAGGGAGTAGTCTGAAAGTTGATTATCCAGTGTGTAGGAATTTCAAGAAGAGGCACTTTGGTGAATGTCGAGCGGGAAGGAATGAGTGCTATCGTTAAGGTCAGACTGGTCATTTCAGCAGGGATTTTGTACCACCAAGGAGATTATGTGATTTATGTAACGGAATAGATCATGATAGTAAGGATTGCCTGCAAAAAAACCCGTGATACAAACCGATAGACAATACAAAAATGCAGACCATAAAGAAATGAGCAATGCAAGAACACGGGGTCGTGCGCATATGACTTTAGAAGAAGCCGCAACTAAGCATGAAGTCGGTGAAGGTTCAAGTACTGTAAATATACATTCGTAAGTTATGTTAGATAGAATTCAAAGTTAGTATTAACAAAATTATCCCATGCATAAGAATAAGCTTAGCAGGGGAGATATAAAAGATAGAATTTAAGTATACTATTTTTCCCTAGGTGTTCGTGAGGAAACGGACAATTTTAGTGGGGGAGAGTTGTAACATCTCAAAATTGGATTTTATGTATTTTATTATCAGAATGTCGTTGCGTAACTTTAACTACGAATTTATAAGTTGAATATTGTACGTGATTTGCTAATCAAACCCCGTGGTAAGACTATGTATCAATATCATTGTTTTAGATGTATATTTTATTGCTATTAGAATACCATGTGTTAAAATTTTAAGGAAATAAGTCCTCGTTGTAATAGTTAATGAAAAGGACTAACGGTGCAAAAGAATTAGCAATAGGGACAAACGGTGCGGAGTTAAGTCATGAAGTTACATAATTGCCCTTATGGCATTTTAACCTTAAAATTACTCTAAATAGCCTCATTATTACACGTGTATTGATACGTGTTTTCTCTGAGGTTTTTGGGGGAAAAAGAAGTATTATCCTTATTTGCTTAAGAATAATCATAAAGAAAACTAGAAAGAATGAATCAAGATCAAGTAATATGATTGTATGATTAAAGATGAATAAGAAGTTTTAAGCTTAGAAATCCATTCCTCAATCAAGGTATGTAAGTGTATATGTTATGATTCATGTGATATTGAATTTAAGGGTTTCTATTAATTGATGGTTTGTGTTAATTTGGGGATTATGTGAATTAAGGGTTTATGAACCCTAGTTTTTATTTGGGATAGAACATGTTACTAGAAATCATTTTATGATGAAATCATGTTGTATATCATGTGTTAGAGTTAGGTTTATTAGATGGTTAAGAGATGGGTAAGAGATCATGTTATGAGCATACTCCATGTTTATGTTTGTTAAGTTAAGGGGTGTTTGGTTTAAGCTTTTAAAAGTATTTTTAGACATGATATAAGTGTTCATTCTATTTTAAATGATCCCTAACATGCTATATAAGCTGAGTTATGAGTTTACACATGATTAGAACAGTTTATGATTGGTTTTGGGTCGTTTTGGACATGTTTAAAAGCAAGACAACAAGCTTTGCAAAAATTTGCGCAGACCTTGAAAAATCATAGACAAATAACCGTAACTCCGTTTGGAGTGTGCCTTACCTTTTCGGAAAGGAGAAAGAATCAACATTCTAGCAAAATTGGTTGCAGGTCTGAATTATAGGTTTAATAGGGTCAGAAATAGGAAATTTTAGCAGATTGCATAAATTCTACATAAAAATGGCTTTTAGTAAAAGTTTTAAGGATGGTAGCATCTTACGTGTTTATATTTAAGTGGTTTAGACTCAATACATGTTAGATAAATGAATTTTCTGGTTCTAATTGTCCTAGTATGGTCATATTATGATTAGGTACTATTTGAAAGCTTACGGAAACATAATCAAGACTTAGAGGTGAGTAACGGATTAACTTGATGTACTAGTTTAAACACGAGGTAAGAATGATGTGTAGCTTCGGTTTTAGCCGAAGGTTATCATGTTTAACGACTCGGAAGTAGTCGACTATTATTTATCATAATTCGGGTTTCGCCGAAAACTAGTCAAGTTAAGATGCTCACAAGGAGCATCCTTATTATGCTAAAGGTACTCACAAGGAGTTTCATAACCAAGTTAAATATGCTTACAAAGAGCATCATTGTATAATAGATTGGTTTAGAAATGCATCAATGACATGTAGCGTGCCCAAGAAGTGCATGATATGGAATTCCGGTTCAAGCATCCTAAATGGATAACCCGTGCTTGTATAATAGCATCCTAAGTGGATGACCCAAGCATCCTAAGTGGATGACATTTGCTTAATTCAGAAATAACGTCCTTTGTGGATGACCCAAGTCAAAAAAGTACATTCAAGTTACATGACGACTAGTAGTCGTACCATATATAGAATTATTTGTTTATAGATTCATGTATCATATTTACAAGTATTACTCAGATTTCGTTATCTCACTAAGTCGCAAGGACTTACCATTCTTAGTTTATGTCTTATGTAGGTAATTGAAGATAGATGTTGGGGGCTTGTAGATAGTAACTAGAAGTGCATTTTGGAAGAAGACGGTTACGCTCGATATAGGTGACGAGCGACTCATTCTAGCACTTCGATATTTCTTGTAACGTCCCTTATGTTTTCAAAAGTCCAAAACAGTGTCGAATCATGTTTATGTACTGTTTCAAGTAGTCTTAGTAGTTTATGAACAAGTCATGTAAGTAATGGGTCGGAAATGGGAGCGTTTGGCAAACTCCTAATTTTAAAGTAGCACGTTTCTGTTTGCCATGTTATGTTCAGGAATATTCCAGCTTATATATATAAATAGTATGTTAAAGTTTTGAATGGGTTTCATGTCGGAACAATGTATACAAAAAAAACCTCGAGTCAAGGGCGTTTCATTAGAGAATAAACATTATTAAATCAAGAATAATCATCTTACTCCTATGAACAACATCACGAGCGCTTGATGAATAGATCAATCATACTTCCGCCTTGCAATAATTTCTAGTGCATGTGCTACTGACTTCTGTTAGTAATCTTTACCTCGTTGACAGCAAAATCCTATGTCAGCAATCTTCTTCCTGCCACGTGGCATTATAAACATAGCACAAGCTTACAATAGTAAGAACCAATGGCAAAACACCGGATCTACATCGCCAAGACCGAAGAAAAAAATTCTGATATGGAAAGCGACGTCAGATAAACACATCTTCAATCAAATAACAAAGTGCATTATCAAGGCTAGTACGCACTAATTCAACAACTTTTAAATTATATTCAAGATATCAATGCCAATACGGGAGGCTCATTTGGACTAGGCTGGCTCGTTTTGGTTCAAGTCTTTGTCTGTTTTATCCACATTGTAGTTTACAAGGTGAGTCAAATGGCAAATTTATAAGCCTAAGATTAACATTTTTTTGCTCGGAACTAGTATTTGGTTCACCCAAAAGTCCGATGTAATGCAGCCCACCATGGTAAGCTTTTCTATTGTGGTTTAATACCAAAATTGTAAAAAAAACCATGGTATGTTCTAGGTGTACGTAAATACCGTGTGATAATCTTGGATATCTAACTTGAATTGTGTTGAATTCACATTCCATTTAAAGTATTTCGACCCTATGGTGCCTGGGTTACACGAAATCCTTATCGGGATAATTCAAGTAGAAACACTTTGATTCTAGGCACAAGAAATAAAAGCAAGAACAGAGAGAATTGTGTTTTTCGTTATGTTCATATGAGACCAAATTCTGTTGATTAACAAACATAAAACGGTTACAAGCAGTTAAAATTAAACAGTTACAACTGTTCACCAACAGGTGTGTTGGTTAGGTTTTCACGGGACAATTAAGACCAATCCTTAAGCGGGACCCTAGCAAGGGGCTATGCCCATTGACCTCGCAAGGAGCGCTGCCCCTTTACCCCGCAAGGGGCGCAGCCCCCTTGACCCCTGCACTTTCGTCATGGGCGATAACATATTAGCTCAATGAGTGTGCACTCCGCATTTCCCTAACTCTTGTCAGAAACGGAAATTAAATCTCATTGGTCTCCAGTAAATCCCGATTAACTAAAATAGTTGATGACACTAAAATCACCAACAAATCCCCCCCTATTTTAGTGTAATCCTTGATCTACTAAGATATATATATATATATATATACAGATTTATACAAGTATAATAAGCAAACATAACAAAACAAACAAAGGCATAAATGAAAATGTCTTGCGATTGAATTTTCATCTTAGTATAATACACATTCCAAATATTCGAGAATCGGGGTGTCATAACGATTGCAACCGTCAACTCATGTGAATACCCGAAGATACTATACACATAAGTTTCTAAAACACTCTACGGTTCAGTCTTGACACTATTACAAGCCATGTGTCCCTATCTATTAATGAACATATAAAAAGCCAAGTCCAAGCTTCTTGAAGCGGCAAAACTTCATGCTGATATAGGTGGTCCTTTTAATCTTGCTCCTGCATGCAATTTTTCAAAAGAACCATTAAGAAGATAAACTTCAACCTAACTTCACTTGCAGGTCTGAACACATACCTTGGGATAATAAACACATGCGTTCCAATCTCTAGCTATGAGCTTTCCACATTGAATTCAGCTTATAACGTTTTATTAGAAGGGAATTTGTTATCTCATAGGTAGTAGATCTAGATTCACTTCAAACCCATCCCAATAACCAACTTATTCACTGAGTCTCTAGCTAACGCCTTCGTCAAGTGGTCAGCTAGATTATGTTGTGACCAAACAAACTCAATAGATATCACACCATTCATGATTAGCTTCCTAATCATACTATGTCTAACACCCAAGTTTCTAGACTTGCCATTATATATTTGACTATAAAATTTAGCCAAAGTGCCAGCACTATCACAATAAATAGAAATTGGTGATATTGTTTGGCCATATTGGAATCTCATGTATCAAGTTCCTTAGCCAGACTGCTTCTTTACCAGCAGTAGCCAATGCTACAAATTCAGATTCCATAGTTGAATTAGTGATGCATGTTTACTTCTTAGAAGCCCATGAAATTGCACGTCCCTCAAGCAAGATCACCCATCCACTAGTAGAAGATGAATCTTCAACATGATTTATCCAGCTAGCATTCGAATAACCTTCTAACACCAAAGGATATCCAACATATGATAAACCATAATCCTTAGTACCTTTCAAGTACTTAAATACTCTTGTTATTTCATGCCAATGCTGTCTACTAGGATTACTAGTAAACCTACTCAACCTACCAACTGCATAAGCAATATCAGGTCTAGTGCTCGTCATAGCATACATCAAAGAACCAATGGCTCTCGAGTATTCGAGCTGATCCACAGGTTTACATGTATTTGGCATAAGCTTTTCTACCGGATCCATGGGAGTACTCACCGGAGAACAATCTTCACAATTGAATTTCTTGAGTATTTTCTCAATATAATGAGATTGTGTAATTACAATCCCTTTATTTTCACGTTTAATCTTAATACCAAGAATAACGTCAGCTTCTCCCATGTCTTTCATGGATAACTTAGATGACAAAAACATTTTAGTTTTATCCACTTGATTTTGGTATATACACATTTGTTATATACACATTTGTCTGATTGGTTTAGGAGGAAACCACTAGAAAACACAACCTCATCAAACTTTTGATGCCACTGCTAAGGTGCTTGTTTTAGCCCATACAATGACTTAACCAACTTACACACCATATGCTCTCTACCGGGCATAACAAATCCTTCTGGTTGCTTCATATACACTTCTTCTTCCAAATCACCATTTAAAAATGCTGTTTTGACATCCATTTGATGGATAACTAAATTGTGAATAGCCGCCAAAGCTAACAACAATCTAATAGTAGTGATATGAGCAACTGGTGCGTAGGTATCGAAATAATCGATTCCTTCCTTTTTTTCTAAAGCCTTGGATTACCAATCGAGCCTTAAACTTGTCAATTGATCCATCGACTTTCATCTTCCTTTTGAAGATCCATTTGCAACCTGGTGGTAAATCAGACAAGACCCATGTATTATTTTCTATAATTGAACCAATCTCATCATCTATTGCTTCTTTCCAAAAAGCAACATCTCGAGATTACATAGCTTCATTATAGGTTCTTGGAACCTCCTCTATACTATAAAGTAAGAATATTGAGATCCAATTTGATCTCTTGACCCCTCAACTAAATATACTTGAAAATCATAACCATATGATTTAGCCTTTCTAGCTCTTTTACTCTTACGAGGTTCAGAAATTTCACCTGGTACATCATCTGAATGCTCATCCCTTTGAAATTCATTCAAATTTGGTATGACATCCTTTGGTCTAGGTATTGAAGAGAAACGAATCTCATAAAATATTGCATTTCTTGATTCTATAAGTGTGTTACTTGAAAAAGAGTCATTAGGTTCTATAACATAAAACCTATATGCATAGGAATGCTCAGCATATCCAACAAATATGCAATCAATATCCTTTTCACCCAAAGTTTTCCTTTTATAGTCGAGAAGACTAAAAACGGCCCGACATCCTCAATATCGCAAACTGTCAAGTTGGGTCGTTTCTTTACCAAAGTTCATATGAGTTAGTCTTGTTCATTTTATTAGGAACCCTATTCAATAGATAGCAATCCGTTAACATGGTTTCTCCCCAGAACCCGTCACTCAAACCAGAGTAAGACTACATGGAAATAACCATTTCATTAAGAGCTATATTTTTCCTTTCAGCCACACCATTTTGTTGGGGTGTGTAAGGAGCTGTAGTTTCATGAATGATTCCTAAAGATTGGAAATATACAGGATCATAGTATTCACCACCTCTATCTGTGCGTAAGGTTTTAACCAAGTCATTTTGTTGCAATTCAACTTCTATTTTATAAATTCTAAATTTATCTAGGGCTTCATCTATTGCGTGCAGCAAATAAATATAGCAAAACCTAGAGGCATCATCTATAAAAGTGATAACATACTTCTTGTTTCCTAAAGATGGTGTTGCATGAAAATCACATAAATCACTATGTATTAATTCAAGTATGACAGATTTCCTTGTTATACTTTTAAATGGTTGCCTAGTGATTTTTGTTAACATGCAAGTATTACATTTTCTAGCATTTCCATCAATAGCAGGAATTAAATCATCTTTAGACATTTCAAGCATTCTTTTATAGTGCACATGTCCTAAACGAGCATGCCATAATGAGGTATTAACAACAGTAGAAGAAGACATATAAACAAAACCAGAATCACCAAGAACTTTATTCAAATTTAACATAAACATTCCATTTTCCAAAAATTCTGGCATCGGGGTAGACAAAACATACAAAACCTTTAAAGTTTTCAACAGGAAGTGCATCTTTTTCTACCATCGCCTAAAGTCATGCCCTTCAAACTTACCCAGTTTCCCAAAATTCGTAGTCATCTCTTTTACAGTACTTCCTCCAACCATGATTAACACAGAAAATACTTTATATGTTTGTACGTAAGTAGGGTGTGATAATCTTGGATATCTAACTTGAATCATATTGAATTCACTTTCCGTGTAAAATATTTCGACCCTATGGTGCTTGGGCTACACGAAATCCTTATCAGGATAATTCAAGTAGAAACACTTTGATTCTAGGCACAAGAAATCAGAGCAAGAACAAAGAGAATTACGTTTTTCGTTTTGTTCATATGAGACCAAAATTCTGTTGATTCTAGGCATAATAAGATAACTAAGATGGGCTACGCCCGATAATAATAACAAATGCATGGGTTAAATTTAATTCGGCTAATATATATTGGATATGGTTTATACAGTCTGAAAAAATAAATTTTACTTTAACCGATGATCCCATATTGTTATCGTTACGAGTTAGGGTTGTATAATTTATCTTTTCGGGTCAACCTGATAAGACCAGATATCTTTAGAAAGTTCTTTCTACTTGTAGCTCGGTCCACATTCGATAACTCATTAATAAATCACAATTATTTATCTATTGCTTGGTTCAAAATATACTTGATAGAACTAAAACAAAGATGCCACCGTGAGTATAGTTTTTGTTAAACCATGTTATTATGGAGTATAACTCTTGAGACTTTTTTTCTATTCAAGATATCAAAAGAAATTTAAGCAACCACTTTTCCTAAATATCACTGGATTGGTAGGTGCTATGTTTTGGCCTGGTATGACCCGTTTTAACCAGGGGATGACTCACTTTGACTGGGTCTGACCCGTTTTGGCCATGTTTAAGATGTGTTTATCGGGTCTTAGATGTTTATGACCCTTTTTTAGAGGGTCTGACCCATTTTTGCCAGGTTTGATCCGTTTTGGCCGGGGGTGACCCTATGTGACTGGTATGATCCTGTCTGACTTGGTCTGACCCATTTTGTCCGGTTCTGGCCCGTTTTTGGTCGAGTCTGACCCGTTTTGGTGGTCTGATCCATTTTGACCAGGTGCGCCGCGTTTTGACCGGGTCTGAGACGCTTTCACCGGGTCTGACCCGTTTTAGAGGGATCTGATCCGTTTTCATGTGCTTATAAAAGGACCAACTTTCAGATGATGCAGACAAAATAAACTACAGGAAGTCCTGTAGTTTCTTTTCATGTGATCCGTTTTCATGTGCTTATAATGTCAATATGTAAGTGAGACGAGCTTCAACATGAAGTCCCTGAGTGTACTGAGTTTAAGTGTGATTAGAGTTAAAGAAAATATGGAGTACATGATTAGCTACGGTCCAAACCGTTCAATGATAGGTTTTCTGGTTGAGGATCTTCAAGTCCTAAGACGCGTATCAACTTAAGAACTTGAAGATTAGGGAAGAGCCTATTCAGCTCGTTTAACATATTCAAGTGTAACTTTTTAGCATTGGCATTTGATTTATATAATACATAGATAACCACGCATTGTTCACCTTTAAGTCAACGGGGTAGTAACATGCATCAGCGAAAACAAAATGATCAACGCACACTAAGCAATATACTGCAGTCTGAAAACTTATTGTGGCTATACGTCTTGTATTACTAAGAGAAGATAAGTCATTTCATAATCATTATTGATAAGCCGTAATCTATACTGGGGAAGATTGGGGAAGATTTGTCACATAATCAGAACTAAAACTCTATTTATAAAAATTAGAATACTCGCCTTACTCCTATGAACAACAGAACGCGTGATTAAAGAATACATAATCCTATTTCCACCTTGCTATAAGGTCTAGTGCAGGTGCTACTGATTTTTGTTAGTATTCTATAACTCGTTGACTGTAAAATCTTATGTCAGCTATTTTCTTCCTGAAAGTTGCATTATGAACTAAGCATAAGTAACAAACTAATGACAAAACAACCAATCTACATCAACAAGACCGAAGAATGTGTTAGTTTATGGACGTATTTAAATAGTCGTGTGTTAGGATCAAACTCGAGACTATGGGATTGCACACAAACGTTTAGAGCTATTTAATTAATTAATTATGGTTTATTTAAATATAGTTAATTAGTTGACGAGTGTTAAAACTGTGATTAACGACCGTTAAGTATTTAATGGAAAATGATTAACATACGTTAAATGTAAAAATGGTAACTAAATATTGTGTCCCAAAGTTATTTTGGGAGCAACATATGGCCGACCCCTATATGGGGAATATATGTGTTTTGGTCTTGGTTTTTATACTAGAATAGATTCTTTGTAATTAGTTCTAGCCTAAAACCTAAGCTACCTTGTCACTTTGAATACAAAGATCTAGGTATTCGTTTTCTCACTCATTCATTGTGAGAAAAACTCAAGCCTAAGCCTTGCCATAGCCTTATTCGGCCGAGCCCTACTCTTGGGTTGTTTGGTTTAAATTTTCCACTTCTACGACACGGTTCTGCTCGTGTAGACCTAGCTTGTCAAGTAGCTTGTTCGAGACGTGTGTACAGGAACATAGATTCAACCTTTGTTAGGTTGATCTTGGATTGGTGATTGTGTTCTAGTTAATAGAAGCATTACAAGGTAAACTCCCGTTTATTTTATGTTCAATTAATTATGTGCATGTTTTGATTATATGATCCTGAATCGCTTCCGCATGTGCTATGATGTTTATATGTTTTGTTTATCAAATAAATGTTATGTTAGATCTTACAAATCAACAGTGGCATCACGAGCCGTTTTTACATTGCGATAATTATTAAACACCTATGATCTTAATATTATATTGTTAAAACATGAGATTTAGGGTTTACACATTTTTTTATTAAAAATACGGACCAATTTTGCTTGAATCACACGATTTTTGTGTTATTGTTAAATAAAGAAAAGATTTTCTTATAGACCCTATATTTATCATGTTAGATCTTAGGATTTAATTACTTGATTAAATGTTAGATCATGTAGTTAATTATTCGGGTAAAGATCCTACATAATAATCTTTACTTGTTTTAAGTGATTATATGGATAAAATTATAATCTTTACTTGTTTTTTTAAGTGATTATGTGGATCCATGATTTACATGTATGTTGTCATGGATCAAACTTGCCATGTGGTACATCTTACGAATATTTGGCATATCTTCTTATTTTTGAATGAGATCATAAAATCTTTAATTAGGGAAGACTTAATATTCTATTAAAAACCCTAGATTTAAAAAGATTTTATTACCTCAATAAATGCATGTGGCTATGTGATTTATTTTTAGCGCATATATTTTGTATATTTGTGCTTAATAGTTATTTTTTTTGTCTAATATATTTTTTATATATGCCATGTGTTTAACTATTTTTGTCTAAAATGTTGTAAAGAATGGGTATATTTTCCAAAAATATAAATTTGACTAAATAACTGTATAAAACTAATAGATTTGTTAAGAAGTTTAAATGAGACCTATTATTGAATGTATCTAGTGCTTTAATTATAAGTTAGTATCCTTATTCGTAGAGTGTTCCATCTCGATATTTCATCTTGGCTGAGTGTGATGGGTTTACGAATTAAAGTGCCCTCGCTCCCCAAATGATTATAGAATGGCGTCGACTAATAATGATTATTGAACAAATAATCTATCATTCTATAATTCTTTAATGTGGTCATTTAATCTTCAAGAAAAGGTCTATAAAAAGTTTTATAAAACTTATGCTATGGAGTTGTATGCATGTTTCTCCATACATAAACTTTTGATTTGACACATCAAAATAATACTCACAATTTAAGTTGAATGTCATCTAATTGAGAACACTTGAAGTTGCAGTTTTAGTCAAGTGAGAGCCTTGGATTATGATTGTCATGGAAAGAAAACTATTCATATGAGTGAGATCTCGATTGAAAGTTTTACGTTCAATAGATTAGAAGACTTAATTAAGTTAGTTAGTGAGATCTAGAAAATCAAGGCTAAAAAGGGACTAAACATGTTTACAATGCAAAGTTATTAAACTAGCAATGTAAGTCCTTTAAAATAATAGAATTGCAAAATAAGTTTGTCAATTAAATTGTTCATTAAATTGTTCGACAAGTTGCCATGCTGAATACATTTATTACTAGCAGATCAACTGATGTAGTAAATTTATGTCACCATGGGTACTAGTAATTCAAGGAAAATACTATGGTTAATGTATTGACTTGGGTAATTTTATTTTCTTCAAAGTATTGATTATCGAAAATACTAATACATAAACCTTTTCTATAGAAATGGCTCATCCCTAAAACAACTCTCAACATGTGTCTTCTGCCCTCAAAACTTTCTTTGAAGGCGAGAAGTTGACTGGCCCGAACATTAATGATTGGTATCGCTCCCTAAGGATTGTCTTGAGGGTGACTGTGACAACCGTGGTTTTGGGTTTGTCAATTGGTCTTACTTTTAGGTTATTTTATGTGTGACTACTTATTTTTGTGCTTACGTGTTTATTTTGTGTGAACGAGGTTGGTGTGATTATCGTTTATGAGTATAGAGTACTCATAAGTAAATCGAGGAACGGTTAATTCATGTTCATGAAATCACAATTAGTGACTATGAAATGAAATGGTGATATTTTGGTGGTTACGTATACGTATAAGTATTATAGTAATAGTGTATTTTTTTTAGGATTTACGGTTTAGCATTTAGAGGTCTCAAATGAGGTAATTAGTCAAATGAATATTTTTCGGGATGGTTTTAGGTCATTTAGGACTTAATTATAAAGTTTATTTCAAAATTTGATATTTTTTATAAAAGTGCATATTTTACGTCTTTTACGGTAAAACGCGTAAATTTGACTAGTTTTACGGTTTTGAGGTTTTGGGAGTTTTAGGAGCTGAAATAAATTAAGGTAAATTAAGGTAATATTAATAAGATATTAATTAACAATAAAAAGAAAAAAAATAAAGAAAAAAACAAAATTAGGGGTGTTTGGGTCGGTTTAGAAGAGAAAAAAAAAGGAAAAAAGGAAAAGATTTATGGTAAGTGGTAATTGGGTTGGACAAGGATTGTTTTGGCTATATAAGGAACCCCCAACACTAAATCAAACTCATTTTTTTTTTCTTTCCCTGGAGTTATAGTCGACTAAAAGAAGAGGAGAATTAGGGTTCTTCATAAAATTGGGTGTTTTTCATCTTCCATTGAATTAAAGGTAAAAACCTTCATTAACCTTTTTGATTTAATTGTTTGTGTTTAATTAATCATTCTTATGATGGATTAGGGTTAGGGTTTTTATAAAATCAGTAAAATAATGATGTGGTAATCATAATATGATGATCATATAATCTAGGGCTTGTATTAGATGGGGTTATGGGTAATTAATTTGTTCAATTTGTTTAAACCCGTTTTTAAAAATTGGGCGGATTTTTGAGTCAATTGTTTTGATCATATCTGGAGTTCTATAAACTCTTATTTTACGATCCAAGTACCCCTGGAAAGGTATTTGAAGTGGCTTTCCAATGCAAGAAACGAGAACTAAATTGGAGGTCGGGAAGTGGGTCAAAACAGGTTACAACAGTCGGAGGTCAAAACAGTTTTGAATTCAGCCTGTTTTCTTTTTAAGTTTTGGGTTGTTTGGGGTACTTAGGATTTCATTGGGATCTTCTCACGAACATGAGAGATGGTTTATATATTGTAGTAAGTATCTGCACTTGGGCTAAGGGTGTGGTTTAGGGTAAGACCCCTTAATGGTAACAAACTTTTAGTACGTTTAAAATAAGGAAATTTGGAATGACAAAAGTAGATATATGTATATCGAGGGCTTAACAGTAGCTTTAAGGTTAGGGCAAGTGGGAGTTGTTAGCCAACATATGTAAGGGTATGAATATTCCTTTTACAGAAACCATGGGTATGTTTACGTGGGTGTTTGACTTAAAGTTTTGAGACCTAAAAACTGGGACTGTTTTGGGTAAAATATGAACGGGATAGTTATTAAACTTAACCAAGTTAAGGACTTGTTAAGGAAGGGTAATGGGGTGATTAGAGCTTGTCAATGTGGTAAATATGTGGGAATAGGCTAGATGTCCATCATAGGTTAATGAGTCATCTTAGTGATTGGTTCGTGTATTAATTGCATGTTTTTGGTTTGTTAGCTTGTTGCTAGTGCAAGGACTTGTGAAGAAGCTATCAGGTGAGTTTCATAGTCCCATGTTTACTATTGATTTTGACTTCCAGATGGGATGGAAGAGACACTATGTTGAATTATTTTCTAAATTAATGATGTGAATGTTTAAGGTTTGAGATGGACTGGTGTGTACATTTATGTGATTAACTGCTATGTGATTCTTGTTTGTGTGTGATCTGGATTGGAAAGGTACATAGGTGTATGGGCGCCTATGGGACCTATGGTTGTTTGTAAGGCGTGATGCCTTGGAAATTGTGATTGTTGGTAAGGCGTGATGCCTTGGAAATTGTGATTGTTGGTAAGGCGTGATGCCTTGGAAATTGTGATTGTTGGTAAGGCGTGATGCCTTGGAAATTGTGATTGGTTGTAAGGCGTGATGCCTTGGAAATTGTGATTGTTGGTAAGGCGTGATGCCTTGGAATTGTAATGATTGATTGAACTTGAATTCTAGTTGTTAGTACATGATTGTAGCGCATTGTCCATATGTTTATTGGTTTATGGTATTCACAGCTTATGACTTGTCTTGTGTTAGAGTCTAAACCTATGACTCTCACCAACTTTATGTTGACGTGTTTTAGTGTCTCTTTCAGGTGATACTATGGTTAAGCATGAGAACATAAGTGGCTAGGATTGGAGAAGCTTAGGAATGCATATAGAAGGAGAATCCCCGTTTCCTTATTAGTTTTATTTGATTGTTCATTTTAATAGGTGATACTGTGGCACACATATGATTGTTTTGGTATGTTATTTGTTGTCTTGGGTAAGAAGTAGGACTGTTACTTACTTACCTAGACCCCTTGCATTTGTTGAGATATTGTCATGACCTTCGTGTCACCATTTTTATGACATTTCTTATATCATATAGTTATCTCTATAGACACGCCATGTTGTGATGATATCCATACGTCGCGCCCCATATTCCGCCATGGTGGGGTGTGACAGAATGGTATCAGAGACAATGGTTATAGAGAACTAGGTTGCCTAGTCGCGTAGCCTAGTCTATAGCTTAAGGGTCCCTGTATATAGGCGTCATAGGAGTATGTGTACATTTTATAGTAATTGATGTGTTTGAATATTATTTTCGCAGTATTTGTTAGGTTATGAACTACTATGGTTCATACTTAACTACATGTTATTTTCTTTACGAGTTTTGATTAGTGTGGGTGGAACCATGGTTGTATACGCTAGTCATTGTTGGATTTCGCTTAATTATGTTTTCATGTTCTTTATACATTTTGAATTTTGCCTACGCTGGTTCAGCTGGACTATGAGTTTATGTGTTTCGTGCATTGGTTATGTTATTTTAATAGATGGAGTTTTGGACCTTATTTTGTGTAGTTATGTGCTTGTGAGTTGGTGGATTATGTGTTATGTGTAGTATTAATTTCTTATAAGTGTCATCATAGGAGGGAGTACATTGGTGAAAGGGAACATGTATAATTGTGGAGGCCTACATAATTATATATGTGCCACAAGACCTCTGGACTTTCAAGTATGATTGCATGAAAGAGAGTTAATACATGCTTGTATAGTATATGTTGGATGAATTTGAGTGTATGTACGCTTATGCCTATGTATGTAAAATTATTTTCTACTTGCCGGTTGTATTCTTAGGATGGTTGCTAGCTCGTTTCTCTTTGAGATGTTCAATTTCTGTAGTAGCGCATTTCTCGGGTCCTCATTTCACGTGTTTGTTTGTACGGTACTTTTGGCGTGAAGGATTTTGAGATGGTGGAGATTTCTTTTTGGGGTAACAATGTCTTTTGTTTCGAGTTATACATGGTAAAAAAATAGAACTTGCAAATTGAAAAAAAAAATAGTTGTTGGTAGTCGATGAAATAAGGAAGTGTCGGGATCATGTTTCAAATAAGGTGGAATATAAATTCTTTAACATATAAGCATGACTCAGTTATTTTAAAATATTTTGGTTTTGATCACCTAAAGTTATTGTTCCTAAGTTAAAAATTTTGTTCTTATTTAGTGAAATATGTTAAATTATGTAATTAATAGAGTTTTAATTTTCTGGAATTAAAATAAATTAGGTTCTAGTTTTGGTAATTAATGGGGGTTTTAGGGTTTAAAAATCGTTTTTTTTTGGTATAAATCGGAGTAGGCAGAAACTGTCGCTAAACTGTCAAAATATGTCGCTAACTGTCAGAAACTGTCGCCAATGCCTAGGCAGATTTTGAGAAAAATCGTTTTGGTCATAACTTATTCGTTTTTAAAGGTTTTTGGGTGATTCAAAAGCCTAAAATTATGCACTCGGAACATAATTTTCAAATATTCAGAAAGTTTTGTAATTGGAAGTCAGTAGTTTAGTCGAATTAATTGTACAAGTGTTGAGTTCAAGGTTAATTTTCGGACAACATGGTTTAAACTCGTGTTTTGGGTATTTTGCGGTAATAAACACTTGGAGGGTTAACTTAGAGATGAGTTGGGAAGGAATTTGAGAGTTCTTTAGACCTTATTATACGTGGTTATATTTTGATGAGTTTTGATTTATGGTATTTATGAGTAAGACTGAAATCGGGGTGACAGTTTTAAACCCGTTGAGTTATGCGACGGCTCCTAACTTGGTTTCAAGACAGTTCTTGTTTGATGAGTTGCGAGATTTAATTAGGTTGGTTACATAACTTTATGGTTTTGATAAGTTTCCTCGCGGACGGTTAAGGCTCATGTGTTGTTGGTTGAGATTATTTTCGTGTAAACTGAGTTCACGTTTGAACGTGAAGGTTTTATCAGGGATATGCATCCTCGTTTGTTTGCTGAGAATAAGTTTGAGTTTGGGAGTGAATCTTGGGACGAGATTTCTATTAGGAGGGAGTGATGTGACAACCGTGGTTTTGGGTTTGTCACTTGGTCTTACTTTTAGGTTATTTTATGTGTGACTACTTGATTTTTGTGCTTACGTGTTTATTTTGTGTGAACGAGGTTGGTGTGATTATCGTTTATGAGTATAGAGTACTCATAAGTAAATCGAGGAACGGTTAATTCATGTTCATGAAATCACAATTAGTGACTATGAAATGAAATGGTGATATTTTGGTGGTTACGTATACGTATAAGTATTATAGTAATAGTGTATTTTTTTAGGATTTACGGTTTAGCATTTAGAGGTCTCGGATGAGGTAATTAGTCAAATGAATATTTTTCGGGATGGTTTTAGGTCATTTAGGACTTAATTATAAGGTTTATTTCAAAATTTGAGATTTTTTTATAAAAGTGTATATTTTACGTCTTTTACGGTAAAACGCGTAAATTTGACTAGTTTTACGGTTTTGAGGTTTTGGGAGTATTAGGAGCTAAAACAAATTAAGTTAAATTAAGGTAATATTAATAAGATATTAATTAACAATAAAAAGAAAAAAAATAAAGAAAAAAACGAAATTAGGGGTGTTTGGGTCGGTTTAGAAGAGAAAAAAAAGGAAAAAAGGAAAAAATTGATGGTAAGTGGTAATTGGGTTGGACAAGGATTGTTTTGGCTATATAAGGAACCCCCAACACTAAATCAAATGCATTTTTTTTCTTTCCCTGGAGTTATAGTCGACTAAAAGAAGAGGAGAATTAGGGTTCTTCATAAAATTGGGTGTTTTTCATCTTCCATTGAATTAAAGGTAAAAACCTTCATTAACCTTTTTGATTTAATTGTTTGTGTTTAATTAATCATTCTAATGATGGATTAGGGTTAGAGTTTCTACAAAATCAGTAAATTAATGATGTGATAATCATAATATGATGATCATATAATCAAGGGCTTGTATTAGATGGGGTTATGGGTAATTAATTTGTTCAATTTGTTTAAACCCGTTTTTAAAAACTGGGTGGATTTTTGAGTCAATTGTTTTGATCATATCGGGAGTTCTATAAACTCTTATTTTACGATCCAAGTACCCCTGGAAAGGTATTTGAAGTGGCTTTCCAATTCAAGAAACGAGAACTAAATTGGGTCAAAAACAGGTTACAACAGTCGAAGGTCAAAACAGTTTTGAATTCAGCCTGTTTTCTTTTTAAGTTTTGGGTTGTTTGGGGTACTTAGGATTGCATTGGGATCTTCTCACGAACATGAGAGATGGTTTATATATTGTAGTAAGTATCTGAACTTGGTCTAAGGTTGTGGTTTAGGGTAAGAGCCCTTAATGGTAACAAACCTTTAGTACGTTTAAAATTAGGAAATCTGGAATGACAAAAGTAGATATATGTATATCGGGGCCTTAACAGTAGCTTTAAGGTTAGGGCATGTGGGAGGTGTTAGCCAGTATATGTAAGGGTATGAATATTCCTTTTACAGAAACCATGGGTATGTTTACGTGGGCGTTTGACTTAAAGTTTTGAGACCTAAAAACTGGGACTGTTTTGGGTAAAATATGAACGGGATAGTTATTAAACTTAACCAAGTTAAGGACTTGTTAAGGAAGGGTAATGGGGTGATTAGAGCTTGTTAATGAGGTAAATATGTGGGAATAGGTTAGATGTCCATCATAGGTTAATGAGTCATCTTAGTGATTGGTTCGTGTATTAATTGCGTGTTTTTGGTTTGTTAGCTTGTTGCTAGTGCAAGGACTTGTGAAGAAGCTATCAGGTGAGTTTCATAGTCCCATGTTTACTATTGATTTTGACTTCCAGATGGGATGGAAGAAACACTCTGTTGAATTATTTTCTAAATTAATGCTGTGAATGTTTAAGGTTTGAGATGGACTGGTGTGTACATTTATGTGATTAACTGCTATGTGATTCTTGTTTGTGTGTGATCTGGATTGGAAAGGTACATAGGTGTATGGGCGCCTATGGGACCTATGGTTGTTGGTAAGGCGTGATGCCTTGGAAATTGTGATTGTTGATAAGGCGTGATGCCTTGGAAATTGTGATTGTTGGTAAGGCGTGATGCCTTGGAAATTGTGATTGTTGGTAAGGCGTGATGCCTTGGAAATTGTGATTGTTGGTAAGGCGTGATGCCTTGGAATTGTAATGATTGATTGAACTTGAATGCTAGTTGTTAGTACATGATTGTAGCGCATTGTCCATATGTTTATTGGTTTATGGTATTCACAGCTTATGACTTGTCTTGTGTTGGAGTCTAAACCTATGACTCTCACCAACTTTATGTTGACGTGTTTTAGTGTCTCTTTCAAGTGATACTATGGTTAAGCATGAGAACATAAGTGGCTAGGATTGGAGAAGCTTAGGAATGCATATAGAAGGAGAATCCCCGTTTCCTTCTTAGTTTTATTTGATTGTTCATTTTAATAAGTGATACTGTGGCACACATATGATTGTTTTGGTATGTTATTTGTTGTCTTGGGTAAGAAATAGGATTGTTACTTACTTACCTAGACCCCTTGCATTTGTTGAGATATTGTCATGACCTTCGTGTCACCATTTTTATGACATTTCTTATATCATATAGTTATCTCTATAGACACACCATGTTGTGATGATATCCATACGTCGCGCCCCATATTCTGCCATGGTGGGGTGTGACAGTTACTGATACTATTGAATTGTTGTACCAGCCTTATCCTCAGTTGCCTGCTAAAGATGCTTCTGAAGAGGACCAAGCTCTATTCAAAGCTGATTACAAAAGGTACTCTGATGTAGCCTGCATCATGCTTAGCAGAATGAATGCTTCTCTCAAGAAACAATTCGAGTACTATACTCCAATGGACATGCTTGCTGAGCTCCACAATATGTTTGAAAAGACACCAGCTGTTGAGCTCAACGATCTTGTAGACGAACTACACAGCTGCAAACATCAAGCAGGACAACTCGTTAGTGCACACTACTTGAAAATGAAAGCGATGCTGGATCATCTTTATGTGCTAGGGAAACCCTATAACGATGCAATGTCGATCAACTTGATCAATAGGTCCCTTCACAAGGACTTTAATGAGTTTGTCAAAAACTTCAACATGCATTACGAGGGGAAGACATTGAGTAATTTGCACGCAATGCTCATTGACTATGAAAAGGGTTTGAAGGACAAAGCACCTGCACATGCACCTACGCCTCAAGTACTTGCAATACAAAAGGGTAGGGTTCCTAAGCCAAAACCGTAATCGAATAAGCAGAATAAAGGCAAAGGAAAACCTGATAAGGGCAAGAAAGTTGTGACTTATCAGAACAAACCTAAGAAGCATCTTCCAAAGAAGAAGGATGATTCTCAAAAGGATAAAGATTTCCACTACTGTCATGCTGATGGACATTGGAAGAGGAACTTACCTCTTTACCTCAAGGATTTGCGTAAGAAGAAGTTTGAGCCTGGTGCGTCAACTTCAGGTAACTTACTTGTGATTGAATTATTTAATCTATCATACAAATCTAATTCCTGGGTATATGATACGGGATGTGGTATTAACATTTTTAATACCATGCAGGGATTTAAGATTGAAAGGAAGCTATCTTATGGTGATCAGTTTCTACAAGTGGGCAATGACGCACAAGTAGCGGTTGAATCCATAGGAACATTTAAGCTAGTTTTACCTTCGGGTTTAGTACTGAGTTTGAATAAATGTCATTATGCACCTTCTATTGTTATAGGTGTAGTTTCTGTTTCTGTTTCTTGTTTGATAGACCCTGGTTTTCACCATACTGTTTCTAATAATGGAATTTGTGTTTCTTTGAATGGCATTTTCTACTTTACTGTTATTGCTGTGAATGGTGTGTTTGAAATTGATATGAATGATCATGTCATTAATGATAATAATAATTCTAATTTTAGCATCAATAAGAAGAGAAAGTTACACTTGGATTCTTCTTATCTTTGGCATTGTAGACTTACCCATATTGGGAAGACTCGCATGCAAAAGCTTTCAAAATAAGGACTTTTGGATAGTTTCGATGATGAATCATTGGATAAATGCGAATCTTGTATTTCTGGGAAAATGACAAGGAAACCTTTTAATGCTAACATTTAAAGGATACGGATATACGTGGTCTTATACATACGGATGTGTATGGACCACTTAGACATGTGTCAAAGAAAGGTGCTAGATACTTCTTAACATTCACGGATGATTTCAGTCGACATGGTTTTGTTTATTTTCTTAAGCATAAATCTGAGGTGATTGAAACATTCAAAGTGTTTAAAGCTGAAGTAGAGTTGCAAACTTGATAGAAGATTAAAGCTCTTCTATCCGATCGAGGTGGCGAATACATAAGTCAAGAGTTTAAAGATTATCTTGCTAAGAGTGGAATTGTCCAGAATCTTACTTCTCCTTATACTCCACAACAAAATGGTGTATCTGAAAGGAGAAATCGTACATTATTGGATATGGTGCGATGCATGTTTAATCTTACTACTCTACCATTATCCTTTTGGGACTATGCCTTAGAATCTGCGATTCGTATTCTTAATATGGTTCCCACAAAGAAGGTACGTAAGACACCATATGAAATATGGCATGGAAAGAAGCCTAATATGTCTTATCCTAATGTCTGGGGTTGTGAGGCGTACGTGAAACGTGACTCAGCTGATAAACTCCATCAAAGATCTGTGAAGTGTATCTTCGTAGGATACCCTAAGGAAACTATGGGTTACTACTTTTAATTCCCACCTGAAAACAAAGTTATTGTTGCAAGATATGGAAATTTTATTGAAAGACAATTTGTATCTCAAGAATTAAGTGGGAGGAACTATGACCTGGAAGATGATCATGAAGATACATCACCTTCTGAAATTACTAGCAAAATTCCTGTAGAGCCAGAAAGACTGGGTCCTCAACCGGAATTAGTTCCTATCCGAAGGTCTGAAAGGAATATTCGAGCACCTCAACCGTCTAAGTCTAAACATAGAGGTTGAAGATAATGAACCAGGTTACTCCGGTGAACCTGCTAATTATAAATCTGCTATGCTTGATCCTAAGAGCAAAAAGTGGAAAGGTGCTAGAGATGAGGAAATGCACTCCATGGATGTCAACAAAGTTTGGACAAAAGTGGATCCACCTGCTGGTGCTAAAGTAGTGAAAAGTAAGTAAATTTATAAGTTGAAAACTGACATGGATGGAAAGATACAATCCTAAAAAGCTCATTTGGTGGTTAAGGGCTGCACTCAAACACATGGTGTTGACTACGACGAGACCTTTTTGTCGGTAGCTGACATTAGAGCTATTAGGATTCTCATAGCCATAGCCGTGTACTATGACTATGAGATATGGCAAATGTATGTTAAAACTGCCTTCTTGAATGGTCGCTTAGATGAGGACATCTATATGGAGCAACCTAAAGGGTATGTTGATCCTGAATATCCAAATCGTGTGTGTAAACTTCAACGATCTATTTATGGTCTGAAGCAAGCCTCACGACAACAAAATAAACGATTCGATGAAGAAATCAAGAAGTTTGGATTTGTTCAGAATCGTGATGAGCCATGTGTATATCACAAAGCTAGTGGGAGTAATGTAGTTTTCTTGGTCTTAAATGTTGATGACATATTAATCATGGGAAGTCATATACCAGGTCTTAAAGCTGTTAAGGATTATCTTTGTAAATGTTTTTCTATGAAAGATCTAGGAGAAGCTGCATACATATTGGGTATTAAGATCTATCGTGATAGGAAAAGACGGTTGATTGGACTTAGTCAAAGTGCATATCTTGACAAGATATTAAAGAGGTACAACATGCACAACTCCAAGAAAGGTTATCAACCTATGGATGTTGATCATGGTTTAAGTCATAAGAAAGATGCATCAACTCCTGAAGAGGAGGAATACATGGCAAGAGTTCCTTATGCTTCAGCTGTAGGATCTATCATGAATGTTGTAAGATACACAAGGCCCGATGTGGTGTTTTCTCAGAACTAAGTCAGTCATTATCAGTAGAAACTTGGTAAGCTCTACTAGACTGCTGTTAAACACATTCTTAAGTATTTAAGGAATACAAAAGACATGTTTCTTGTTTATGGGGGTAAACCAGACACAGAACTGAATGTAACAGGCTTCTTTGATGCTTCTTGGCAATGTGATAAAGATGATACGAAGTCCCCGACTTGTTATGTCTTCGTCGTTAATTGAGGAGCTGTAGACTGGAAGAGTCGTAGGCAGTCAACAATAGCTATGCATGCTGCCCAAGCCGAGTATGTAGCTGCCTTATAAGCCGCAATGGAGGCTGTTTGGATTAGGGAATTTATTGATGATCTGGGAGGGATGCCTTCAATAAAGAATCCTACTGATATATATTGCGACAACTCTGCCGCAATCATATTCGCCAATGAACCTAGAGTCATGAAAGGCGCCAGACATTTTTTTGAGGATATTTCACTATGTTCAAGAGAAATGCTGCTGGTGAAATTAATTTGTTGAAAGTTCACACAGATAGTAACTTAGCTGACCTTTCACTAAAGCATTGTCTGGTAGGAAAGCCACCGAGCATGCTAAGGGAATATGACTTATGTTAGCTAGTGGCTTCATGTAAATCTGTGATTTACTATTTGGATAAGGGGTGTTAAACATTATTACCTTGATGAAATAAAGTTTGGGTTACGTTTATTTCTATTAGTTAATTATGTATCCTATATTTGCATGTTTATATCCATGAATATTATTTTATTCTAAATTGTCCGTTCTCGATTAATAATATGGGAATATTATTAAATTAAGACAAATCTAAAGTTTGGTGGGAGTAGTTCTTGAAAGAATACTTGATGTGATTACATACCAAATTTAGATGATATTCGATGATTCGAGATATAGGACTTATCCCAACTAAAGTGATATTATTTTATGGATCTTTGTCATTAAGTATATCATATATAGTTATCCTTCAACCTGAGATACCAAGAAACATCATGGATCTAGTGCATTTCTGTGAATCAATCTAACGCTATACGTAACTGTTGGCTATACGGATTTGATTTCAGGGGTGTTGCAAAATTCATGAGTTTTGCTTGTAGTCAAAATGGGTATTTTGTTCCCTTCAATATTTTTTTGGAGTTTAATACAGTTGGGGCCCTCGTGGGATTAATTAAAGATGTATGTGTGGCCGCACCCAAATAGATATTTGGTAATCTTTAATAATCAACGAACGAGAAAGCATTTTGTTAATTAAGGAATGACTGAGATCCATATCCTTATTAAATGTGTATTAAGAAACAAAAGGATAATAATAATAATGATGTTTAATCATTAAAAGGTTTTGTCAAGGAGACCTTACTCGAGATCGTACTAGAGACATCGACGTGTAGCTAGACGCTAATCGATTTGATCACGATATTTATGAAATAGTCCAAGTGGGAGCTGTTAGTTTATGGACGTATTTAAATAGTCGTGTGTTAGGATCGAACTCGAGACTATGGAATTGCACACAAACGTTTAGAGCTATTTAATTAATTAATTATTTTTTATTTAAATATAGCTAATTAGTTGATGAGTGTTAAAAACTGTGATTAACGACCGTAAGTATTTAATGGAAAATGACTAGCGGAAGTTAAATGGAAAAGTGGTAACTAAAGATTGTGTCCCAAAGTTATTTTGGGAGCAACATATGGTCGGCTCCTATATAGGGAATATATGTGTTTTGGTCTTGGTTTTTAGAATAGAATAGATTCTCTTTAATTAGTTCTAGCCTAAAACCTAAGCTACCTTGACACTATAAATACAAGGCTCTAGGTATTGGTTTTCTCATTCATTCATTGTAAGAAAAACTCAAGCCTAAGCCTTGCCATAGCCTTATTCGGTCGAGCCTTACTCTTGGGTTGTTCGGTTTGAATTTTCCACTTCTACGACACGGTTCTGCTCGCGTAGACCTAGCTTGTCAAGTAGCTTGTTTGAGACGTGTGTACAGGAACATAGATTCAACATTTGTTAGGTTGATATTGGATTGGTGATTGTGTTCTAGTTATTGGAAGCATTGCAAGGTAAACTCTCATTTATTGTATGTTCAATTAATTATGTGCATGTTATGATTATATGATCCTGAATCGCTTCCGCTTCCGCATGTGCTATAATGTTTATATGTTTTGTTTATCAAATAAATGTTATGTTAGATCTGACAAATCAACAGAACGAATATCTGATATCGAAAGCGACATCAGATAAACACATCTTCAGTCAAATAAAGGTCATCAACCTCATCCACAACATTAAGGTACGATACGAAGCTCATTATAAATGCCAATACGTACAGATTCAACAACTTTTAAATTTCATATCAATGCCAATACGAAGCTCATTTGGACCGGGTGACTCGTTTTGGATGGGGTCTTGCCCGTTTTGTCCGTGTTGTGTTTACAAGGTTAGCCAAATGAAAAAGTCTTAAGCCTAACATTGCCATTTTTCTGGCTCGGAACTAGTCTTTGGTTGACCTACAAGGCTGATGTAATGCAGTCCACCATGGTCAGCTCCACTAGTGTGGGCCTTTATGGAAGGATTTATTGGACTGGTGTGGGGTCTTTGTTGTTTGAGCTCTATTTCGTATAATGCCCATCTTGTGAGGCGGCTTTGGATTCACATCCACAACATAATCAGTAACTGTTTTAACCTCCTTCACTAATGCCTTAACGGCAACCTAAAATTGCTAAAAGTTAAGGGTGGCGATTCCCAACCCTCCTAAATCCGGCTAACTGAAGTCGTTGCCCAGACTACTTCCTAAGAAGATTGAAAGTAAGTGTTCCAAAGACCTGGGAACAGTGGCGGACGCAGGAAATTTCAATGTGGATGGCAAAGAAAAAATTTGATGATGGAAAGGCAAAAAAACGAGATTCGGAAAAAAATTGAGTATTATAACTTAAAAATTAACGATTTCTAGTCTTTACAATGTTAAATGTTCGAATTCAATTGTGAGTGGAGGGCATTTTAAAAAAACGCTCAAAATTTTAAAAAAATACACTAAAAACTTGTTTTTTTGTCGAGCTATGGGGGGCGCCGCCACCCTGAACATACAACGTATGTCCGCCCCTACCTGGGAACCTAGCGAGGTGCAGAAGGTTTATATCAATAGAGCGAATCTGGGTTTTGACATAGAAAGGGGTTATTTTGATAAACGACGACAAATAAGTCTATTGTATTTATTCCAGAAGGAGGGCGGATGGTTATTTTGACGCGTTGGTTAATTCATGAAAATTATATAATGTGGATTGGATTTTCTTCATATGTGATATATGATTGAAAGTGATAGTGTGTTTATTAGGTTGTTAGTTCATGAGAAGTATACATTGTATATATGTATTTCTTCAACTCTTTAATCATGTATTCTTGTTACAACGGGATATTATTTCATGTAAGCTGGGTTTATTATTTATCTTTTCTGGTCAACCCGATATCTTTAAAAAGTTTGTTTTACATGTAGCTTGGTCAACATTCGATAGCTCATTAAGCAATCATAGTTTCTTATCCATTTCTTTAGTAAGAACGTTATTTTGTTAAATCATGTTATTAAGTATAACTGTGAGCCTTTTTTTCTGTTCAAAATATGGAAATATTTTAAGCAACCACTTTTTGTAAGTATCACTGGAGTGGCAGGTGTTATGTTTTGGTCGGGTAGGGCCTGTTTTGACCTGGGGATGACCACTTTGACCGGGTCTGACCCATTTTGGTCGGTCTCTGGGATGTTTTGAGAGGGTCTTAGATGTTTTCCTGGGTCTAACCCGTTTTGAGTAGGTTTGAGATGTTTTGGCCAGGTAGTTCTGCTCTGTTTTGGCCGGATGTGACCCGTTTGATCGGGTTTGAGATGTTTTGCTTAGTCTGAGATGTTTGACCTGATCTGATCCGTTTTGACCTTGTCTAAGATTTTTTGACCAGGTCTGACCCGTTTTATCCGGGTCTGATCCGTTTTCATGTGCTTCTAAAGGACCAACTTTAGTTTGAATCAGTCGCGCAACCTGAAGAAATGATTCTTAAAGTATTCAAAGAGAGTAGAGTGGCTAGCTATAATGTTCAACAAATCACTCGTAGCAGACCCTCGTATTGACATATCTACAGTTCCTTTTTACATTACCATTCATAGACGTTTCTACTAGAATTCAGGTCATTGGTTCGATGTTTTATACCATTCTGCTATAAGCAATGCATAGATAACAGAATACACACACTATGACTTAAGTTGACGCTCAACGAATGTACAGTTGGTTGATATAATTGCTAGTTGTCAAGTGTTACCTCCTCCTCATCAGATGACTAGTGTCCTTTAAATAGACAAACCATCAATATCAATTTATCATTTATCCAAGAATCTTGTGCGTCTTTTTCCCATATTCCCAATTTCCACTTCAATCCAGGCGAGTGAGTCATACTAGAATGAAAGTTTTATAGACATTACCAGAATCGTTACCATGGATGAGTAACGTGATGCCTGACACACATTTCCATTCCTCCAACACACGCAAAACTACTAAAAAGGTCAATTCCTGGTCAGCTAGTAAGAAATATGCACTAAATGATTCCAATCCTCTCATCACAACCTAAGGGATTGTTATAGGCCTCAAACCCTGACCACACTTTAGCTTTGATTCATAAAGTCCTGTGATGCACTCCCAATGTCAATATGTAAGTGAGACGAGCTATAACATGAAGTTCTGTAGATTTTTTAAATTGACCATGAGTGTATTGAGCTTAGGTGTGATTAGAGTTAAATAAAATACATGATTAGGTACGGTCTAATGACACCTTTTTAGGTTGAGAAGGTGGATACGAGGATCTTCAAGTCCTAAGACACATATCAAGTTATGAACTTGAATATTAGGGAAGCTCGTTTAATCAATAGATAACCACGCATTCTTCACCTCTATGACAATGAGATAATAAACTGACTTAGAAAAAATTGAACAATCAACTTAGATGTAACATCTCAAAATCGGATTTTATGTATTTTATTACCAGAATGTCGTTTTGACTACGACTTTATAAGTTGAATGTTGTACGTGATTGGCTAGTCAAACCCCTGTCGTAAGACTATGTATAAATATCATGGTTTTAGAAGTATATTTTATTGCTATTAGAATACCATGTGTTAAAATTTTAAGGAAATAAGTCCTCGTTGTACTAGTTAATGAAAAGGACTAACGGTGCAAAAGAATTAGCAATAGGGACTAATGGTGCGAAGTTAAGTCATGAAGTTTCAGAATTGCCCTTATGGCATTGTAACCTCAAAAGTACTCTAAATAGGCTCATTATTACACGTGTTTTGATACGTGTTTTCTTAGAGGTTTTTGGGGGAAAAAGAAGTATTATCCTTATTTGCTTAAGAATAATCATAAGAAAACTAGAAAGAAAGAATCAAGAACAAGTAATATGATTGTATGATTAAAGATGAATAAGAAGGTTTAAGCTTAGAAGTCCATTCCTCAATCAAGGTATGTAAGTGTATATGTTATGATTCATGTGATATTGAATTTAAGGGTTTCTATTAATTGATGGTTTGTGTTAATTTGGGGATTATGTGAATTAGGGGTTTATGAACCCTAGTGTTTATTTGGGATAGAACATGTTACTAGAAATCATTTTATGATGAAATCATGTTGTAAATCATGTGTTAGAGTTAGGTTTATTAGATGGTTAAGAGATGGGTAAGAGCTCATGTTATTAGCATTCTCCATGTTTATGTTTGTTAAGTTAAGGGGTGTCTGGTTTAAGCTTTTAAAAGTATTATTAGACATGATATAAGTGTTAATTCTATTGTAAATGATCCCTAACATGTTATATAAGCTGAGTTAGGAGTTTACACATGATTAGGTCGTTTTGGACATGTTTAAATACAGGACAACAAGCTTGGCAGAAATTTGGGCAGACTTTAAAAAATCATAGAAAAATAACCGTAACTTCGTTTGAAGTGTGCTTTCCCTTTTCGGAAAGGCGAAAGAATATAGTTTCTACCAAAATTGGTTGCAGGTCTATATTCTAGGTTTAATATGGTCAGAAACAGGAAAGTTTCGCAGACTGCATAAATTCTGCATAATAATGGCTTTTAGTAAAAGTGTTTTGAGGATGGAATCACATCTTACGTGTTTATATTTATGTGTTTAGAACCAATACATGTTAGATATATGAATTTCCAGGTTCTAATTGTCCTAGTATGGTCATATTATGATTAGGTACTATTTGAAATCTTACGGAAGCATAATCAAGACTTAGAGGTGAGTAACGGATTAACTTCATGTACTAGTTTAAACATGAGGTAAGAATGATGTGTAGCTTCGGTTTTAGCCGAAGGTTATCATGTTTAAAGACTCGGAAGTAGTCGACTATTATTTATCATAATTCGTGTTTAGCCGAAAACTAGTCAAATTAAGATGCTCACAAGGAGCATCCTTATTATGCTAAGGGTACTCACAAGGAGTATCATATCCATGTTAAATATACTTACAAAGAGCATCATTGTATAATAGATTGCTTTAGAAATGCATCAATGACATGTAGCGTGCCCAATAAGTGCAAGATATGGAATTCTCGTTCAAGCATCCTAAGTGGATGACCCGTGCTTGTATAATAGCATCCTAAGTAGATGACCCAAGCATCCTAAGTGGATGACATGTTCTTAATTCAGAAATAAAGTCCTTTATGGATGACCCAAGTTAAACAAGCACATTCATGTTACATGACGACTAGTAATCGTACTATATATAGAACTATTTGTTTAAAGATTCATGTATCATATTTACAAGTATTATTCAGATTTCGTTATCTCGCTAAGTCTCAATGACTTACCGTTCTCAGTTTATGTCTTATGTAGGTAATTGAAGATAGATGTTGGGAGCTTGTAGATAGTAACTAGAAGTGCATTTTGCGAGAAGACGGTTACGCTCGATATAGGTGACGAGCGACTCATTATAGCACTTTGATATTTCTTGTAACGCCCCTTATGTTTTCAGAAGTCTAAAACAGTGTCGAATCATGTTTATGTACAGTTTCAAGTAGTCTTAGTAGTTTATGAACAAGTCATGTAAGTAATCGGTCAGAATGGGAGCGTTTGGCAAACTCCCTAATTTTGAAGTAGCACGTTTCCGTTTGCCATGTTATGTATAGGAATTTTGCAGCTTATATATATAAATAGTATGTTAAAGTTTTGAATGGGTTGCATGTCGGAACAATGTATACAAAAAATAAAATAAATAAATAAATACTTGAGTCAATGGCGTTTCAGGTTGGTATCAGAGCGTTTGGTTTGAGGGATCCAAGTATCTGCCGTTAGTAGGAGGGTATTTGGACTTAAACCATAGCTCATTATTGGCCATAGAATATATAGACCTTATTATGTACCATGTAGATTTTATTAGAACCATCACTGTTCATGATTAGTATATCAGATATGTTATGCTTAGTTAACTTTAGCATGTATAGAATGCCTTTTTCAGTAGCTCACATAATAAGTTATAGTATGCTTTATTAGATCATGGTTAGAAGAAGTTAGTGTAAAACCTCTGATTTTATCTTATTGACTCTGTCACTGTAGTACTATTTATATTTGGAATTTATATAATTTCACTTTTATATGACTTATTAATTATCATATACCTATTCTCATACTACCTTTCATATTTATTTTACATTTATATGAACCTTTAGTCATCTATTGACTACTCTTGCAATTGACTGGCCACTTGATTGAATAATGAAATTCATCACCTCAGTATATATTTTGAGATAAACTGTAACCTTACTCAATTTATTTATTAAGTACTTGGATAATTTTTATATGTACATATTTACATATATTACCTAAAAGGAATAAATACCTAAACACTTTAAAAACAATGTACATTATTTTACATTGTCACTTATTTACTTTATTTAAGTAAAAAAATTTTAGTGATGTATTTAATATACACTTTCACTAAATTACCTAAAAGCTTCAACAAAAATACCTACAACATAACAAATACCTATAATAATATACAAGGACTATTATTATCATACAACACTTGGCAAAATTTACCAAAACCCTTTCCCATGCATATATAAAACGTGTAGATGTATGCATGCATGCACTACCATCATTTGCTATCTAACCTACTAAGTAATCATACTTACTCCACTAAAACACTATCCTAAGCCATACTTTTACTTACACAAAGCATGCTTATACACCTACACGCTCCAAACCCTCATGCATGTCACTATGCTTGTAAGTTTTGTCCCCCTTTGACTTGTGAAACACACGGCTACAAACCAAATTGGGAAGGAAAGTGAGTTTGCTAGTTTTGAACATGTGGGAAATAACAAGTGTATCACAACTAGATATGACATATCTTAGGAAGATACTTGAGTACAAGGTACTTGATTTGCTTGGATATCTCTCTCTCTTCCTTGTCTTAAACCGTAACACACACAAACACACAACACATTCCATTTTCAAATCTCACTTCACTCTCCCACTCCAAAACCTACAGCTAAACATCACTCTCCACCATTTTCAAACCTTCAAGTTTAAATACTACTCCTATACTATGTCTTCTACTATCTAAAGGTTAATCCTAAGCTCATCCTACAAGAAACCTTGATCCTGAAGCAAGAACAAGAACCCTAGAAGCTTTGTGAAGCCCACGGGTTTTTTTGATCTCCTAGACCTCCATTGTTGAAAGCTTGTCACTTGTTTCTACTCATCCTCATATCATTTCTAAACCTATCTAAACAAGTAAGTCCAAGTTAAAACCTATCTTTTCTAATACATTACTTTCATACATATTAATGTGTACATGATTATTCTTGGTAAAATTAACATTTAAACAAGTATTGAAACCCTAAAAACCTAATGAAACTCACGGCTTGATTTTTAATATAACATAAAATGATGTAAAAACTTGTCAACCTTGAAGAACACATCATCATGATCTTGTTTAACTTGAAAAACCATGAAAACCTAACCATGCATGAATTATGGACGTGAGTATTAAACTCATAATATTATTTTGGGTTATCTTGTAACGTTTAGATATAACTAGAAACATTAGATTTATGTTTTTAGGTGCCCAAAAATGTTAAGATCACTATTATGCCTCATAAGATTAGTTTAAGCTCACTATAGTAATTTGCCTTAATAAATAATCATTTTCACTAAATAAATGTTTTTATAAAACTTTTAGTGTCAAAAATATGATTTTATAAAGTTTCATGTTGAAAATGTAAATCTATAATAGTTTTGGATTTAAATAATAGATCTACTAAATTTTTGGATTAAATATAACAAGTATAAACTTTTGGGTTTGATTTATAAATTTACAAAGTAAAAGGGATCTAAATAAATAAGTGTAGAAACTTATGTTTCAAAAACATAAACTTTTGGATCACTTTTAATTATTGCCGAGAGTTTAAGGGTGTGTTTTGAACATATCCGAAACTTAATAGTGTTAAAAAGGACTAAAAAGAGATTAATATAATATTAGGGTAAGTTGTGTAAACTTTAGAAAACCTAGGGATTATTTTGGACACTAGTCGAGACTTAACATAAACACTAGGGACCAAATATGCCAAGATACTAAACTTAGTTAAGCCCTAAGGTAACCCTAGGGACTATTCCTACCTATTGCTGAAACATATACAAGCCCTAGGGGGCAATAGTGTAACTTGTATTAGACTTAATTATAAACCGCAAGTTAGAGGACTAAAATTGCCAAGTTATGAAACTTTAATAAACTTTAAAATGAGCCTTATACTTTAGGGACTATTTTTTCCATTTATGGAAACTTAAAGAAACCCTAGTTACACGTGTAACTAGGGAGGGACCAAAACTGTAAATATTAAAAGATTTAGAAACCCTAGGGGTATAAAAGTAATTTAACCACAGGTATTTATTTAATTAAAAGGACTAAAACGTATTTTATACAAAATATTACGAAAATTAAAATCCTATATATTTAAAACGTAAAACTTAAATAAACGTAACAATTGTTGTTTTTCCAAACTTATAATTTAATAAATATAAACTTTACGTAAACATGGATTTTTAAATAAAATGTTATACATTTATAAACCTTATTTATATATTAAATATAAATTAAAAATGATTAACTTATAAAATAAATACATTAACTATATTTATTTCCTATCACTTTAAATGAATATAAAAGTATCCTATATAAATATTTAAAGTGTTTTATAAACAACGTAAGTACAAAATATTAATTAAATGAATTAATTAAATAAACCTTATTATTTATTTTATACTTAAAATAAATACTATTAGAACTTGTACAACGATGAACAAAATACAAGTATTCTAATAAAATGCTTAAAACCAGTTTAAGCATGTACATATTTATTCTAGAACTTTTATGCATTATGTTATGCATTTACTGAGACATTATAAATTATTTAGGTCGTTGATTGTATCGTGAGCATCCTTATCAGATTTATCCACTGACTTATTGCTGTACTACTGAGGTGAGTTCATGGCCCCACTTTATATATTGATAAACTTTTAAACCTTTTAATGGGGAAGAAATCATGCAACATATTTTATTTTATGGACATGGATTGAACTGTGAAACTTTTGATTAAATTGCCTATTGTAGATGAACCCGCATGACCCCTGCATCCGAAACTGTTAGAATTATTGAATTACCTGAATCTTATAAATAGATCTATTTGGGATTGACCGTCCCCATCTGGGTGAGTCATGCTCACTGTGCCTAGGCCAGGACAACAGATGTTTCACATGTCAGCACTTATTTTTGTTATGGGTGCCTTGATAAAGATAAGGCGAAGGGTCCTTATTTGTTAAGGACTTAACTGTCAAGTTTTAGTTTCGGGCAATATGGAAATGTAATTACTTTTAAAGTATTGATGCTTTGTGCATTACTACTTCAGTGAATATTTAATGTCCAAACTTATTTTAATTAAACTTGTGAATTCACCAACTTTATGTTGACTCTCTAAGCATGTTTTCTCAGGAAACTGAAGCATGTATTGGTGTGCATGGATTCAAGCATCATGATAGGCTGCATTTATAGAGCTCATCTGGGGTTTTATAAATTGGGAATAATTCAAACTTTCAAAAAATGTTAAAGACTACTGTAATACTATTTGCACTTTCAATCATGTAATAAATGTATGGATAATCTTTTATCTATTGCTCTATATTCTGTCTGCTGTTGATCCACCTATGTGACACCCAAATATTATTTCCGTTGCGTTTGACTCAATTTGGGGGTGTCACAGAATGGTATCAGAGCGATAGTTATAGAGAATCAGAACAAAAATTAAAATAAATATAAAAATAAAATTTTTGTATAATCTGAACTATAACTGCTTTAAAAATCTTTTGGGATTTTTGGGACTAGAATAGTTAAGCATATAGATTGTAGAGCATACATCGATTGTGTGATTGCCTGTGCATTGATTATTAACATCCGGTTGATTAATCTTATAAGTATTAACGTAACCTTTAGCATGGCGAGTGTTAAATGGCACTATTATATAATTTTAAATTATATTTCCCAAAACTTTTAACTTGAGTAAGTTTATACCTATATCAATTAAAACTATATTACTTTCAGATTCATGACTTCACCAACCGATACACCTGCTGTCGTATCTCCGACGACCGTCTTATGTGGATGGTTATCTGCTAGTGACTCCGGTGATAGTCACGTTTTTGCCAACGCCGCATCCATTGAGCCACTTATTTCTACTGCACCTGTTTCCCTCGCTGGGGAAGAGGTCCAGCCTCCTACTGCTATACCACCTGTACCACTTGTGACTTCACTGCGGGAGCATGCACCCGAGTCTCTGTCACCTCGTAAGAGGAGGTATGAGGCACCTCTC
This sequence comes from Glebionis coronaria, assembly GCA_025667525.1. NCBI lineage: Eukaryota > Viridiplantae > Streptophyta > Magnoliopsida > Asterales > Asteraceae > Glebionis > Glebionis coronaria. Next base: position 22,241,863 of record CM046882.1, on the reverse strand, counting down.
GATTACACTTATGAGATTGGTGAGGGTTCCCGGGCCAGACATGCTGACCCCGTCCAGGCCCAGATCACGGCACTGGCCGCACGCCAGGCCCAGGACGTAGCAGACATTCTTGCTCTGCTAGCGGCCGGACAGACTGAGCGCACTGTTCTACAGCAGCGCCAGGACCTTTTATCATGGACTGTGAGTTCGGAGGCACACGCTGCCCGAGGGGTGTGGTCGACTACTTACCATTCTCTCTAGTGGTTGCTGGATGAGAATGAGTTCCTACGTGAGCAGATCTACCTGCTCCAGAGCCAGCAGACGGACTTTCATACTGCCCTCTTAACCATGGAGGAGACTCTTGCCATATTATTCGACCTCCAGGAGGTCCGTCATCAGGGGTTGACGTCAGAGACCGCTCATCTTCGGGGAGTTCAGCAGACTCTCAGAGACCAGTTCCTTGAGGCACTCCGACTGCTCAAGGAGACTAGGACTGCCATGACCGCGATGCAGGTTGCCATGCAGGCACCGGCTGCCTCATCTCCGCCCGTGGCGCCAGCCGTATCTGAGGAGTCAGTTAGGCATCAGTAGATTAGATGTACTAGATCTTTTGTACATCATGATAAGCTATTAGGGTTACATCCCGGCTATCATGATATAGGATCTCTTGTATTTGTACTTTTCTTTAGTCAGTTGTATCTTTGTACTGTACTATTTAGATTAGGGATTCATAGATGATGTACTTTAGATTTCATGTACCACCATCCCAGACAGGCGGACTGTGCTCTGTCTTGGATCAGGTTGTGCATTTTGTACTGTATTCCTATTCTAGACTTATGGCATGTACTCATTAGCTTTTGTTATATCCTGTACTGTATTATATTATGAACTTTAAACAGGTTATCCAATTTGTTGCAAAGTCTATGCATGAAATTCCTTTTCGTGTAATTATATAAAACTGTGCTAACACCTTGAACTAATGATTTCATTTTTGTGTATAATTATAGAAAAATGGTAATCACTAGAACGAACCCCAACAATGCCAAGACTACCCAAAACGTCACTGCTGCCCAACTAAGGGAAATGATTGATCAAGGCATCGCATCTGCGATGGCTGCCAGCAGGAACGTAGACGACAGTCAAAATTCCAACAACCGCCAGAATAATCAGACCACCAGGGGTTGCTCTTACCCCGACTTCTTAAAATGTAAGCCTTCCTACTACAGGGGCAAAGAAGGAGTGGTAGAACCGATGCAGTGGTTTGAGAGGTTGGAAACGTTCTTTCGCATCAGCGACTGTGCAGAAGAGAACAAAGTGAAGTTTTCCGCATGCACCCTACTTGAGAGTGCTCTTACTTGGTGGAATTCTGTTGTTGCTACTCTTGGAAACGATGCTGCCTATGCTCTCAACTGGACTGAGTTGAAGGAGAGGATGACAGAGAAATACTGTCCAAGCGGAGAAATGAAGAAACTGGAGATCGAGTTATGGGATCTCAAATGCAGGAACAATGACATCACTGCGTACAACCAAAGGTTCCAAGAGTTGACCCTAATGTGCACCAGAATGTTTGTAGAGGAGGATGATAAGATTGAGAAGTATGTGGGTGGACTCCCAGACGCCATTCACGATAGTGTGCTCGCATCTCGACCTACTACCGTCGAGAGTGCCATTGACTTTGCTACTGAGTTGATAAACAAAAGAGTCCATACCATATCCGAGAGGCATACTGACAACAAGCGAAAGGCAGACGAGTATTTCCGCAGTCAGCACCAGCAGCATCCTAAGAAGCAGAATGCTGGGCAAGTTTACAGTGCTACCTCTGCAGGAGCTAACTCATACGTGGGAGCCAAACCTTTGTGCCCAAAGTGTAACTATCATCATACTGTTGATAGCCTATGCCAGACCTGCTACAGATGTGGACAAGTGGGTCATTTTGCTAAAACCTGTCGAGTTAATGATGTCACTCAGGCTCGACCCACTCAAAACATTGGGAACTACAACAACAGGGGTGGATACAATGCCCGTGGGAACGGTAATGGACAGCAGGGGAACCACAACGTTACTGGAGGAAACAACAATGGACCCAAGAAGGGAGTTGTGTGCTATGAGTGTGGAGCACCAGGACACGTGAGACCAAGTTTCCCTAAGCGGGCCAACCAGAACAAGAACAGTGCAGGAGCTTCATCCAGAGTGTCCGTGGTCGGCAATGCAAAAGCCAACCCCGATTCAAATGTCGTTACTGGTACGTTTCTATTGAACAATCGTTATGCATCTGTTTTGTTTGATACTGGAGCAGACCGAAGTTTTATATCCACTGAATTTAGTCAAGTACTAGAAGTTATCCCTACAAGCTTAGATCACCATTACTCCGTAGAATTAGCTGACGGTAAAACTGTAGATGCTGACACTATCATTAGAGGTTGCACCTTAAATCTTTCCAAACATCCGTTCAACATGGACCTTATCCCCGTAAACTTTGGTAGTTTTGATGTTATTATTGGCATGGACTGGTTAGCGAGATACCGCGCAGTCATTGTTTGTGACGAAAAGCTAGTCCGTATTCCATGGGGAAACGAAACTCTAATCATTCGAGGTGACGGTAACACCGACCTCGCTGACACTAGACTTAGTGTTATCTCTTGTACAAAAGTTCAGAAATATTTGTTGAGAGGATGTCCTATCTTCTTGGCCCATATTTCTCAAACAGATGAAGAAAGCAAGCCCGAGAAGAAGCAAATCAAGGATGTACCCATCCTCCAAGATTTTCCAGAAGTATTTCCTAATGAGTTGCAAGGCTTACCACCGACTCGACAAGTGGAATTTCAAATTGATTTGGTTCCCGGAGCGGCACCTGTAGCTAAAGCTCCATACCGGTTGGCACCATCAGAAATGAAAGAATTAGCTGAACAACTCCAAGAACTGTCTGACAAAGGATTCATACGACCCAGTTCCTCACCATGGGGAGCTCCCGTGTTATTTGTCAAGAAGAAAGATGGTTCTTTTCGAATGTGCATCGATTACAGAGAGCTGAACAAGTTAACTATGAACAATCGTTATTCGCTTCCTCGCATTGATGACCTATTTGACCAATTGCAAGGGTCAAGTGTGTATTCCAAGATTGACTTGAGATCTGGATACCATCAGCTACGAGTCATGGAGGAAGATATTCCAAAAACAGCTTTTAGAACTCGTTACGATCATTACGAATTCCAGGTTATGCCATTTGGGTTGTCCAATGCACCAGCTATTTTCATGGACCTTATGAACCGTGTGTGCAGACCCTACCTGGATAAATTCGTGATAGTCTTCATTGACGACATACTCATTTACTCCAAGAACGAACAGGAACATGGGGAACATCTTGCACAAGTACTAAAGGTGCTCAAGGAGGAGCAGCTTTATGCTAAGTTCTCCAAATGTGAATTTTGGATTCCTAGAGTGCAATTTCTTGGTCATGTCATCGATTGTGACGGTATTTACGTGGATTCAGCAAAGGTCGAATCTGTCAAGGATTGGGTATCTCCTAAATCACCGACGGAGATCCGCCAATTTCTAGGCCTTGCCGGATACTACCGCAGATTTATTGAAGATTTTTCCAAAATAGCCAAACCGATGACCAAACTCACACAGAAGGGAATAAAGTTCGATTGGGGAGAAAAGGAAGAATCAGCTTTCCAACTGATCAAGCAGAAGTTATGCATTGCACCCATACTGGCCTTGCCTGAAGCCAACGATGATTTTGTTGTATACTGTGATGCCTCACACAAGGGCTTAGGTGCAGTACTGATGTAGAGGATGAAAGTGATTACCTACGCTTCAAGACAATTGAAGAAGCATGAGAAGAATTACACCACTCACAATCTAGAACTTGGATCCGTAGTTTTTTCTCTCAAAATCTGGAGACATTACCTATACGGAACAAAGTGCACAGTGCATACTGACCATAAAAGTTTGCAACACATATTGGATCAGAAGGAGTTGAACATGAGACAACGCCGTTGGATTGAGTTACTGAGTGACTATGACTGCGAGATCAAATACCACCCGGGTAAAGCAAACGTGGTTGCTGATGCTTTAAGTCGTAAGGAAACGGACCCTCCTATGAGAGTTCGGGAATTAGTTATGACAATCAGTTTGGATCTACCCAAACAGATTTTGGAAGCTCAGACTCAAGCCCAATTGCCTGAAAACCTCGTGAAAGAAGATGTCAGGGGAATGCTCAGAACCGATCTTAGCAAGGAAAAGTTAGAACCTAGAGCAGACGGAACCCTATGCCTTCACGGACGAAGTTGGTTACCTTGTTATGGAGATTTGAGGAACGTGATCATGCACGAATCTCATAAGTCTAAATATTCTATACATCCCGGATCTGAAAAGATGTATCAGGATATGAAGAAGTTATATTGGTGGCCGAATATGAAAGCCAACATTGCCACCTACGTTCAGAAATGTTTGACATGTGCTCGTGTCAAAACTGAACACCAGAGACCATCGGGTTTACTTGTACAACCCAAGATACCGGAATGGAAGTGGGATAAAATCACTATGGACTTTGTTAGCAAACTCCCAAAGTCATCTCACGGTTACGATACTATCTGGGTAATCGTCGATCGACTTACTAAGTCCGCTCATTTCCTGCCAATTAGGGAGAACGATTCCCTTGCCAAACTAGCAAAGACGTACCTGAAGGAGATTGTGACCAAACATGGAATACCAATGTCGATAATCTGTGATCGAGATGGTAGGTTCACGTCAAACTTTTGGAGGGCTTTCCAACGAGCCTTAGGTACCAATTTGGATATGAGCACTGCTTATCATCCGCAGACTGATGGTCAAAGTGAACGAACCATCCAGACTCTAGAAGACATGCTACGAGCATGTGTGATTGATTTTGGAAATGGATGGGTTGACCATATTCCTTTAGTGGAATTCTCCTACAACAACAGTTATCATGCCAGTATTAAGGCTGCCCCTTTTGAAGCACTGTACGGTCGCAAATGCCGTTCGCCTGTGTGGTGGGCAGAAGTAGGTGAATTTCAGCTCACTGGACCAGAGTTAATCCAGGAGACTACTGACAAGATCGTCCTCATCAAGCAGAAAATTGAAGCTACTCGCGATCGACAAAAGAGCTACGCGGACCTGAAACGCAAACCTATGAAATTTGAAGTAGGTGACCGTGTTATGCTCAAGGTATCACCTTAGAAGGGTGTTGTACATTTTGGCAAACGTGGAAAACTGAATCCACGTTATGTTTGACCTTTCAAAGTAATAGCCAGGATCGGGGAAGTAGCTTATCATTTAGAGTTGCCCCAGCAACTGAGTCGGGTACACTCTACCTTTAATGTTTCTAACCTAAATAAGTGCTATGCTGAAGAACCACTGGCTATGCCATTGGAGGGAGTTCCATTTGACAACAAAATCCAGTTTGTAGAAGAACCAGTAGAAATCATGGAGAGGACAGTTAAGAAATTGAAACGCGGTCGCATCCCGTTGGTCAAAGTACGTTGGAACTCTAGGAGAGGCCCTGATTTCACTTGGGAACGAGAAGACTCGTTCAAGACCAAGTACCCACACTTGTTCACCTGACCAATAGCTTCATCTTAAGCTTTGAGGACAAAGCTAAAATAACGGGATGGTGCTGTAAAACCTCTGATTTTATCTTATTGACTCTGTCAACTGTAGTACTATTTATATTTGGAATTTATATAATTTCACTTTTATATGACTTATTAATTATCATATACCTATTGTCATACTACCTTTCATATTTATTTTATATTTATATGAACCTTTAGTCATCTATTGACTACTCTGGCAACTGACTGGCCACTTGATTGAATAATGAAATTCATCACCTTAGTACATATTTTGAGATAAAATGTAACCTTACTTAATTTATATATTAAGTACTTGGATAATTTTTATATGTACATATTTATATATATTACCTAAAAGGAATAAATACCTAAACACTTTAAAAACAATGTACATTATTTTACATTGTCACTTATTTACTTTATTTAAGTAAAATAATTTTAGTGATGTATTTAATATACACTTTCACTAAATTACCTAAAAGCTTCAACAAAAATACCTACAACACAACAAATACCTATAATAATATACAAGGACTATTATTATCATACAACACTTGGCAAAATTTACCAAAACCCTTTCCCATGCATATATAAAACGTGTAGATGTATGCATGCATGCACTACCATCATTTGCTATCAAACCTACTAAGTAATCATACTTACTCCACTAAAACACTATCCTAAGCCATACTTTTACTTACACAAAGCATGCTTATACACTTACACACTCCAAACCCTCATGCATGTCACTATGCTTGTAAGTTTTGTCCCCCTTTGACTTGTGAAACACACGGCTACAAACCAAATTGGGAAGGAAAGTGAGTTTGCTAGTTTTAAACATGTGGGAAATAATAAGTGTATCACAACTAGATATGACATATCTTAGGAAGATACTTGAGTACAAGGTACTTGATTTGCTTGGATATCTCTCTCTCTTCCTTGTCTTAAACCGTAACACACACAAACACACAACACATTCCATTTTCAAATCTCACTTCACTCTCCCACTCCAAAACCTACGGCTAAACATCACTCTCCACCATTTTCAAACCTTCAATTTTAACTACTACTCCTATACTATGTCTTCTACTATCTAAAGGTTAATCCTAAGCTCATCCTACAAGAAACATTGATCCTTGAAGCAAGAACAAGAACCCTAGAAGCTTTGTGAAGCCCACGGCTTGTTTTTTATCTCCTAGACCTCCATTGTTGAAAGCTTGTCACTTGTTTCTACTCATCCTCATATCATTTCTAAACCTATCTAAACAAGTAAGTCCAAGTTAAAACCTATCTTTTCTAATACATTACTTTCATACATATTAATGTGTACATGATTATTCTTGTTAAAATTAACATTTAAACAAGTATTGAAACCCTAAAAACCTAATGAAACTCACGGCTTGATTTTTAATATAACATATTATGATGTAAAAACTTGTCAACCTTGAAGAACACATCATCATGATCTTGTTTAACTTGAAAAACCATGAAAACCTAACCATGCATGAATTATGGACGTGAGTATTAAACTCATAATATTATTTTGGGTAATCTTGTAATGTTTAGATATAACTAGAAACAATAGATTTATGTTTTTAGGTGCCCAAAAATGTTAAGATCACTATTATGCCTCATAAGATTAGTTTAAGCTCACTATAATAATTTGCCTTAATAAATAATCATTTTCACTAAATAAATGTTTTTATAAAACTTTTAGTGTCAAAAATATGATTTTATAAAGTTTCATGTTGAAAATATAAATCTATAATAGTTTTGGATTTAAATAATAGATCTACTAAATTTTTTGATTAAATATAACAAGTATAAACTTTTGGGTTGGATTTATAAATTTACAAAGTAAAAGGGATCTAAATAAATTAGTGTAGAAACTTATGTTTCAAAAACATAAACTTTTGGATCACTTTTAATTATTGCCGAGAGTTTAAGGGTGTGTTTTGAACATATCTGAAACTTAATAGTGTTAAAAAGGACTAAAAAGAGATTAATATAATATGTGTAAACTTTAGAAAACCTAGGGATTATTTTAGACACTAGCCGAGACTTAATATAAACACCAGGGACCAAATATGCCAAGATACTAAACTTAGTTAAGCCCTAAGGTAACCCTGGGGACTATTCCTACCTATTGCCGAAACATATACAAGCCCTAAGGGGCAATAGTGTAACTTGTATTAGACTTAATTATAAACCGCAAGTTAGAGGACTAAAATTGCCAAGTTATAAAACTTTAATAAACCCTAAAATGAGCCGTATACTTTAGGGACTATTTTTGCCATTTATGGGAACTTAAAGAAACCCTAGTTACACGTGTAACTAGGGAGGGACCAAAACTGTAATTATTAAAAGATTTAGAAACCCTAGGGGTATAAAAGTAATTTAACCACGGGTATTTATTTAATTAAAAGGACTAAAACGTATTTTATACAAAGTATTACGAACCTTAAAATCCTATATATTTAAACCGCTATTTAAAACGTAAAACTTAAATAAACGTAACAATGTTATTTTTCCAAACTTATAATTTAATAAATATAAACTTTACGTAAACATGGATTTTTAAATAAAATGTTATACATTTATAAACCTTATTTATATATTAAATATAAATTAAAAATGATTAACTTATAAAATAAATATATTAACTATATTTATTTCCTATCACTTTAAATGTATATAAAACTATCCTACATAAATATTTAAAGTGTTTTATAAACAACGGAAGTACAAAATATTAATTAAATGAATTAATTAATTAAACCTTATTATCTATTTTATACTTAAAATAAATACTATTAGAACTTGTACAACGATGAACAAAATACAAGTATTCTAATAAAATGCTTAAAACCAGTTTAAGCATGTACAGATTTATTCTGGAACTTTTATGCATTATGTTATGCATTTACTGAAACATTATAAATTATTTAGGTCGTTGATTGTATCGTGAGCATCCTTATCAGATTTATCCACTGACTTATTGTTGTACTACTGAGGTGAGTTCATGGCCCCACTTTATATATTGATAAACTTTTAAACCTTTTAATGGGGAAGAAATCATGCAACATATTTTATTTTATGGACATGGATTGAACTGTGAAACTTTTGATTACATTGCCTATTGTAGATGAACCCGCATGACCCGTGCATCCGAAACTGTTAGAATTATTGAATTACCTGAATCTTATAAATAGATCTATTTGGGATTGACCGTCCCCATCTGGGTGAGTCATGCTCACTGTGCCTAGGCCAGGACAACAGATGTTTCACATGTCAGCACTTATTTTTGTTATGGGTGCCTTGATAAAGATAAGGCGAAGGGTCCTTATTTGTTAAGGACTTAACTGTCAAGTTTCAGTTTCGGGCAATAGGGAAATGTAATTACTTTTAAAGTATTGATGCTTTGTGCATTACTACTTCAGTGAATATTTAATGTCCAAACTTATTTTAATTAAACTTGTGAATTCACCAACTTTATGTTGACTTATTAAGCATGATTTCTTAGGAAACTGAAGCAGGTATTGGTGTGCATGGATTCAAGCATCATGATAGGCTGTATTTATAGAGCTCATATGGTGTTTTATAAATTGGGAATAATTCAAACTTTCAAACAATGTTAAAGACTACTGTAATACTATTTGCACTTTCAATCATGTAATAAATGTAAGGATAATCTTTTATCTGTTGCTCTATATTCTGTTTGCTGTTGATCCACCTACGTGACACCCAAATATTATTTCTGCTGCGTTTGACTCAATTTGGGGGTGTCACAGTTAGAATATAGTATATAAGCAGATTATATGTTAGAACGTGAAGTTTATTGTATGCTTAGTACAGAAATAGCAGAGTAGCGATATTAGAAGAGAACATGATGACAGATATGTTGTTTTAGTTATGATTCGGGATGGAATATGATGGCAATAATGATATGTTTATGTGACGCTAGTATTATGAAGCCTGGCCAACGTGATATTAGTTACGTCATATAACCTGAAATTATTGGGATCATAAAACGTTCCGAGGAATTTCTAAAATGATCCTAGGCAGACAAGCAGAGCACTGGCTAATAGAATAATACGTGTTAATATTAGCAATTAAATAGCTAGAATATGCTTATAGAAATTTGGATTGTGATTATAGATAGACAATTTTAGTCTCATATGTCAAAGTGTTTAACTTTTAGTTACCGGAAATGACAAGTATTCAAGAAAATCTAGAAATGAGTACAGAAAAGCGCCGACCCGTGAATGTTGAATCAAGTGGACCGAGCATAGCACATGAAACAGCTTCAGATCATATACAGTTGAATGAAATAGACCAAGATCAAGAACAGTGAAAGAAATTGATAGCGGGTGAAGTTTCTCGGGCATTAGAAACATTAGTTCCAACTCTCGTGAGCAAGGTTACAGAAATAGTTAATCAGGCAGTGAGCAATGAATTTCATAAGAGATGATCTTCCACGCATAGGCAACATAGCAGAACATGCAATCGGGATTAACCAACAGCATAACAACTGTGGGTACTAAAATTTTGGGGCATGTGATCCTCCTGAATTTCAAGGTGAACAAGATCCGATACTTAGCTACAGGTGGCTTCTAGATATGGAAGAGACATTTAATGTAAGAAAATGTCCACCTAAATATAAAGTTAGGTTTGCTTCATATTTGCTAAGGAATCGTGCGAAGGACTGGTGGGATTTAACAAAAGGTAGTAAGGGAACAGAAGTGATAGGCAAAATAGAATGGCAAGAATTTAAAGATATGTTTCTTAAAGTTTTCCACCTGAAGCGGAAGTAAGAAAGATCCGAAGAGCATTTCTTGGAATGCATCAAACAACAGAGACCATCAGTGAGTTCACTGGGTTGTTCATGGATCGAGACCGATTTGTACCCGAGTATGTTGATGATGAGAAGAAACAGATGGACCATTATAGAGAATTGCTAAGAAAATATATTCGGGAGTTTGTTTCTACAACTAATTTGTCGAAATTTTAATGACTTGATGAATGCAGCACTTGATCGAGAACAAGAACCATGAGGGATGTACCGAGCCCCCCGAAACCAAAGCATGACCAAAGGGATTCTTCTTCAAAAAGGGCCAAAATAGAAGGAGGAAGGAAATATAGATCAGAAACAACATGGAGTAGTTTGGAATTTGATTATCCAGTGTGTAGGAATTGCAAGAAGAGGCACTTTGGTGAATGTCAAGCGGGTAGGAATGAGTGCTTTCGTTGTGATCAGACTGGTCATTTAAGCAAGGATTGTGTAAAACCAAGGAGATTTTTTGATTTATCTAACGGAATAGATCATGACAGTAAGGATTGCCTTAAAAAAACCCGCGATACAAACCGATAGACAATACAAAAATGCAGACCATAGAGAAATGAGCAATGCAAGAATACGGGGTCGTGCACGTATTACTTTAGCAGAAGAAGCAGCTAAGCATGAAGTCAGTGAAGGTTCAGGTACTGTAAATATACATTCGTAAGTTATGTTAGATAGAATTCAAAGTTATTATTAACAAAATTATCTCATGCATAAAAATAACCTTAGACGGGGAGATATAAAAGATAGAATTTAAGTAGAATAGTTTTCCCTATGTGTTCGTCAGGACACGAACAATTCCAGTGGGGGAGAGTTGTAACATCTCAAACTCGGATTTTATGTATTTTATTACTAGTATGTCGTTGCGTAAGTTTGACTACGACTTTATAATTTGAATGTTGTACGTGATTGGCTAGTCAAACCCCCGTCGTAAGACTATGTATAAATATCATTGTTTTAGAAGTATATTTTATTGCTATTAGAATACCATGTGTTAAGATTTTAAGGAAATAAGTCCTCGTTGTAATAGTTAATGAAAAGGACTTACGGTGCAAAAGAATTAGCAACAGTGACTAACGGTGCGAAGTTAAGTCATGAAGTTACAGAATTGCCCTTATGGCATTGTAACCTCAAAAGTAATCTAAATAGGCTCATTATTACATGTGTTATGATACGTGTTTTCTCAGAGGTTTTTGGGGGAAAAAGAAGTATTATCCTTATTTGCTTAAGAATAATCATAAGAAAACTAGAAAGAAAGAATCAAGAACAAGTAATATGATTGTATGATTAAAGATGAATAAGAAGGTTTAAGCTTAGAAATCCATTCCTCAATCAAGGTATGTAAGTGTATATGTTATGATTCATGTGATATTAAATTTAAGGGTTTTTATTAATTGATGGGTTGTGTTAACTTGGGGATTATGTGAATTAGGGTTTATGAACCCTATTTTTTATTTGGGATAGAACATGTTACTAGAAATCATTTTATGATGAAATCATGTTGTAAATCATGTGTTAGAGTTAGGTTTATTAGATGGTTAAGAGATGGGTAAGAGATCATGTTATGAGCATACTCCATGTTTATGTTTGTTAAGTTAAGGGGTGTCTGTTTTAAGCTTTTAAAACTATTATTAGACATGATATAAGTGTTAATTCTATTGTATATGATCTCTAACATGTTATATAAGCTGAGTTATGAGTTTACACATGATTAGAACACTTTATGATTGGTTTTAGGTCGTTTTGGACATGTTTAAAAACAGGACAACACGCTTTGCAGAAATTTGCGCAGACTTTGAAAAATCATAGAAAAATAACCGTAACTCCGATTGATGTGTGCCTTACCTTTTCGGAAAGGCGAAAGAATATAATTTATACAAAATTGGTTGCAGGTCTGAATTCCAGGTTTAATATGGTCAGAAACAGGAAAGTTTAGCAGACTGCATAAATTCTACATAAAAATGGCTTTTAGTAAAAGTGTTTTGAGGATGGAATAGCATCTTACGTGTTTATATTTAAGTGGTTTAGACCCAATACATGTTAGATATATGAATTTTCAGGTTCTAATTGTCCTAGTATGGTCATATTATGATTGGGTACTATTTGAAAGCTTACGGAAGCATAATCAACAATTAGAGGTGAGTAACGGATTAACTTCATGTACTAGTTTAAACATGAGGTATGAATGATGTGTAGCTTCGGTTTTAGCCGAAGTTTATCATGTTTAAAGACTCGGAAGTAGTCGACTATTATTTATCATAATTCGTGTTTAGCCGAAAACTAGTCAAATTAAGATGCTCACAAGCAGCATCCTTATTATGCTAAGGGTACTCACAAGGAGTATCATATCCATATTAAATATGCTTACAAAGAGCATCATTGTATAATAGATTGCTTTACAAATGCATCAATGACATGTAGCATGCCCAAGAAGTGCAAGATATGGAATTCCCGTTCAAGCATCCTAAGTGGATGACCCGTGCTTGCATAATAGCATCCTAAGTGGATGACCCAAGCATCCTAAGTGGATGACATGTGCTTAATTCAGAAATAACGTCCTTTGTGGATGACCCAAGTCAAACAAGCACATTCATGTTACATGACGACTAGTAATCGTACCATATATAGAATTATTTGTTTAAAGATTCATGTATCATATTTACAAGTATTATTCAGATTCGTTATCTCACTAAGTCTCAAGGACTTACCGTTCTCAGTTTATGTCTTATGTAGGAAATTGAAGATAGATGTTGGGAGCTTGTAGATAGTAACTAGAAGTGCATTTTGCGAGAAGACGGTTACGCTCGATATAGGTGACGAGCGACTCATTATAGCACTTTGATATTTCTTGTAACGCCCCTTATGTTTTCAGAAGTCTAAAACAGTGTTGAATCATGTTTATGTACAGTTTCAAGTAGTCTTAGTAGTTTATGAACAAGTCATGTAAGTAATCGGTCAGAATGGGAGCGTTTGGCAAACTCCCTAATTTTGAAATAGCACGTTTCCGTTTGCCATGTTATGTATAGGAATTTTGCAGCTTATATATATAAATAGCATGTTAAAGTTTTGAATGGGTTGCATGTCAGAACAATGTATACAATAAAATAAAATAAATAAATAAATAAATAAATACTCGAGTCAATGGCGTTTCAAGTTGGTATCAGAGCGTTGGTTTGAGGGATCCAAGTATCCGCCGTTAGTAGGAGGGTATTTGGACTTAAACCATAGCTCATTATTGGCCATAGAATATATAGACCTTATTATGTACCATGTAGATTTTATTAGAACCATCACTGTTCATGATTAGTATATGAGATATGTTATGCTTAGTTAACTTTAACATGTATAGAATCCATTTTCAGTAGCTCACATAATAAGTTATAGTATGCTTTATTAGATCATGGTTAGAAGAAGTTAGAATATAGTATATTAGCAGATTATATGTTAGAACATGAAGTTTATTGTGTGCTTAGTACAGAAATAGCAGAGTAGCGATATCAGAAGAGAACATGATGACAAATATGTTGTTTTAGTTATGATTCGGGATAGAATATGATGGAAATAATGACATGTTTATGTGACACTAGTATTATGAAGCCTGGCCAACGTGATATTAGTTACGTCATATAACTTGAAATTATTGGGATCATAAAACGTTCCGAGGAATTTCTAAAATGATCCTAGGCAGACAAGCAGAGCACTGGCTAATAGAATAATACGTGTTAATATTAGCAACTAAATAGGTAGAATATGCTTATAGAAATTTGGATTGTGATTATAGATAGAAAATTTTAGTCTCATATGTCAAAGTGTTTAACTTTCAGTTACCAGAAATGACAAGTTTTCAAGAAAATCCAGAAATGAGTACAGAAAAGCGCCGACCCGTGAATGTTGAATTAAATGGACCGAGCATAGCACATGAAACAGCTTCAGATCATATACAGTTGAATGAAACAGACCAAGATCAAGATCAGTTAAAGAAATTGATTGCGGGTGAAGTTTCTCGGGCATTAGAAACATTAGTTCCAACTCTCGTGAGCAAGGTTACAGAAACAGTTAATCAGGTAGTGAGCAATGAATTTAATAAGGGATGATCTTCCACGCACAGGCAACATAGCAGAACATGCAATCGGGATTAACCAATAGCATAACAACTTTGGGTACGAAAATTTTGGGGCATGTGATCTTCCTGAATTTCAAGGTAAACAAGATCTGATACTTAGTTACAGGTGGTTACTAGATATGGAAGAGGCATTTAATGTAAGCAGATGTCCACCTAAATATAAAGTTAGGTTTTCATATTTGATAAGGAATCGTGCGAAGGACTGGTGGGATTTAACAAAACGTAGTAAGGGAACAGAAGTGATAGACAAAATAGAATGGCAAGAATTTAAAGATATGTTTCTTAAAGTTTTTGCACCATAAGCGGAAGTAAGAAAGATCCGAAGAGCATTTCTTGGAATGCATCAAACAACAGAGACCGTCAGTGAGTTCACTAGGTTGTTCATGGATCGAGCCCGATTTGTACCCGAGTATGCTGATGATGAGAAGAAACAGATGGACCATTATAGAGAATTGCTAAGAAAATATATTCGGGAGTTTGTTTCTACAACTAATTGTCGAAATTTTAATGACTTGATGAATGCAGCACTTGATCGGGAACAAGAACCATGCGGGATGTACCGAGCTCCTCGAAACCAAAGCATGACCAAAGGGATTCTTCTTTAAAAAGGGCAAAAATAGAAGAATAACGGAAATATAGATCAGAAATAACAGGGAGTAGTCTGAAATTTGATTATCCAGTGTGTAGGAAATGAAAGAAGAGGCACTTTGGTGAATGTCGAGCGGGTAGGAATGAGTTCTTTCGTTGTGGTCAGACTGGTCATTTAAACAAGGATTGTGTAAAACCAAGGAGATTTTGTGATTTATGTAACGGAAGAGATCATGACAGTAAGGATTGCCTGAAAAAAAACCCGTGATACAAACTGATAGACAATACAAAAATGCAGACCATAGAGAAATGAGCAATGGAAGAACACGGGGTCGTGCGCATATGACTTTAGCAGAAGCAGCAGCTAAGCATGAAGTCACTGAAGGTTCAGGTACTATAAATATACATTCGTAAGTTATGTTAGATAGAATTCAAAGTTAGTATTAACGAAATTATCCCATGCATAAGAATAAGCTTAGCAGGTGAGATATAAAAGATAGAATTTAAGTAGAATAGTTTTCCCTAGGTGTTCGTGAGGACACGAACAATTCCATTGGGGGAGATTGTAACATCTTAAATTCGGATTTTATGTATTTTATTACCAGTATGTCGTTGCGTAACTTTGACTACGACTTTATAAGTTGAATGTTGTACGTGATTGGCTAGTCAAACCTCCGTCGTAAGACTATGTATAAATATCATTGATTTAGAGGTATATTTTATTGCTATTAGAATATCATGTATTAAAATTTTGAGGAAATACGTCCTCGTTGTAATAGTTAATGAAAAGGAATAACGGTGCAAAATAATTAGCAACAGGGACTAACTGTGCAAAGTTAAGTCATGAAGTTACAGAATTGCCCTTATGGCATTGTAACCTCAAAAGTAATCTAAATAGGTTCATTTTTGCACGTGTTTTGATATGTGTTTTCTCAGAGTTTTTTGGGGGAAAAAGAAGTATTATCCTTATTTGTTTAAGAATAATCATAAGAAAACTAGAAAGAAAGAATCAAGAACAAGTAATATGATTGTATGATTAAAGATGAATAAGAACGTTTAAGCTTAGAAATCCATTCCTCAATCAAGGTATGTAAGTGTATATGTTATGATTCATGTGATATTGAATTTAAGGGTTTATATTAATTGATGGTTTGTGTTAATTTAGGGATTATGTGAATTAGGGGTTTATGAACCCTAGTATTTATTCGGGATAGAACATGTTACTAGAAATCATTTTATGATGAAATCATGTTGTAAATCATGTGTTAGAGTTACGTTTATTAGATGGTTAAGAGATGGGTAATATATACTCCATGTTTATGTTTCTTAAGTTAAGGGGTGTCTGGTTTAAGCTTTTCAAAGTATTATTAGACATGATATAAGTGTTAATTCTATTGTAAATGATCCCTAACATGTTATATAAGCTAGTTATGAGTTTACACATGATTATAACACTTTATGATTGGTTTTAGGTCATTTTGGACATGTTTAAAAACAGGACAGCAAGCTTTGCAGAAATTTGAATTTTGTCTTGCCTTTTCGGAAAGGCGAAAGAATGTACTTTCTAGAAAAATTGGTTGCAGGTCTAATATGGTCAGAAACAGGAAAGTTCACCAGACTGCATAAATTCTGCATAAAAATGGCTTTTAGTAAAAGTGTTTTAAGGATGGAATAACATCTTACGTGTTTATATTTAAGTGGTTTAGACCCAATACATGTTAGATATATGAATTTGCATGTTCTAATTGTCCTAGTATGGTCATATTATGATTATGTACTATTTGAAATCTTACGGAAGCATAATCAAGACTTAGAGGTGAGTAACGCACTACAAGAATTCTATTGATTTCCCACGGGTCAAATTTGTGGCTAAAAGAACGAATTCAGTGGGTAATTGGGTGTTACCCATGAATCACCCACAAAACATAAAAAATAGGTAAAAACTTCGAGGCTAACTTCTTACCCATGACACTTTCAATATGTGGGTAAATATAACCACACAAAAATTTGCGGGTGATCGTTCTTAGTTCGCGGGTATACTTTTTGTGGGACTCTATAAACTAACACGAAACTACTCAAAATGTCTTTATGAGTAATGTGTGGGTGATTTTTCCTACAACATATTTGATGGGTATTAGTGTGGATTATGTGGAAATTTTTTAGTACGATACTTTCAAAATCTCCATGTAGCTCTAGGCAATTCATAGAGTAATATTACCGACAGTGAATGGTATTTCATGTGTTAATATATTTTTTTTCAAAATTACAATCATACATATCCCAACAAAGTCATTCAAGAAAACAATAGATAAATTCATTCATCAATTAATTATTCAATATGAGAAAAAAATACATAGCTTCTTATAAAAGTTGAAGAACAATTTAATACATCAACATGTGTATCTCATATATATTGCATATCTTAGTATATTCATCGGTGCACCAAAAAGATATCCTTTTGTTGATTGAGGTGCTCAAACACGATATCATTTCCTCATTAGGTGCTTTTCACATGACGGTCATCGCTCAGGAAAAAAAATTAATATCCTGAATAATAAAAACAAAACAATTAGAACAATATAATATGACATAAATACCAATATTGTAGGTTAACAATTTTGGTGCACCAGTTATTTCAACTAAACAACTAATGCCAATTAGTAACGTACTAAAAACATCATATAAACTATACGTAATTATCATTTGCTACCAATAACTTTCTTCATGAAAAGATACTCTTTCGCACATATGAAAGGTTTTTAAATCTTGTACCAAACGTGTATGAAGGCCATCTCTCTAGTCGTAATGAATTGCTCATTTACTTCTCATGATAAATTCCTACACTAACACACATACATGTAATCAATACTTATAGTTATGAATACATGAACTAAACTAACAATGTTATGTGCCGTTAAAAAAAGCTAGCAATATTGTGTGCGTATCAAAATATGCAATGGTAAACACATGATTTAACTTATATACTTTTTTTTGGTTTTAGTAAAAACAATACCTTGGCTCAATGTTTTTGTGCTTTTATACAGTTCAACACTCAAATTAGGATCTCATAATTCCCTGTAGGCACACATACAAAGAAAATTAAATAACTAATAAATAAAGAAGTTAATAATCAAAGAGGAAGATAAATAAACAGTTTGGATACCTCTAGTTAAAGGTTTTTATGCTTACAAATCTTAAGGGTAGTTGTCATGTTGGAGGTTGATTATGGATCAACTAAATAGATACAAAATCAAGAAATGATCAGAACAAATTAAGGGATGATCTTATTTGGTGACTTTGTTTTTGTTTTGAAGTAAAAGGATAATGTGGATCTTTATGAGTTAGTGGGAATAAAGGCTATAATTACGGAAAAAAACTGCTTGCTGGAGCAAAATTATATTTTGAAAATATTACTAAAATGATTTGAAGGGAGTCCCAAATATAAACTAAAATTAAATTTTTTTAAATACTACTAAATGGATTCGGGTCACATATTAAGAAGGAAAACGAGATAATCTTGCGTGTCAAATTTATTTATTGGTAGAATTGTTTAAATTATGTTAAATTATGTTAAATTAAGTTTTGTTAAACTTGAAATGAATATATCTTACTATCTTATAAAAGAGATTGATATCTCTCTCTTATTTAATGTTTAAGTAGTACAAATATAAAAGCTTAATGTACAAGTTAACTAAACATCACTTTGACTAAATTTTGAAGTATAACATTGCTTATATGGCACAATTATTAAATCCACCTATAGATTTATTGTTATAAATTAATATATGTTGCAAATATACATTAATAAAAGTATTAAACATCATAATTAATTAATGTATTTCTAAAATATTCTTGAAATATAAAAATACATATTATTATACTTATTTTATAAACAAATAAAATACACAGAATTTCATAAAATTTATACGCTAACAAGTTGACTATACATATTTTTAAAAATGGGACCGAACCAACGGTTCACCATCGGTCAGGATAACCAATAAAAATTGATAGAAAATGAAACGAAGATAACAAGGCGGAAGTTATATACGGGTGAACCAGATCGAACTAAGATGATTTTTTTATTATTTTGACAGTTAAACAGTTTATCGTTTTTAGTTTGGTGACACTTAAACTTTAATCACAGGATACCCGTAGCCGCAACGCGCGGGGAAGCAGCTACTGTATATTTTATGATAAATAGTGTACAACAATTAGAACACAAAAAAAAACTTCATATAACTTACAACTTGGTGATATATACGGTTTGAAAATCGAACAAGATGAGCGGGTTTAATAAAGAACTAAAGAAAACCGACCAAAACTAATGCAAATAACCGAAGCAAACGTGACCGAAATCATTTTTTTACCTTTCTCCGATTAATCATAAGGTACCCGCCGCCGCATCACGCGGGTACACTGCTAGTGTATATTTATAATGGATTTTTCTATTTGGCATCTTTAAGTTAGAATAAATCAAAATTTTAATTAAAATGAGAAAGGATAATCTATTAACTAAATATTTCAGATGTATTTATAAAAAGAAATGCATTTGTCTTCCAATTTCCCTTTTAACTTTTTTTTAGAAAGGCAACATATATTAAAAACCAAAGGAGAACAAACAAACAAAAAGAAGGAATCCTATCTTCTCAACAAGACAATTAAGAAGAAAAGGACCCGAAACAAAAGCAACAACAGGAACTAACAAACAAGAGTACAACAGAAAACCAAAAACCAAGGCAAATTACAAACATCACTACGATACCACTTGCTACTTTAGCAAACACCGCTGTAAACACCGCTACAAAACACGCTGCAAACACCGCTGCGAACACTGCCGCCAGAACTGCTTCAGACACTGTTGCAAACACTGCTGAATCACACAGACACTGCTGCAGCAGACAGATTCTGCTGATGCAAACCAAGACCAGAGTGATGTGCCGAAAAAGACATATGTCGCATAAACTGCAAAAACCGAAAACCTCGCTAAACACCACAGCCCCGCGCAGAACCAGGTTGCAAACGTGCCCATAAACCCGAAAACTAGAGGACCTGGAAGCGCATTTTTTTTCTCTCAAGGATAGCCACCAAAACATAATGGAATTAAATAAGAAGTATATTTCGGGGTTCTCGAAGCCAGAGTTGCCAATCCATCGCTTTATGTTTCTTCGATCTTCTAGTTATCCATTCGAAACTTTTGAGTTGAATATCTTGAAAAATCATATTAGTGCTTGAAATTTTAGTACCAAACACACGAGCGTTTCTCTCCTTCCAAATGAAGTACCCGGTAATCCAAATAACAGCTTGCCAAACGGGCGATAGAGGGGGAGGAATACTAACGTTTCCGCAGTGAGATAGAATATCGTCAACAGTGATAATGTTAGTACTTCCTGCCTTCCACCACTGAAATAATTTAGACCATACACCGATTGCAAAATCACATGTGACCAAACAATGGTTGCAAGATTCCACACTATCATTGCACAATGCACAAAAAATCGTGTCTAAGTCAATGCCTCTTTTATCAAGTTCAACACGAACCGGAAGTCTACCTTTACGGGCTCTCCACACCAAAATGTTGACTTTCATAGGAACTAATTTGTTCCAAAGCGTTTCATGATCACCGCTATCTATTTGAAGAATCTTCTCCTCGATCAAAGTCGTGAGTGTCTTAACTTTGAAATTGCCGTCTTCGCCTAGCGTCCACCTCCATGTATCCCTACACGAATGGGAAACAACAATATTTCGCAAAACCTCGGTTAGATCGTCATAAACCTTACGCACCCTCCCACTAATGTTCCTATTCCAATCCCACGCCCAATTCCAACCATTATTATCCCAATAGCCCTTATCCATGACACTACCCTCTTTCCTACGATCTAAATGGTAAAGTCTAGAAAATCTATCGCGAAGTCTCCTATTATCCACCCATCTATCCTCCCAAAAATTAATATCTCTCCCATCCCCTAGAACCCCCATACACGAAGAAGTGAAATCAATCCCGACCCCATCAATATCCGCACCAATCTTCACAATATCGGTCCAAATTCCCCTCCCCCCCCCTCGTGACCCCTCCAGACCCTACGTGAAGACTCCCTAGACCCCCACCAACCCCATGGATACTTTTAATGACCCTAGCCCATAACCCCCTACCCTCTGTCTTAAACCTCCACCACCATTTACCCAACAAAGCCATGTTCTTAGCCCTAAGATAACCTACATTAAGCCCCCCGTCCCTGTAAGAAGTGAGAATGGAGTCCCATTTAACCCATGAAACTTTTTTGCCCTCCCTATTCCCGCCCCAGAAGAAATTTTTTCTAATGCGCTCAAGAATTTTAATGACACTCATAGGCACACGGAAAAGCGAGAAGTAATACAAAGGCAAGCTACCGAGGACCGATTTTACCAATGTCAAGCGACCCCCAAATGACATAGTTTTTGCTATCCAGTCGGCCATCCGATTCTTAAAATTTTCCACCACAGGTTTCCACGCGTTCACCCGATTCATGTTTTCGCCAATCGGTAAACCTAAGTACGTGAAGGGGAATTCCCCGATATCACATCCCATCCAATGAGCCATACTTCTCAATTCCTCATCAGTAACGCCTAAACCATATAATTTGCTTTTGGCATAATTCACCCTTAACCCCGAAGCCTCCTCGAAACACCGAAGAATACACATGAGAGATCTAGCGTTCTCCTTGTTCCATTCCCCGAAAAATATGGTATCGTCCGCATACTGTAAATGCGAGACCGTGACCAAATCAGACCCAATCTTAACTCCTCTAAATATGCCTTTTTCGACTGCTTCGTTCACGATCGCGTTTAACCCTTCCGCCGCCAAAATAAAAAGGAAAGGGGCAAGTGGGTCACCTTGTCTAACGCCTCTCTCAATCTCGAACTGTTTTGATGGAGAACCATTGACTAAAACAGATGTAGAAGAGGACTTGAGGCACGCTTCTATCCATTTACACCATTTATTCTCAAAACCCATCATATTCATAATGTTTAGCAGGAAACTCCAGTTAATACTGTCATATGCCTTTTCGAAGTCAACTTTAAAGATGATACATCTCTCCTTCTTTTGTTTAAGATATGTCATAGCCTCGTTAGCTATCATAGCCCCATCTAAAATGTATATATTATGACAATAACTAATCAAAATGTTTAAGATATGTCATAGCCTCGTTAGCTATCATGGATTCACGTATATATTATGACAATAACTAATCAAAATGATGACGACCAAATACAAGGGGCCTATTTTGTTGTTAAGGTGTGGAAAAAACTCTTTCATCTAGTTTAGTTTTTTTTTTATCACTGATTTGATGTTGTTAAGTAATTTCATTTATTGAATCTTACGTGATTGTAGATGTAATATATGCCACATTTATCAAATATGTGATTTGTAGCAAGGTTACTGAAATCGGTATTACTTATCAAGTTTAATTTGTTTTTATTATTGAATGGATAGATGCCTTATTGCTTGTTGATATCCTGTTAGCGTTACTGTGATTATCTGTAGATACAAACAAAAGTTTATCAATCTTTGAATATTTATGCGTCATTTTAATATGTAAATGCTTATTGGTGAACAAGAAATGATTCAGGATTAGAGTAGGGAAGGCATTAGTAACAGTTAGGTGATGTTTGGATAAAACACGATTTTTTTCTAAAATAACTTACCGCCAAGAGTGAAAGAATTTAAACAATCAATGTCTAGTATGGTCCAAGGGAAAATATAGAATCTCCCACTTATACCATCCAAAGTATGGATTGTGTTGGTCAGATGGATACTCATTTTCTTGTATCTCGTTCCCTTGTGATTGTGTATCTTAAAAGATTAGGTAACATTCATTTCATCTCGATAAGGATAGTTTCCTAAGTGAGTGAGTTTGCTATTTCTTGATCTTGATTCCGTTTTGAGAGAAGCTTGCAATGTTTTTGAGTCTTTATGTCTGATTAATGAGCTTTTGCTCTGTTAACATAAACTTAGGGAGTGTTTCGTTGTTCAGCGTGGAACTCAACATTGTTTGATCCTCTTGTCCCTTGTAAATTCTTTGAAGGATTAGGTAACTTTTATGAGTTCTGGTTTCTGTGGCCTTGATACTTATTACTCCGTATAAGGATAGTTTCCTGGTTCTAGTGATTGAGTTTGCAAAATCCTGTATTGGTTGAGTTTCGTTTGATCTCATTTGCTGCTGGTAATGGTGTTTTCTTTGTTGGTTTGTCAGTCTTTTGTCGTGGGTTGCAGTTAGTATTGGTTTTTGTGTGTGTTGTTACATTGTGTGGTCATGGAAAATGTCCATGGTATGCCATAGTTTGATTCTTTATTATTTGGTGCTTAATATATTTAATTTTTTTCGCGAAAAAAGAAGTGTAAAGCTGTGAATAACATAGTAGAAAATTGAAACAGAGCTATGACTAACAATGCGTGCATCGATTTAGTGATCGTAGAAGGTTCAAGAGCTTCTTTGATTCATCTTAGCCTACTAGTTTTCTGCTCTTAACATCTGATTCTCGTAGATATTTTGATGTAATTCTGGAATGAATGTTGCTGTTGTTTAGAATGACTGTATAACATGGTCTGTATGAAACTGTCTTTGGTTTTCGGGATTATCCTAACAGTAGCGACTCTAAGATTATTTAGATAACATATTTTTATTAGAGCAAGTGCATCTTATGTGAAGTACAGTGTTTTTAAGTTAAGTTCATGGGCTTGGACTTTAGAGAAGTCCAAACCATAATCTACCTCATAAATTGGTATGAGCAGGACAAGTCTCCCCAGCATTTCATTTTCGTAGTAGATTATCGCTTTGTCAATGTGCATATGACCCGGTACATGCACAGCCTAACCAAGTTTTGATCATTAAAGGCATGCTTGTAAATTAACATCTGACAGTAACCAATGCCAGAGTTTAATAGCATAAAAGAATACACTGTAATCCTTTTAATTGTGGGTCTTTGAGACATGAATCAGGTATTCACCCGGCAGGGGTGTTCGTCTGATGAGGTTTCTGGTTATTCTGTTCGGGTTGAGAATTTTATAAGGCAAAATTGAACAAGTTGCAGGATTTAAATTCGGTTTGGTTAAGCATTTGAAACGAAAAAACAGAATTAAAAATTTTTGTTATAACTTTTTCACATGAATAATGAAGTTTAAAGGATGTACAGCAATATCACATGTTACAAATGCATCACCCAGAAACAAGAAAAATGAACCATTCCTTATTAAAAATCTTTGTTAAATTTCAAATGTATACGAGGCTGTGTATGTATAGCAAGTAGGTGCATAGTTAGGCATTGAGTAGATGCATAGTGTATGCACGTGGAAATGTTTTTGTTCTTTAGCTTTTTTTATTGAATTAATGAATCTTTTTTTTTTCTGTGATATAAGTACTTAAAGTGGTTAAAACCCTCTACGTTAATGTTTTTGTCAAGTCTGGTTCTAGGATGTTGCATGCCACTTGTGTTGTGAGGCACTTGCACTTGGACCGGGACTCTATTTTTTGAAGTTTGAGTTCAGCATAGCTAGTTCTCGACTTCTCGGTGTTGCTATCTTTTGATATAATCTTCGGACATGTTCTGCAATGAGTAAAATAACAATCAGGGCATATTAGAAATATGTGCAACAAAATAACTTTATAGTGAAGAGTTTCATAGTAAGTTTTATTGGTAAACATTTGACTTTCATAGGTCAACTGACCAAAGAGGGAAATATAGAGGGAAATGGTCCGTCCCTGGTCAATATTAGTACTACTAATCAAGATGCCCGACAATAGTTGCTGAAGTATTATTGCACACAGAAAAAGTGATTTAAGGTACAACAAATGAAGTTGGTTGCAATTCACAGTTAGGTAAGATTTGTGGCTCAAAAGTATATGTACACAAATTTGTCAAAATCATTTGGTACATAATCATAGACAAAATTACTTTCAGTCTAAGAAGCTGGAAGTTGGTTTGTACTTGTGTCTATGTGTAGGGTTAGCAAGTCAATCTCATTTTTACTTTCTGTGAGTATACACACAGGTCACCTACGGTAATTATTAGCTTTTCTATTATACTTCTCAAGCTGGAACTTATGTTAACGAAACAAGCTGTTGATATGTGCTTATTTCTACTTGCACCAAATCTTAAGATTGTTAATCGCGCATTTCATCATATTTGATCCTGACTCCGTCTCGATCAACTATGTTATATTCATGTTCAAAAAAATTCGTTCGTTTTATCATATTTGATCCTCACTCCGTCTCTTCCGATAAGTTTACTAGTAGATAAGTTATCATATATATATACTGATAAGTATATATATGGTTCGAAGAAAAGACTTAAGGACCATTATATTATACCCGAAAAACTGACTGATCACCGATCAAAACACGAAACCTGAGGTCCAAAGAGCCTAAACCGGGAAACGTCGTTTATTAATACCACTGGTGGGTTTCGGGTAGTAAAATTAGCAAAATCAAAAAAAAAAAAAAAAAAAAAATTGGGTTTACCAGCGGGCATCCCTTAGGGACTATATTTGCAAAAACAAAAGTAACTTCAATTCTTATGTGCTTATAAAAGGACAAACTTTACAAACAAAATATTTCGTGAAACAAGAAAAAACAATGGAACCAGAAAGCCAACTGAACCCAAAGGCTTATTGCAAACTCATGAGCTATACAAGGTTTTTCATAACTCTATCTCTATGTTGTGTTTTTTTTGTCTTATATAGCCGGATTATGGCTTATTTGGTTTAAGCTTATGATTCATAAGCTCGTTTTCTGTCGCTTATTTTAAATCTTTTCGGCTTACATACATAAGTTCATTATGACACAATAAATTAATAAACTTCTATATATTCGCCGAAATATTTAAAAACAAGCCACAAATAGTAAGCTTATGAAACATAGCCGAAAACCAAATAAGTCATAAGTCGGCTATAAGCTGAAACAAACACCCCACTAATGATGTTTCATTTGCTTCAAATATTCAAAACTGAACAAATAACTTTATGTTTTGTATATGTAGTATATATTAGAGACTAATGTGTATCCTCGTGAACCCGAATCGTTGAAGGAGCTTCGAGCTGTCACTGCTAAACATCCATTGTGAACATCATGTTTTCCAAACCAAAATATTTGTTTTTCGTATATAGCACGTTATATGTTGAGACTGATACAAAGTACGTGTGTTTTAATTTTGTTGTAGGGCTGTCATGAGTACAGCACCCGATGCAGGCCAAATGATCTCGATTTTGTTAAAGATCACTGGCGCAAAGAAAGCATTAGAGGTTGGGGTTTTTACGGGTTACTCGTTGCTTTTAACTGCTTTAACGATTCCTAAGGATGGCAAGGTTTGTGATTTCGGTCATGGTAAAATATGTGTTCAAGAAAAATTGTTACATATTTACTACAGTATATAACTTTTTAAAAGATTGGTACAGATTGTAGCCATAGATATGGACCGGGAGGCATATGAGATTGGTCGTCCGGTTATACAAAAGGCCGGGGTGGAGCACAAGATTGACTTTATCGAATCTCAGGCTCTGCCGGCTCTTGATAAGTTACTAGAAAATGTAAGTTTTTGTAAATTTTGTAATATAAAAAATTTAAGCTCTTTGATAATTAACTATCTTAGTCTCTCACTTTGATTAGCCTAAAAATGAAGGAAGTTTCGACTATGCTTTTGTTGATGCGGACAAAATAAACTACATCAACTATCACAAGAGAATAATGAAACTAGTTAAGGTGAATGGGATTGTTGTATACGACAACACGCTTTGGTTTGGATCAGTCGCGCAACCTGATGAAATGGTTCTTATAGAATTCATCAAAGAGGCGAGAGTGAGCACAATAGAGTTTAATAAATCACTCGCAGCAGACCCTCGTATCGACATCTCTACTGTTCCATTAGGTGATGGCATCACCATTTGCAGACGTCTCTACTAGAATTCGGGACATTGGTATAATGTTTTCCATTATGCATAGAGTACGGTTATTCTATGTCTTGAATATTTGTTTTCTTCGATCGTTTAGATTGTGAAATGTGTTCTAATTTCTTGTTGTGGTTGCTAATGAAATAAAAATGTTTTATTTTGTTGAATGATTATAATTTCCGATTCTTTTGTTAATGCAAGAAACTATTTTTCGATTTTTATTAGTAAACTTTGACCATTTACATATTCATTACTAATTGTATGTTTGGAATGTTAATTTGTTTCCTAAAAAAAAAATCTTATATTTCCAACACCTGCATTCTAATGATCCACTTGGCCAATGTCGTGACACGGTCGTCAAACTCCGTGACATTGAAATTTGAGCTTCAACATGAACCTCTGTGGAATTTTTATATTCGAGTCTGAGTGTACTGAGGTAAAGTGTAATAAAAGCCAAAGAAGATACGCGAGTAAGTATGATGCTATGACTCGATCACCCTAAGTAAGTTATCTAAGATTGAAATTGTAAACCACATCTCTGCAGTTTCTCTTTGATTGATTACCTTACTTGACAACTATGATACAACAAGAATATATGTCTGACCGGTAGAAAGCGTGCATACATACAGAATACAAGAATCTAATTTCTTCCTAGTAAAAAGCTTTAATGGCGCTACTGATCCTGTTGGTAATATAGGCCTCTCGTGTCATCGATGTCATCAACTATGTGATCCTATCTCAACCATTTTACAGCTGAGACTTGGCATAGCTATGTGTCACAGTTAGGTAGATTTTTCATATAGTTGCTGTAAGTGTAAGTCTTGCAACTCGTACGACCTGTATGACCCGCAACCCGTTTTGGCCGGGCCAGGCCATTTTTGACCGGGTGTGACCTGTTTTTCCCTGGGTCTGACATTAAGGATAGTATCAATTAAAAAGTTATAGAACTGAGATATATTGCTGATTGTGGTGTGTATCTGCAATATTAATATTATTTATGTTTGGAACAAAAAGACATTGATTTCTACTATGAAATAAATGTCACAGGATATGTGAAAACTTAATGCGGTTTCATGTAATAATCTAAAGATTGAATGATTACTAAATAAGGGTGCTTGCGAGTCGGGTTTTGTTTCGGATCCAAATTTGGTTTCTGGATCCATACATTGTGTTAAATTGTGGATTTTACGGGTCACTACGTGAGATATCGTGTAAGTTATTCATTTGTTTTTCCTAAAAATGCCCCTTTTTATAAACCCTTGAATTCAGTTCCGATGAGGTAAGTAAATCCTAGGGTGAGATGAATGGAAAGATCTGCCCAGAAGCTGCAATATTGGATTAGTTTTGATCAAACCGTAGAGTTGAGTTCGGGGGAAAGGATATTTTAGTAGATCGGAGAAGGTAAAGTAGTTTCACTCCGTTGAGTGTTGACAAATCGGCGATAAGATTGTTTTGTGGACTTCAAATCGTGCCCTGTAAGTTCAGTAATCATTAATACTAAATTTATTTCCCATTTTCTAATTAGTTTATGATTCTCGATTTTGATTGTTACGATTAATTAATTTTAATTTATGACAACCGCGTATGTATGTTAAAAAGCAATCGATCCATGGATGCTTCGTTATCTACGTTATGGTAGCAATCAATCCATGGATGCTTCAAATTCACTTTCATATATGATCATGCTAGTTATATGTAGTCTTGGTAATCGGCTTGGATTTGTGTCTTATAGAGATTAACTGAATTTTTGTATCGATTTTGTTAGGGACATTCCTTGTGTCCATCTAAATAATAGTGACTTGTCTTCTTGATATCTGCTTATTCGCATGTATATGTCAAGAGTCTTCTTAACTTGTGAGCAAATTAGATGTGCTATGAATGGTACATAAGTCGATTAATAAGATATTTCATAAACTTCTTTTTTAAGTTTAGATGAGCAAATTAGTTATGCTATTATAGTCCTATACATGTCCTGTTAGTTCAAGTTTTCAGAAAACTACGTATCTTTTATTTAAGACATGTAAAATTAGTCGATATTGAATCCAGGATTTATAAACGCGTGAAATTTTGTTTGCTGCTTCACTGATCTGACTGTATTTAAACAGGACATTTCAAATTGTGAAAACAAATAAAATTTTCAAAATATTACAGATGGGACGAAGAGTGCGGAAGTGTTCTTGGGAAAGATTCCTGGAAAGCCACAATGGTATATTTGATGGAAACGATACAATCTCAAGATTACCTGAGACTGTACTGCACCATGTCGTTTCTTTCCTTCCACCTTTAGAGAAAGATCAGGTTCGGATCCTGTCAAGAAAATGGAGAC